>JAPDOI010001428.1:0-181667 GCA_029168955.1 Aplectana chamaeleonis
CGCCACGCGCTTGTAAAGTGTGCGAGACCCAACTGGAAGTGCGCCACGCGCCGTTGGAAGTGTGCGAGACCCAACTGGAAGTGCGCCACGCGCCGTGGAAAGTGTGCGAGACAAAACTGGAAGTGCGCCACGTGCCGTGGAAAGTGTGTGGGACCCAATCGGAAGTGCGCCACGCGCCGTGGAAAGTGTGCGGGACCCAATTGGAAGTGCGCCACGCGCCGTGGAAAGTGTGCGGGACCCAACTGGAAGTGCTCCACGCGCATTGTAAAGTGTGCGCGACCCAACTGGAAGTGCCCCACGGGCCGAAAGTGTGCGGGACCTAATTGGAAGTGCGCCACGCGCCTGGGCCCAGCTGGAAGTGCGCCACGGGCCGTGGAAAGTGTGCGGGACCCAACTGGAAGTGCGCCACGTGCCGTGGAAAGTGTGCGGGACCCAATTGGAAGTGCGCCACGCGCCGTGGAAAGTGTGCGGGACCCAACTGGGAGTGCTCCACGCGCATTGTAAAGTGTGCGCGACCCAACTGGAAGTGCGCCACGCGCCTGGGACCCAACTGGAAGTGCGCCACGGGCCGTGGAAAGTGTGCGGGACCCAACTGGAAGTGCGCCACGCGCCGTGGAAAGTGTGTGGGACCCAACTGGAAGTGCGCCACGCCCCGTGTAAAGTGTGCGGGACTTAACTAGAAGTGCGCCACGCGCCGTGGAAAGTGTGCGGGACCCAATTGGAAATGCGCCACGCGCCTGGCACCCAACTTGAAGTGCGCCACGCGCCGTGGAAAGTGTGTGGGACCCAACTGGAAGTGCGCCACGCGCTCGGAAAGCGTGCGAGACCCAACTGAAAGTGCGCCACGCGCCGTGGAAAGTGTGTGGGACCCAACTGGAAGTGCGCCACGCGCTTGGAAAGTGTGCGAGACCCAATTGGAAGTGCGCCACTCGCCGTGGAAAGTGTGTGGGACCCAACTGGAAGTGCGCCACGCGCCGTTGAAAGTGTGCGAGACCCAACTGGAAGTGCGCCACGCGCCGTGGAAAGTGTGCGAGACCCAACTGGAAGTGCGCCACGCGCCGTGGAAAGTGTGCGGGACCCAACTGAAAGTGCGCCACGCGCCGTGGAAAGTGTGCGGCACCCAATTGGAAGTGCGCCACGCGCCGTGGAAAGTGTGCGGGACCCAACTGGAAGTGCTCCACGCGCATTGTAAAGTGTGCGCGACCCAACTGGAAGTGCGCCACGCGCCTGGGACCCAACTGGAAGTGCGCCACGGGCCGTGGAAAGTGTGCGGGACCCAAATGGAAGTGCGCCATGCGCTTGGAAAGTGTGCGAGACCCAATTGGAAGTGCGCCACTCGCCGTGGAAAGTGTGTGGGACCCAACTGGAAGTGCGCCACGCGCCGTTGAAAGTGTGCGGAACCCAATTGAAAGTGCGTCACGCGTCTGGGACCCAACTGGAAGTGCGCCACGGGCCGTGGAAAGTGTGCGGGACCCAACTGGAAGTGCGCCACGCGCCGTGGAAAGTGTGCGGGACCCAACTGGAAGTGCGCCACGCGCCGTGGAAAGTGTGCGGGACAAAATCGGAAGTGCGCCACGCGCCGTGGAAAGTGTGCGGGACCCAACTGGAAGTGCTCCACGCGCATTGTAAAGTGTGCGCGACCCAACTGGAAGTGCGCCACGCGCCTGGGACCCAACTGGAAGTGCGCCACGGGCCGTGGAAAGTGTGCGGGACCCAACTGGAAGTGCGCCACGTGCCGTGGAAAGTGTGTGGGACCCAATCGGAAGTGCGCCACGCGCCGTGGAAAGTGTGCGGGACCCAATTGGAAGTGCGCCACGCGCCGTGGAAAGTGTGCGGGACCCAACTGGAAGTGCTCCACGCGCATTGTAAAGTGTGCGCGACCCAACTGGAAGTGCCCCACGGGCCGTGGAAAGTGTGCGACACCAAACTGGAAGTGCGCCACGCGCCGTGGAAAGTGTGCGGGACCCAATCGGAAGTGCGCCACGCGCCGTGGAAAGTGTGCGGGACCCAACTGGAAGTGCGCCACGTGCCGTGGAAAGTGTGTGGGACCCAATCGGAAGTGCGCCACGCGCCGTGGAAAGTGTGCGGGACTCAATTGGAAGTGCGCCACGCGCCGTGGAAAGTGTGCGGGACCCAACTGGAAGTGCTCCACGCGCATTGTAAAGTGTGCGCGACCCAACTGGAAGTGCCCCACGGGCCGTGGAAAGTGTGCGACACCAAACTGGAAGTGCGCCACGCGCCGTGGAAAGTGTGCGGGACCTAATTGGAAGTGCGCCACGCGCCTGGGACCCAGCTGGAAGTGCGCCACGGGCCGTGGAAAGTGTGCGGGACCCAACTGGAAGTGCGCCACGTGCCGTGGAAAGTGTGTGGGACCCAATCGGAAGTGCGCCACGCGCCGTGGAAAGTGTGCGGGACCCAACTGGAAGTGCGCCACGCGCCGTGGAAAGTGTGCGGGACCCAATTGGAAGTGCGCCACGCGCCGTGGAAAGTGTGCGGGACCCAACTGGGAGTGCTCCACGCGCATTGTAAAGTGTGCGCGACCCAACTGGAAGTGCGCCACGCGCCTGGGACCCAACTGGAAGTGCGCCACGGGCCGTGGAAAGTGTGCGGGACCCAACTGGAAGTGCGCCACGCGCCGTGGAAAGTGTGTGGGACCCAACTGGAAGTGCGCCACGCGCCGTGTAAAGTGTGCGGGACTTAACTAGAAGTGCGCCACGCGCCGTGGAAAGTGTGCGGGACCCAATTGGAAATGCGCCACGCGCCTGGGACCCAACTGGAAGTGCGCCACGCGCCGTGGAAAGTGTGTGGGACCCAACTGGAAGTGCGCCACGCGCTCGGAAAGCGTGCGAGACCCAAATGAAAGTGCGCCACGCGCCTTGGGAAGTGTGTGGGACCCAACTGGAAGTGCGCCACGCGCTTGAAAAGTGTGCGAGACCCAATTGGAAGTGCGCCACGCGCCGTGGAAAGTGTGCGAGACAAAACTGGAAGTGCGCCACGCGCCGTTGAAAGTGTGCGAGACCCAACTGGAAGTGCGCCACGCGCCGTGGAAAGTGTGCGAGACCCAACTGGAAGTGCGCCACGTGCCGTGGAAAGTGTGTGGGACCCAATCGGAAGTGCGCCACGCGCCGTGGAAAGTGTGCGGGACCCAATTGGAAGTGCGCCACGCGCCGTGGAAAGTGTGCGGGACCCAACTGGAAGTGCTCCACGCGCATTGTAAAGTGTGCGCGACCCAACTGGAAGTGCCCCACGGGCCGTGGAAAGTGTGCGACACCAAACTGGAAGTGCGCCACGCGCCATGGAAAGTGTGCGGAACCCAATTGAAAGTGCGCCACGCGCCTGGGACCCAACTGGAAGTGCGCCACGGGCCGTGGAAAGTGTGCGGGACCCAACTGGAAGTGCGCCACGCGCCGTGGAAAGTGTGCGGGACAAAATCGGAAGTGCGCCACGCGCCGTGGAAAGTGTGCGGGACCCAACTGGAAGTGCTCCACGCGCATTGTAAAGTGTGCGCGACCCATCTGGAAGTGCGCCACGCGCCTGGGACCAAACTGGAAGTGCGCCATGGGCCGTGAAAAGTGTGCGGGACCCAACTGGAAGTGCGCCACGCGCCGTGGAAAGTGTGCGCGACCCAACTGGAAGTGCGCAACGCGCCTGGGACCCAACTGGAAGTGCGCCACGGGCCGTGGAAAGTGTGCGGGACCCAACTGGAAGTGCGCCACGTGCCGTGGAAAGTGTGTGGGACCCAGTCGGGAGTGCGCCACGCGCCGTGGAAAGTGTGCGGGACCCAACTGGAAGCGCGCCACGCCCCGTTGAAAGTGTGCGGCACCCGATTGGAAGTGCGCCACGCGCCGTGGAAAGTGTGCGGAACCCAACTGGAAGTGCTCCTCGCGCATTGTAAAGTGTGCGCGACCCAACTGGAAGTGCCCCACGGGCCGTGGAAAGTGTGCGACACCAAACTGGAAATGCGCCACGCGCCGTGGAAAAAGCGCTACCACGAAAGTCTAGCTGTTGTTTTTCAGAAAACACAATGGAAGATATAAAGGAACAACCGCTCCGCTCCAGACATGGCGAGATAATAGCTGCTTTGCGGCTTTCTAGAGATACAATAAAAGCTGTAGATAGCAGCCCCACCAAATGTCTGCATCTCCCGTGCTCATCATGGAGGCGAGAACATCCCAAGAAGATAAATGGTTGTGGAGCTCATGGAGCAGAAAATTATTGGAACCCAATTATAAGTTTGAGTCGGTCAGTGCGAGATGCGGAGCGGTCGCTCATGCCTAAATCTGGTTGTCAACAATAACATTTCACCATGTCTAACCTACTGCTGACTACTCCCGGGTAGGAATGTCAAAATAAGGTTTCGCCAGAAATTAAAATTGGAATGAATATTCAAATATCAGGAGTGTCGGAGAAGCATTAAGCTCCTTGCTCCATGCTCCAGAACATAAATTTACATTGTTTTACATTTTTCCCATTTCCACTGTTCCGTTACCATTACACAGTTCCATCAACGCATTTCAAAGATTTGTTACGATTTGTTACGATTTTGGGCCAAATTTCGTAAATCGTAAGTCGTAAAGAAATTGCAAATAACGCCGTAATTCGTAACTCGTGATCCGTAGTTCTTAATTACGCACAGCTCTGTATTGCGCCTAAGAAATGACAAATATATGTAGAAAGGTTCAAGATCAGTCTACCAAAGCCATCGCTCTTAGCGGCTCATTCCCTGGTCCGTAAAGCCGATCGCCACCTCCTGAAGGGGAACGTCACTGAAGAATTAAAGAATGGTTAGCAACGGCTTTTCAGAAAAATACACCTGACTGTTTGATTTGATGAAGTGACAGAGCTTCAAAATTTCAGAAGTTTCGTTTTGAATTTCTGTCGGTGCATCCAGAGACTTACTTGATGCAACCGCCAGACAATTAATATTTCATCGAACAATTGTGTATTTCTTCATTCAAATTTCTTCGAAACGTAGGTATTTATTAACTGTTTAGTGACACATTTTTCCACCGATCATATAACACTGCAAGCTGAAGTGCAACTGGTAAGGGATGACGACACTATCGTTGTCGAGGTTGCAGAGGGAACTCCAGTCTGCTGGGTATGAACTTCTCATCAAAAGTCTTTTTTTTGAAAGCACGTAAAGACGAGTTCAACTTTTTAGGACGACATCGGTCTTCCACTTGAGTGCATGTTGAACGAAGAGACTTGGACGCAAGTCGGCTTCCTCGAATCTGTCACAAAAGCAGTGAGCTATTTATGCACAATTCCACATCAACGGCCCTGAGCAGTTGCTCCCCAAATGTGCAGAGTGTCGGTATCAGAGCAGAGATAGGACCGCAAATGACGCAGTGACAGCTTCTGCCAGCTAACCTTAGAGCTGCAACTGTCCCTCTTCATGTGCTCACTGCGGAGAATATAAATCTGAACACAGTTGACTAATTTTTAAAGGCTTTGGGATCTACATCGTTCGGCGCAGCCGAACGAATACTACGCGGAGGGTAGACGGCGGAGCCGCCCCATCGTTTGGCGGAGCCAAACGATGACTACATAGAAGGTGGCCGGCGAAGCCGGCGCAACGTTCGGCAAAGCCGAACGAATTCAATATAGGAGGCCGGTGACGCCGGGCTAAGACAAGCGGATACAAGATAGAAGGTGACCGGCAAAACCGGCCCATTGTTTGGCGGAGCCAAACGAATACTACATAGAAGGTGGCCGGCGACGCCGGCGCATCGTTTGACCAAGCCAAACGAATACTACGCGGAGGGTAGCCGGCGAAGCCGGCCCATCGTTTGGCGGAGCCAAACAAATGCTACGTAGAAGATGACCGGCAAAGCCGGCCCATCGTTTGGCGAAGCCTAACCAATACAAGATAAGAGGGGCCTGCGACGCCGGCGCATCGTTTGGCCAAGCCAAACGAATACTACGCGGAGGGTAGCCGGCCAAGCCGGTTCACCGTTTGGCGAAACAAACGAATACAAGGTAGAAGGTAGCCGGCGAAGCGGGGCCATCGTTTGCCGAAGTCAAACAAATACTATACGGAGGGTGGCCGGCGAAGCCGGCCCACCGTTTGACCAAGCCAAACGAATACTACGTAGAAGGTGGCCGGCGAAGCCGGTCCATCATTTGGCGGAGCCAAACTAATACTAGAATAGATGTTGGCCTGCGAAGCCGGCCCATCGTTTGGCGAAACCAAACGAATACTACGTAGAAGGTGGCCGGTTAAGCCGGCCCATCGTTTGGCGAAACCAAACGAATACAAGATAGGAGGGGGCCGGAGAAGCAGGCTCATCGTTTGGCGAAGCCAAACCAATACGAGATAGGAGAGGCTGGCGACGCCGGCGCATCGTTTGACCAAGCCAAACGAATACTACGCGGAGGGTAGCCGGCGAAGCCGGCCCATTGTTTGGCGAAGCCAAACGAATACAAGGTGCAAGGTAGCCGGCGAAGCGGGGCCATCGTTTGTCGAAGCCAAACCAATACAAGATAAGAGGGGCCGGCGACGCCGGCGCATCGTTTTACCAAGCCAAACGAATACTACGCGGAGGGTTGTCGGCGAAGCCGGCCCATCGTTTGGCGGAGCCAAACGAATACTACGTAGAAGGTGGCCGGCGACGCCGGCCCATTGTTTGGCGAAACCAAACAAATACTACATAGAAGCTGGCCGGCGACGCCGGCGCATCGTTTGGCGGAGCCAAACGAATACTACGTAGAAGGTGACTGGCAAAGCCGGCCCATCGTTTGGCGAAGCCAAATCAATACAAGATAGGAGGGGCCTGCGACGCCGGCGCATCGTTTGGCAAAGCCAAACGAATACTACGCGGAGGGTTATCGGCGAAGCCGGTCCATCGTTTGGCCGAACCAAACGAATACTACGTAGAAGGTGGCCGGCGACGCCGGCCCATTGTTCGGCGGAGCCAAACAAATACTACATAGAAGGTGGCCGGCGAAGCTGGCCCATCGTTTGGCGAAGCCAAACGAATACAAGATAGGATGGGCCGGCGACGCCGGCGCATCGTTTGGCGGAGCCAAACTAATACTACATAGAAGGTGGCCGGCGACGCCGGCGCATCGTTTGACCAAGCCAAACGAATACTACGTAGAAGGTGACCGGCAAAGCCGGCCCATCGTTTGGCGAAGCCAAACCAATACAAGATAGGAGGGGCCTACGACGCCGGCGCATCGTTCGGCGAAGCCGAACGAATACTACACGGAGGATAGCCGGCCAAGCCGGTTCACCGTTTGGCGGAGCCAAACGAATACAAGGTGCAAGGTAGCCGGCGAGGCTAGCCCATCGTTTGGCGGAGCCAAACGAACACAAGGTAGAAGGTAGCCGGCGAAGCGGTGCCATCGTTTGCCGGAGATAAACAAATACTACACGGAGGGTGGCCGGCGAAGCCGGCCCATCGTTTGACCAAGCCAGACGAATACTACGTAGAAGGTGGCCGGCGAAGCCGGCCCATTGTTTGGCGGAGCCAAACGGAATACTAGAATAGATGTCGGCCGGCGGAGCCGGCTCATCGTTTGGCGGAGCCAAACGAATACTACATAGAAGGTAGTCGGCGAAGCCGGTCCATCGTTCGGCGCAGCCGGACGAATACTACGCGGAGGATAGACGGCGAAGCCGGCTCATGGTTCGGCGAAGCCGAACGAATACTACGCGGAGGGTAGCCGGCGGAGCCGGCCCATCGTTTGGCGAAACCAAACGAATACAAAATAGGAAGGGGCCGGTTAAGCCGGCCCATCGTTTGGCGAAACAAAACGAATACTAGAATAGATGTCGGCCGGCGGAGCCGGCCCATCGTTTGGCGGAGCCAAACGAATACTACATAGAAGGTAGTCGGCGAAGCCGGCCCATCGTTCGGCGCAGCCGAACGAATTTTACGCGGAGGATAGACGGTGAAGTCGGCGCATCGTTTGACCAAGCAAAACGAATACTACGTAGAAGGTGACCGGCAAAGCCGGCCCATCGTTTGGCGAGGCCAAACCAATACAAGATAGGAGGGGCCTGCGACGCCGGCGCATCGTTCGGCGAAGCCGAACAAATACTACACGGAGGATAGCCGGCCAAGCCGGTTCACCGTTTGGCGGAGCCAAACGAATACAAGGTGCAAGGTAGCCGGCGAAGCTAGCCCATCGTTTGACGGAGCCAAACGAATACAAGGTAGAAGGTAGCCGGCGAAGCGGTGCCATCGTTTGCCGGAGATAAACAAATACTACACGGAGGGTGGCCGGCGAAGCCGGCCCATCGTTTGACCAAGCCAGACGAATACTACGTAGAAGGTGGCCGGCGAAGCCGGCCCATTGTTTGGCGGAGCCAAACGAATACTAGAATAGATGTTGGCCGGCGGAGGCGGCCCATTGTTTGGCGAAACCAAACGAATACTACGTAGCCGGTGAAGCCGGCCCATCGTTTGGCGGGGCCAAACTAATACTAGAATAGATGGGCGAAACCAAACGAATACAAAATAGGAGGGGGCCGGTTAAGCCGGCCCATCGTTTGTCGAAACAAAACGAATTCAATATAGGAGGAGGCCGGTGACGCCGGGCCAAGACAAGCGAATACAAGATAGAAGGTGGCCGGCGAAGCCGGCCCATCGTTTGGCGAAACCAAACGAATACTACGTAGAAGGTGGCCGGTTAAGCCGGCCCATCGTTTGGCGGAACCAAACGAATACAAAATAGGAGGGGGCCGGCGAAGCAGGCTCATCGTTTGGCTAAGCCAAATGAATACTATATAGAAGGTGGCCGGCGAAGACGGTCCATCGTTCGGCGAAGCCGAACGAATACTACACGGAGGATGGCCGGCGAAGCCGGTTCACCGTTCAGCGGAGCCGAACGAATACTACGCGGAGGGTAGCCGGCGAAGCCGGCCCATCGTTTGGCGGAGTTAAACGAATACTAGAATAGATGGTGGCCGGCGAAGCCGGCCCATTGTTTCGCGAAACCAAACGAAAACTACGTAGCCGGTGAAGCAGGGCCATCGTTTGGCGAAGCCAAACCAATACAAGATAGGGGGGGCCGGGCGCGCCCGCGCATCGTTTGACCAAGCCAAACGAATACGACGTAGAAGGTGGCCGGCGAAGCCGGCCCATCGTTTGGCGGGGCCAAACTAATACTAAAATAGATGTTGGCTGGCGAAGCCGGCCCATCGTTTGGCGAAACCAAACGAATACTACGTAGAAGGTGGCCGGCGAAGCCGGTCCATCGTGAGGCGGAGCCAAATGAATACTATATAGAAGGTGGCCGGCGAAGCCGGCCTATCGTTCGGCGAAGCCGAACGAATACTACGCGGAAGGTACCCGGCGAAGCCGGCCCATCGTTTGGCGGAGCCAAACGAATACTACGTAGAAGGTAGCCGGCGAAGCCGGCCCATCGTTCGGCGAAGCCGAACGAATACTACGCGGAGGGTAGCCGGCGGAGCCGGCCCATCGTTTGGCGAAACAAAACGAATTCAATATAGGAGGAGGCCGGTGACGCCGGGCCAAGACAAGCGAATACAAGATAGAAGGTGGCCGGCGAAGCCGGCCCATCGTTTGGCGGAGCCAAACGAATACTACATAGAAGGTGGCCGGTTGAGCCGGCCCATCGTTTGGCGAAACCAAACGAATACAAAACAGGAGGGGGCCGGTTAAGCCGGCTCATCGTTTGGCGGAGTCTAACGAATACTAGAATAGATGTCGGCCGGCGGAGCCGGCCCATCGTTTGGCGGTGCCAAACGAATACTACGCGGAGGGTAGCCGGCGGAGCCGGCCCATCGTTTGGCGGAGCCAAACGAATACTACATAGAAGGTGGCCGGTTAAGCCGGCCCATCTTTTGGCGGAGCCAAACGAATACAAGGTAGAAGGTAGCCGGCGAAGCGGTGCCATCGTTTGCCGGAGCCAAACAAATACTACACGGAGGGTGGCCGGCGAAGCCGGCCCATCGTTTGACGGAGCCAAACGAGTACTACGTAGAAGGTGGCCGGCGAAGCCGGCCCATTGTTTGGCGGAGTCTAACGAATACTAGAATAGATGTCGGCCGGCGGAGCCGGCCCATCGTTTGGCGGTGCCAAACGAATACTACATAGAAGGTAGTCGGCGAAGCCGGCCCATCGTTCGGCGCAGCCGAACGAATACTACGCGGAGGATAGACGGCGAAGCCGGCCCATCGTTCGGCGAAGCCGAACGAATACTACGCGGAGGGTAGCCGGCGGAGCCGGCCCATCGTTTGGCGGAGCCAAACGAATACTACATAGAAGGTGGCCGGTTAAGCCGGCCCATCGTTTGGCGAAACCAAACGAATACAAAACAGGAGGGGGCCGGTTAAGCCGGCTCATCGTTTGGCGAAACAAAACGAATTCAATATAGGAGGAGGCCGGTGACGCCGGGCCAAGACAAGCGAATACAAGATAGAAGGTGACCGGCAAAGCCGGACCATCGTTTGGCGGAGCCAAACGAATACTACATAGAAGGTGGCCGGCGAAGCCGGCCCATCGTTTGGCGAAACCATACGAATACTACGTAGAAGGTGGCCGGTTAAGCCGGCTCATCGTTTGGCGACACCAAACGAATACAAAATAGGAGGGGGCCGGCGAAGCAGGCTCATCGTTTGGCGAAGCCAAATGAATACTCCATAGAAGGTGGCCGGCGAAGCCGGTTCATCGTTCGGTGAAGCCGAACGAATACTACACGGAGGATGGCCGGCGAAGCCGGTTCACCGTTCGGCGGAGCCGAACGAATACTACGCGGAGGGTAGCCGGCGAAGCCGGCCCATCGTTTGGCGGAGCCAAACGAATACTAGAATAGATGGTGGCCGGCGAAGCCGGCCTATCGTTTGGCGAAACCAAACGAATTCAATATAGGAGGAGCCGGTGACGCCATGCTAAGACAAGCGAATACAAGATAGAAGGTGACCGGCAAAGCCGGCACATCAATTGGCGAAGCCAAACCAATACAAGATAGGAGGGGCCTGCGACCCCGGCGCATCGTTTGGCGAAGCCAAACGAATACAAGGTAGAAGGTAGCCGGTGAAGCAGGGCCATCGTTTGGCGAAGCCAAACCAATACAAGATAGGAGGAGCCGGCGACGCCGGCGCATCGTTTGACCAAGCCAAACGAATACTACGTAGAAGGTGGCCGGCGAAGCCGGCCCATCGTTTGGCGGGGCCAAACTAATACTAGAATAGATGTTGGCTGGCGAAGCCGGCCCATCGTTTGGCGAAACCAAACGTATTTTACGTAGAAGGTGGCCGTTTAAGCCGGCCTATCGTTCGGCGAAGCCGAACGAATACTACGCGGAGGGTAGCCGGCGAAGCCAGCCCATCGTTTGGCGGAGCCAAACAAATACTACGTAGAAGGTGGCCGGCGAAGCCGGTCCATCGTGAGGCGGAGCCAAATGAATACTTTATAGAAGGTGGCCGGCGAAGCCGGCCTATCGTTCGGCGAAGCCGAACGAATACTACGCGGAAGGTACCCGGCGAAGCCGGCCCATCGTTTGGCGGAGCCAAACGAATACTACGTAGAAGGTGGCCGGCGAAGCCAACCCATCGTTTGGCGAAGCCAAACTTATACTAGAATAGATGTTGGCTGGCGAAGCCGGCCCATCGTTTGGCGAAACCAAACGAATACTACGTAGAAGGTGGCCGGTTATGCTGGCCTATCGTTCGGCGAAGCCGAACGAATACTACGCGGAGGGTAGCCGGCGAAGCCAGCCCATCGTTTGGCGGAGCCAAACGAATACTACGTAGAAGGTGAACGGCAAAGCCGGCCCATCGTTTGGCGAAGCCAACCCAATACAAGATAGGAGGAGCCTGCAACGCCGGCGCATCGTTCGGCGAAGCCGAACGAATACTACACGGAGGGTGGCCGGCGAAGCCGGCCCATCGTTTGACGAAGCCAAACGAATATTACGTAGAAGGTGGCCGGCGAAGCCGGCCCATTGTTTGGCGGAGTCAAACGAATACAAGAATAGATGTCGGCCGGCGGAGCCGGCCCATCGTTTGGCGGAGCCAAACGAATACTACATAGAAGGTGGCCGGTTAAGCCGGCCCATCGTTTGGCGAAACCAAACGAATACAAAACAGGAGGGGGCCGGTTAAGCCGGCTCATCGTTTGGCGAAACAAAACGAATTTAATATAGGAGGAGGCAGGTGACGCCGGGCCAAGACAAGCGAATACAAGATAGAAGGTGACCGGCAAAGCCGGACCATCGTTTGGCGTAGCCAAACGAATACTAGAATAGATGTTGGCCGGCGAAGCCGGCCCATCTTTCGGCGAAGCCGAACGAATACTGCATGGAGGATAGCCGGCCAAGCCGGTTCACCGTTCGGCGAAGCCGAACGAGTACTACGCGGAAGGTACCCGGAGAAGCTGGCCCATCGTTTGGCGGAGCCAAACGAATACTACGTAGAAGGTGGCCGGCGAAGCGAGCTCATCGCTTGGCGGAGCTAAACGAATACTAGAATAGACTTTGGCCGGCGAAGCCGGCGCATCGTTTAGCGAAGCCAAACGAATACAAGGTAAAAGGTAGCCGGCGAAGCGGTGCCATCGTTTGACCAATCCAAACGAATACTACGTAGGAGGTGGCCGGCGAAGCCGGCCCATCGTTTGGCGGAGCCAAACTAATACTAGAATAGATGTTGGCTGGCGAAGCCGGCCCATCGTTTGGCGGAGCCAAACTAATACTAGAATAGGTGTGGGCTGGCGAAGCCGGCCCATCGTTTGACCAAGCCAGACGAATACTACGTAGAAGGTGGCCGGCGAAGCCGGCCCATTGTTTGGCGGAGCCAAACGAATACTAGAATAGATGTCGGCCGGCGGAGCCGGCCCATCGTTTGGCGGAGCCAAACGAATACTACATAGAAGGTAGTCGGCGAAGCCGGTCCATCGTTCGGCGCAGCCGAACGAATACTACGCGGAGGATAGACGGCGAAGCCGGCTCATGGTTCGGCGAAGCCGAACGAATACTACGCGGAGGGTAGCCGGCGGAGCCGGCCCATCGTTTGGCGAAACCAAACGAATACAAAATAGGAGAGGGCCGGTTAAGCCGGCCCATCGTTTGGCGAAACAAAACGAATACTAGAATAGATGTCGGCCGGCGGAGCCGGCCCATCGTTTGGCGGAGCCAAACGAATACTACATAGAAGGTAGTCGGCGAAGCCGGCCCATCGTTCGGCGCAGCCGAACGACTACTACGCGGAGGATAGACGGTGAAGTCGGCGCATCGTTTGACCAAGCCAAACGAATACTACGTAGAAGGTGACCGGCAAAGCCGGCCCATCGTTTGGCGAGGCCAAACCAATACAAGATAGGAGGGGCCTGCGACGCCGGCGCATCGTTCGGCGAAGCCGAACGAATACTACACGGAGGATAGCCGGCCAAGCCGGTTCACCGTTTGGCGGAGCCAAACGAATACAAGGTGCAAGGTAGCCGGCGAAGCTAGCCCATCGTTTGACGGAGCCAAACGAATACAAGGTAGAAGGTAGCCGGCGAAGCGGTGCCATCGTTTGCCGGAGATAAACAAATACTACACGGAGGGTGGCCGGCGAAGCCGGCCCATCGTTTGACCAAGCCAGACGAATACTACGTAGAAGGTGGCCGGCGAAGCCGGCCCATTGTTTGGCGGAGCCAAACGAATACTAGAATAGATGTCGGCCGGCGGAGCCGGCCCATTGTTTGGCGAAACCAAACGAATACTACGTAGCCGGTGAAGCAGGGCCATCGTTTGGCGAAGCCAAACCAATACAAGATAGGAGGAGCCGGCGACGCCGGCGCATCGTTTGACCAAGCCAAACGAATACTACGTAGAAGGTGGCCGGCGAAGCCGGCCCATCGTTTGGCGGGGCCAAACTAATACTAGAATAGATGGGCGAAACCAAACGAATACAAAATAGGAGGGGGCCGGTTAAGCCGGCCCATCGTTTGGCGAAACAAAACGAATTCAATATAGGAGGAGGCCGGTGACGCCGGGCCAAGACAAGCGAATACAAGATAGAAGGTGGCCGGCGAAGCCATCCCATCGTTTGGCGAAACCAAACGAATACTACGTAGAAGGTGGCCGGTTAAGCCGGCCCATCGTTTGGCGAAACCAAACGAATACAAAATAGGAGGGGGCCGGCGAAGCAGGCTCATCGTTTGGCTAAGCCAAATGAATACTATATAGAAGGTGGCCGGCGAAGACGGTCCATCGTCCGGCGAAGCCGCACGAATACTACACGGAGGATGGCCGGCGAAGCCGGTCCACCGTTCAGCGGAGCCGAACGAATACTACGCGGAGGGTAGCCGGCGAAGCCGGCCCATCGTTTGGCGGAGCCAAACGAATACTAGAATAGATGGTGGCCGGCGAAGCCGGCCCATTGTTTCGCGAAACCAAACGAATACTACGTAGCCGGTGAAGCAGGGCCATCGTTTGGCGAAGCCAAACCAATACAAGATAGGAGGAGCCGGCGACGCCGGCGCATCGTTTGACCACGCCAAACGAATACTACGTAGAAGGTGGCCGGCGAAGCCGGCCCATCGTTGGCGGGGCCAAACTAATACTAGAATAGATGTTGGCTGGCGAAGCCGGCCCATCGTTTGGCGAAACCAAACGAATACTACGTAGAAGGTGGCCGGCGAAGCCAGTCCATCGTGAGCGGAGCCAAATGAATACTATATAGAAGGTGGCCGGCGAAGCCGCTATCGTTCGGCGAAGCCGAACGAATACTACGCGGAAGGTACCCGGCGAAGCCGGCTTCCATCGTTGGCGGAGCCAAACGAATACTACGTAGAAGGTAGCCGGCGAAGCCGGCCATCGTTCGGCGAAGCCGAACGAATACTACGCGGAGGGTAGCCGGCGGAGCCAGCCCATCGTTTGGCGAAACAAAACGAATTCAATATAGGAGGAGGCCGGTGACGCCGGGCCAAGACAAGCGAATACAAGATAGAAGGTGGCCGGCGAAGCCGGCCCATCGTTTGGCGGAGCCAAACGAATACTACATAGAAGGTGACCGGCAAAGCCGGCCCATCGTTTGGCGAGGCCAAACCAATACAAGATAGGAGGGGCCTGCGACGCCGGCGCATCGTTCGGCGAAGCCGAACGAATACTACACGGAGGATAGCCGGCCAAGCCGGTTCACCGTTTGGCGGAGCCAAACGAATACTACATAGAAGGTAGTCGGCGAAGCCGGCCCATCGTTCGGCGCAGCCGAACGACTACTACGCGGAGGATAGACGGTGAAGTCGGCGCATCGTTTGACCAAGCCAAACGAATACTACGTAGAAGGTGACCGGCAAAGCCGGCCCATCGTTTGGCGAGGCCAAACCAATACAAGATAGGAGGGGCCTGCGACGCCGGCGCATCGTTCGGCGAAGCCGAACAAATACTACACGGAGGATAGCCGGCCAAGCCGGTTCACCGTTTGGCGGAGCCAAACGAATACAAGGTGCAAGGTAGCCGGCGAAGCTAGCCCATCGTTTGACGGAGCCAAACGAATACAAGGTAGAAGGTAGCCGGCGAAGCGGTGCCATCGTTTGCCGGAGATAAACAAATACTACACGGAGGGTGGCCGGCGAAGCCGGCCATCGTTGACCAAGCCAGACGAATACTACGTAGAAGGTGGCCGGCGAAGCCGGCCATTGTTTGGCGGAGCCAAACGAATACTAGAATAGATGTCGGCCGGCGGAGTTGGCCCATTGTTTGGCGAAACCAAACGAATACTACGTAGCCGGTGAAGCAGGGCCATCGTTTGGCGAAGCCAAACCAATACAAGATAGGAGGAGCCGGCGACGCCGGCGCATCGTTTGACCAAGCCAAACGAATACTACGTAGAAGGTGGCCGGCGAAGCCGGCCCATCGTTTGGCGGGGCCAAACTAATACTAGAATAGATGGGCGAAACCAAACGAATACAAAATAGGAGGGGGCCGGTTAAGCCGGCCCATCGTTTGGCGAAACAAAACGAATTCAATATAGGAGGAGGCCGGTGACGCCGGGCCAAGACAAGCGAATACAAGATAGAAGGTGGCCGGCGAAGCCATCCCATCGTTTGGCGAAACCAAACGAATACTACGTAGAAGGTGGCCGGTTAAGCCGGCCCATCGTTTGGCGAAACCAAACGAATACAAAATAGGAGGGGGCCGGCGAAGCAGGCTCATCGTTTGGCTAAGCCAAATGAATACTATATAGAAGGTGGCCGGCGAAGACGGTCCATCGTTCGGCGAAGCCGAACGAATACTACACGGAGGATGGCCGGCGAAGCCGGTTCACCGTTCAGCGGAGCCGAACGAATACTACGCGGAGGGTAGCCGGCGAAGCCGGCCCATCGTTTGGCGGAGCCAAACGAATACTAGAATAGATGGTGGCCGGCGAAGCCGGCCCATTGTTTCGCGAAACCAAACGAATACTACGTAGCCGGTGAAGCAGGGCCATCGTTTGGCGAAGCCAAACCAATACAAGATAGGAGGAGCCGGCGACGCCGGCGCATCGTTTGACCAAGCCAAACGAATACTACGTAGAAGGTGGCCGGCGAAGCCGGCCCATCGTTTGGCGGGGCCAAACTAATACTAGAATAGATGTTGGCTGGCGAAGCCGGCCCATCGTTTGGCGAAACCAAACGAATACTACGTAGAAGGTGGCCGGCGAAGCCGGTCCATCGTGAGGCGGAGCCAAATGAATACTATATAGAAGGTGGCCGGCGAAGCCGGCCTATCGTTCGGCGAAGCCAAACGAATACTACATAGAAGGTGGCCGGTTAAGCCGGCCCATCTTTTGGCGGAGCCAAACGAATACAAGGTAGAAGGTGGCCGGCGAAGCGGTGCCATCGTTTGCCGGAGCCATACAAATACTACACGGAGGGTGGCCGGCGAAGCCGGCCCATCGTTTGACGGAGCCAAACGAGTACTACGTAGAAGGTGGCTGGCGAAGCCGGCCCATTGTTTGGCGAAGCCGAACGAATACTACGCGGAAGGTACCCGGCGAAGCCGGCCCATCGTTTGGCGGAGCCAAACGAATACTACGTAGAAGGTAGCCGGCGAAGCCGGCCCATCGTTCGGCGAAGCCGAACGAATACTACATAGAAGGTGGCCGGTTAAGCCGGCCCATCGTTTGGCGAAACCAAACGAATACAAAACAGGAGGGGGCCGGTTAAGCCGGCTCATCGTTTGGCGGAGTCTAACGAATACTAGAATAGATGTCGGCCGGCGGAGCCGGCCCATCGTTTGGCGGTGCCAAACGATTACTACGCGGAGGGTAGCCGGCGGAGCCGGCCCATCGTTTGGCGGAGCCAAACGAATACTACATAGAAGGTGGCCGGTTAAGCCGGCCCATCTTTTGGCGGAGCCAAACGAATACAAGGTAGAAGGTGGCCGGCGAAGCGGTGCCATCGTTTGCCGGAGCCATACAAATACTACACGGAGGGTGGCCGGCGAAGCCGGCCCATCGTTTGACGGAGCCAAACGAGTACTACGTAGAAGGTGGCTGGCGAAGCCGGCCCATTGTTTGGCGGAGTCTAACGAATACTAGAATAGATGTCGGCCGGCGGAGCCGGCCCATCGTTTGGCGGTGCCAAACGAATACTACATAGAAGGTAGTCGGCGAAGCCGGCCCATCGTTCGGCGCAGCCGAACGAATACTACGCGGAGAATAGACGGCGAAGCCGGCCCATCGTTCGGCGAAGCCGAACAAATACTACGCGGAGGGTAGCCGGCGGAGCCGGCCCATCGTTTGGCGGAGCCAAACGAATACTACATAGAAGGTGGCCGGTTAAGCCGGCCCATCGTTTGGCGAAACCAAACGAATACAAAACAGGAGGGGGCCGGTTAAGCCGGCTCATCGTTTGGCGAAACAAAACGAATTCAATATAGGAGGAGGCCGGTGACGCCGGGCCAAGACAAGCGAATACAAGATAGAAGGTGACCGGCAAAGCCGGACCATCGTTGGCGGAGCCAAACGAATACTACATAGAAGGTGGCCGGCGAAGCCGGCCCATCGTTTGGCGAAACCATACGAATACTACGTAGAAGGTGGCCGGTTAAGCCGGCTCATCGTTTGGCGACACCAAACGAATACAAAATAGGAGGGGGCCGGCGAAGCAGGCTCATCGTTTGGCGAAGCCAAATGAATACTCCATAGAAGGTGGCCGGCGAAGCCGGTTCATCGTTCGGTGAAGCCGAACGAATACTACACGGAGGTTGGCCGGCGAAGCCGGTTCACCGTTCGGCGGAGCCGAACAAATACTACGCGGAGGGTAGCCGGCGAAGCCGGCCCATCGTTTGGCGGAGCCAAACGAATACTAGAATAGATGGTGGCCGGCGAAGCCGGCCTATCGTTTGGCGAAACCAAACGAATTCAATATAGGAGGAGCCGGTGACGCCATGCTAAGACAAGCGAATACAAGATAGAAGGTGACCGGCAAAGCCGGCACATCAATTGGCGAAGCCAAACCAATACAAGATAGGAGGGGCCTGCGACCCCGGCGCATCGTTTGGCGAAGCCAAACGAATACAAGGTAGAAGGTAGCCGGTGAAGCAGGGCCATCGTTTGGCGAAGCCAAACCAATACAAGATAGGAGGAGCCGGCGACGCCGGCGCATCGTTTGACCAAGCCAAACGAATACTACGTAGAAGGTGGCCGGCGAAGCCGGCCCATCGTTTGGCGGGGCCAAACTAATACTAGAATAGATGTTGGCTGGCGAAGCCGGCCCATCGTTTGACGAAACCAAACGTATTTTACGTAGAAGGTGGCCGTTTAAGCCGGCCTATCGTTCGGCGAAGCCGAACGAATACTACGCGGAGGGTAGCCGGCGAAGCCAGCCCATCGTTTGGCGGAGCCAAACGAATACTACGTAGAAGGTGGCCGGCGAAGCCGGTCCATCGTGAGGCGGAGCCAAATGAATACTTTATAGAAGGTGGCCGGCGAAGCCGGCCTATCGTTCGGCGAAGCCGAACGAATACTACGCGGAAGGTACCCGGCGAAGCCGGCCCATCGTTTGGCGGAGCCAAACGAATACTACGTAGAAGGTGGCCGGCGAAGCCAACCCATCGTTTGGCGAAGCCAAACTTATACTAGAATAGATGTTGGCTGGCGAAGCCGGCCCATCGTTTGGCGAAACCAAACGAATACTACGTAGAAGGTGGCCGGTTATGCTGGCCTATCGTTTGGCGAAGCCGAACGAATACTACGCGGAGGGTAGCCGGCGAAGCCAGCCCTTCGTTTGGCGGAGCCAAACGAATACTACGTAGAAGGTGAACGGCAAAGCCGGCCCATCGTTTGGCGAAGCCAAACCAATACAAGATAGGAGGGGCCTGCAACGCCGGCGCATCGTTCGGCGAAGCCGAACGAATACTACGCGGAGGGTACCCGGAGAAGCTGGCCCATCGTTTGGCGGAGCCAAACTAATACTAGATTAGATGTTGGCTGGCGAAGCCGGCCCATCGTTTGGCGAAACCAAACGAATACTACGTAGAAGGTGGCCGGTTATGCTGGCCTATCGTTTTGGCGAAGCCGAACGAATACTACGGGGAGGGTAGCCGGCGAAGCCAGCCCTTCGTTTGGCGGAGCCAAACGAATACTACGTAGAAGGTGAACGGCAAAGCCGGCCCATCGTTTGGCGAAGCCAAACCAATACAAGATAGGAGGGGCCTGCAACGCCGGCGCATCGTTCGGCGAAGCCGAACGAATACTACGCGGAGGGTACCCGGAGAAGCCAGCCCATCGTTTGGCGGAGCCAAACGAATACTACGTAGAAGGTGGCCGGCGAAGCCGGTCCATCGTGAGGCGGAGCCAAATGAATACTTTATAGAAGGTGGCCGGCGAAGCCGGCCTATCGTTCGGCGAAGCCGAACGAATACTACGCGGAAGGTACCCGGCGAAGCCGGCCCATCGTTTGGCGGAGCCAAACGAATACTACGTAGAAGGTGGCCGGCGAAGCGAGCTCATCGCTTGGCGGAGCCAAACGAATACTAGAATAGACTTTGGCCGGCGAAGCCGGCGCATCGTTTAGCGAAGCCAAACGAATACAAGGTAAAAGGTAGCCGGCGAAGCGGTGCCATCGTTTGACCAATCCAAACGAATACTACGTAGAAGGTGGCCGGCGAAGCCGGCCCATCGTTTGGCGGAGCCAAACTAATACTAGAATAGATGTTGGCTGGCGAAGCCGGCCCATCGTTTGGCGGAGCCAAACTAATACTAGAATAGGTGTTGGCTGGCGAAGCCGGCCCATCGTTTGGCGAAACCAAACGAATACAAAACAGGAGGGGGCCGGTTAAGCCGGCTCATCGTTTGGCGAAACAAAACGAATTTAATATAGGAGGAGGCCGGTGACGCCGGGCCAAGACAAGCGAATACAAGATAGAAGGTGACCGGCAAAGCCGGACCATCGTTTGGCGGAGCCAAACGAATACTAGAATAGATGTTGGCCGGCGAAGCCGGCCCATCTTTCGGCGAAGCCGAACGAATACTGCATGGAGGATAGCCGGCCAAGCCGGTTCACCGTTCGGCGAAACCGAACGAGTACTACGCGGAGGGTAGCCGGCGAAGCCGGTCCATCGTTTGGCGGAGCCAAACGAATACTACGTAGAAGGTGGCCGGCAAGCTAGCCCATCGTTTGGCGGAGCCAAACGAATACTAGAATAGATGTTCGCCGGCGAAGCAAGCGCATCGTTTGGCGAAGCCAAACGAATACAAGGTAAAAGGTAGCCGGCGAAGCGGTGCCATCGTTTGACCAATCCAAACGAATACTACGTAGAAGGTGGCCGGCGAAGCCGACCCATCGTTTGGCGGAGCCAAACTAATACTAGATTAGATGTTGGCTGGCGAAGCCGGCCCATCGTTTAGCGAAGCCAAACGAATACAAGGTAAAAGGTAGCCGGCGAAGCGGTGACATCGTTTGACCAATCCAAACGAATACTACGTAGAAGGTGGCCGGCGAAGCCGACCCATCGTTTGGCGGAGCCAAACTAATACTAGATTAGATGTTGGCTGGCGAAGCCGGCCCATCGTTTGGCGAAACCAAACGAATACTACGTAGAAGGTGGCCGGTTAAGCCGGCCTATCGTTCGGATAAGCCGAACGAATACTACGCGGAGGGTAGCCGGCGAAGCCAGCCTATCGTTCGGCGAAGCCGAACGAATACTACGCGGAGGGTAGGTGGCGAAGCCGGCCCATCGTTTGGCGGAGCCAAACTAATACTAGAATAGATGTTGGCTGGCGAAGCCGGCCCATCGTTTGGCGGAGCCAAACTAATACTAGAATAGGTGTTGGCTGGCGAAGCCAGCCCATCGTTTGGCGGAGCCAAACGAATACTACGTAGAAGGTGGCCGGCGAAGCCGGCCCATCGTTTGGCGGAGCCAAACTAATACTAGAATAGATGTTGGCTGGCGAGGCCGGCCCATCGTTTGGCGAAACCAAACGAGTACTACGCGGAGGGTAGCCGGCGAAGCCAGCCCATCGTTTGGCGGAGCCAAACGAATACTACGTAGAAGGCGGCCGGCGAAGCCGGCCCACTGTTTGGCGGAGCCAAACGAATACTAGAACAGATGTTGGCCGGCGAGGCCGATCCATCGTTTGGCGAAACCAAACGAATACTACGTAAAGGTGGCCGGTGCAGGCTCATCGTTTGGCGAAGGCAAATGAATACTATATAGAAGGCGGCCGACGAAGCCGGCCCATTGTTTGGCGGAGCCAAACGAATACTAGAACAGATGTTGGCCGGCGAGGCCGACCCATCGTTTGGCGAAACCAAACGAATACTACGTAGAAGGTGGCCGGTTAAGCAGGCTCATCGTTTGGCGAAGGCAAATGAATACTATATAGAAGGTGGCCGGCGAAGCCGGTCTATCGTTCGGCGAAGCCGAACGAATACTGCACGAAGGATAGCCGACCAAGCCGATTCACCGTTCGGCGAAGCCGAACGAATACTACGCGGAGGGTAGCCGGCGAAGCCAGTCCATCGTTTGGCGGAGCCAAACGAATACTACGTAGAAGGTGGCCGGCAAGCTGGCCCATCGTTTGGCGGAGCCAAACGAATACTAGAATAGATGTTCGCCGGCGAAGCCACTGTCGTTGGCGAAGCCAAACGATTACAAGGTAAAAGGTAGCCGGCGAAGCGGTGCCATCGTTTGACCAATCCAAACGAATACTACATAGAAGGTGGCCGGCGAAGCCGACCCATCGTTTGGCGGAGCCAAACTAATACTAGATTAGATGTTGGTTGGCGAAGCCGGCCCATCGTTTGGCGAAGCCGAACGAATACTACGCGGAGGGTAGCCGGCGAAGCCAGCCCATCGTTTGGCGGAGCCAAACGAATACTACGTAGAAGGTGGCCGGCGAAGCCGGTTTATCGTAAGGCGGAGTCAAATGAATACTATATAGAAGGTGGCCGGCGAAGCTGGCCTATCGTTCGGCGAAGCCGAACGAATACTACGAGGAGGGTAGCCGGCGAAGCCAGCCCATCGTTTGGCGAAGCCGAACGAATACTACGCGGAGGGTAGCCGGCGAGGCCAGCCCATCGTTTGGCGGAGCCAAACGAATACTACGTAGAAGGTGGCCGGCGAAGCCGGTTTATCGTAAGGCGGAGTAAAATGAATACTATATAGAAGGTGGCCGGCGAAGCGGTGCCATCGTTTGACCAAGCCAAATGAATACTACGTAGAAGGTGGCGCCGGCCCATCGTTTGGCGGAATCAAACGAATACTACGTAGAAGGTGGCCGGCGAAGCCGGCCCATCTTGAAGCGGAGCCAAATGAATACTATATAGAAGGTGGCCGGCGAAGCCGGCCTATCGTTCGGCGAAGCCGAACGAATACTACGAGGAGGGTAGCCGGCGAAGCCAGCCCATCGTTTGGCGGAGCCAAACGAATACTACGTAGAAGGTGGCCGGCGAAGCCAGTTTATCGTAAGGCGGAGTCAAATGAATACTACATAGAAGGTGGCCGGCGAAGCCGACCCATCGTTTGGCGGAGCCAAACTAATACTAGATTAGATGTTGGCTGGCGAAGCCGGCCCATCGTTTGGCGAAGCCGAACGAATACTACGCGGAGGGTAGCCGGCGAAGCCAGCCCATCGTTTGGCGGAGCCAAACGAATACTACGTAGAAGGTGGCCGGCGAAGCCGGTTTATCGTGAGGCGGAGTCAAATGAATACTATATAGAAGGTGGCCGGCGAAGCCGGCCCATCGTTTGGCGGAGCCAAACGAATACTACGTAGAAGGTGCCCGGCGAAGCGGGTCTAACGTAAGGCGGAGCCAAATGAATACTATATAGAAGGTGGCCGGCGAAGCGGTGCCATCGTTTGACCAAGCCAAACGAATACTACGTAGAAGGTGGCGCCGGCCCATCGTTTGGCGGAACCAAACGAATACTACGTAGAAGGTGACCGGCGAAGCCGGCCCATTTTGAAGCGGAGCCAAATGAATACTATATAGAAGGTGGCCGGCGAAGCCGGCCTATCGTTCGGCGAAGCCGAACGAATACTACGAGGAGGGTAGCCGGCGAAGCCAGCCCATCGTTTGGCGGAGCCAAACGAATACTACGTAGAAGGTGGCCGGCGAAGCCGGTTTATCGTAAGGCGGAGTCAAATGAATACTATATAGAAGGTGGCCGGCGAAGCGGTGCCATCGTTTGACCAATCCAAACGAATACTACGTAGAAGGTGGCCGGCGAAGCCGGCCTATCGTTCGGCGAAGCCGAACGAATACTACGCGGAGGGTAGCCGGCGAAGCCAGCCCATCGTTTGGCGGAGCCAAACGAATACTACGTAGAAGGTGGCCGGCGAAGCCGATTTATCGTAAGGCGGAGTCAAATGAATACTATATAGAAGGCGGCCGGCGAAGCCGGCCCATCGTTTGGCGGAGCCAAACTAATACTAGAATAGATGTTGGCTGGCGAGGCCGGCCCATCGTTTGGCGAAACCAAACGAATACTACGCGGATGGTAGCCGGCGAAGCCAGCCCATCGTTTGGCGGAGCCAATAGAATACTACGTAGAAGCCGGCCGGCGAAGCCGGCCCATTGTTTGGCGGAGCCAAACGAATACTAGAACAGATGTTGGCCGGCGAGGCCGATACATCGTTTGGCGAAACCAAACGAATACTACGTAAAGGTGGCCGGTTAAGCAGGTTCATCGTTCGGCAAAGCCGAACGAATACTGCACGGAGGATAGCCGGCCAAGCCGGCCCATCGTTTGGCGGAGCCAAACGAATACTACGTAGAAGGTGGCCGGTAAGCTAGCATATCGTTTGGCGGAGCCAAACAAATACTAGACTAGATGTTCGCCGGCGAAGCCGGCGCATTGTTTGGCGAAGCCAAACGAATACAAAACAGGAGGGGGCCGGTTAAGCCGGCTCATCGTTTGGCGAAACAAAACGAATTCAATATAGGAGGAGGCCGGTGACGCCGGGCCAAGACAAGCGAATACAAGATAGAAGGTGACCGGCAAAGCCGGACCATCGTTTGGCGGAGCCAAACGAATACTACATAGAAGGTGGCCGGCGAAGCCGGCCCATCGTTTGGCGAAACCATACGAATACTACGTAGAAGGTGGCCGGTTAAGCCGGCTCATCGTTTGGCGACACCAAACGAATACAAAATAGGAGGGCCGGCGAAGCAGGCTCATCGTTTGGCGAAGCCAAATGAATACTCCATAGAAGGTGGCCGGCGAAGCCGGTTCATCGTTCGGTGAAGCCGAACGAATACTACACGGAGGTTGGCCGGCGAAGCCGGTTCACCGTTCGGCGGAGCCGAACGAATACTACGCGGAGGGTAGCCGGCGAAGCCGGCCCATCGTTTGGCGGAGCCAAACGAATACTAGAATAGATGGTGGCCAGCGAAGCCGGCCTATCGTTTGGCGAAACCAAACGAATTCAATATAGGAGGAGCCGGTGACGCCATGCTAAGACAAGCGAATCCAAGAAAGAAGGGGACCGGCAAAGCCGGCACATCAATTGGCGAAGCCAAACCAATACAAGATAGGAGGGGCCTGCGACCCCGGCGCATCGTTTGGCGAAGCCAAACGAATACAAGGTAGAAGGTAGCCGGTGAAGCAGGGCCATCGTTTGGCGAAGCCAAACCAATACAAGATAGGAGGAGCCGGCGACGCCGGCGCATCGTTTGACCAAGCCAAACGAATACTACGTAGAAGGTGGCCGGCGAAGCCGGCCCATCGTTTGGCGAAACCAAACGTTTTTTACGTAGAAGGTGGCCGTTTAAGCCGGCCTATCGTTCGGCGAAGCCGAACGAATACTACGCGGAGGGTAGCCGGCGAAGCCAGCCCATCGTTTGGCGGAGCCAAACGAATACTACGTAGAAGGTGGCCGGCGAAGCCGGTCCATCGTGAGGCGGAGCCAAATGAATACTTTATAGAAGGTGGCCGGCGAAGCCAGCCTATCGTTCGGCGGAGCCGAACGAATACCACGCGGAAGGTACCCGGCGAAGCCGGCCCATCGTTTGGCGGAGCCAAACGAATACTACGTAGAAGGTGGCCGGCGAAGCCAACCCATCGTTTGGCGAAGCCAAACTTATACTAGAATAGATGTTGGCTGGCGAAGCCGGCCCATCGTTTGGCGGAACCAAACGAATACTACGTAGAAGGTGGCCGGTTATGCTGGCCTATCGTTCGGCGAAGCCGAACAAATACTACGCGGAGGGTAGCCGGCGAAGCCAGCCCATCGTTTGGCGGAGCCAAACGAATACTACGTAGAAGGTGAACGGCAAAGCCGGCCCATCGTTCGGCGAAGCCAAACCAATACAAGATAGGAGGGGCCTGCAACGCCGGCGCACCGTTCGGCGAAGCCAAACGAATACTACACGGAGGATAGCCGGCCAAGCCGGTTCACCGTTTGGCGGAGCCAAACGAATACTACGTAGAAGGTAGCCGGCGAAGCTAGCCCATCTTTTGACGGAGCCAAACGAATACAAGGTAGAAGGTAGCCGGCGAAGCGGTGCCATCGTTTGCCGGAGCCAAACAAATACTACACGGAGGGTGGCCGGCGAAGCCGGCCCATCGTTTGGCGGAGTCAAACGAATACTAGAATAGATGTCGGCCGGCGGAGCCGGCCCATCGTTTGGCGGTGCCAAACGAATACTACATAGAAGGTAGTCGGCGAAGCCGGCCCATCGTTCGGCGCAGCCGAACGATTACTACGCGGAGGATGTACGGCGAAGCCGGCCCATCGTTCGGCGAAGCCGAACGAATACTACGCGGAGGGTAGCCGGCGGAGCCGGCCCATCGTTTGGCGGAGCCAAACGAATACTACATAGAAGGTGGCCGGTTGTTGGCCCATCGTTTGGCGAAACCAAACGAATACAAAACAGGAGGGGGCCGGTTAAGCCGGCTCATCGTTTGGCGAAACAAAACGAATTTAATATAGGAGGAGGCCGGTGACGCCGGGCCAAGACAAGCGAATACAAGATAGAAGGTGACCGGCAAAGCCGGACTATCGTTTGGCGGAGCCAAACGAATACTAGAATAGATGGTGGCCGGCGAAGCCGGCCCATCTTTCGGCGAAGCCGAACGAATACTGCATGGAGGATAGCCGGCCAAGCCGGTTCACCGTTCGGCGAAACCGAACGAATACTACGCGGAGGGTAGCCGGCGAAGCCGGTCCATCGTTTGGCGGAGCCAAACGAATACTACGTAGAAGGTGGCCGGCAAGCTAGCCCATCGTTTGGCGGAGCCAAACGAATACTAGAATAGATGTTCGCCGGCGAAGCAGGCGCATCGTTTGGCGAAGCCAAACGAATACAAGGTAAAAGGTAGCCGGCGAAGCGGTGCCATCGTTTGACCAATCCAAACGAATACTACGTAGAAGGTGGCCGGCGAAGCCGACCCATCGTTTGGCGGAGCCAAACTAATACTAGATTAGATGTTGGCTGGCGAAGCCGGCCCATCGTTTAGCGAAGCCAAACGAATACAAGGTAAAAGGTAGCCGGCGAAGCGGTGACATCGTTTGACCAATCCAAACGAATACTACGTAGAAGGTGGCCGGCGAAGCCGACCCATCGTTTGGCGGAGCCAAACTAATACTAGATTAGATGTTGGCTGGCGAAGCCGGCCCATCGTTTGGCGAAACCAAACGAATACTACGTAGAAGGTGGCCGGTTAAGCCGGCCTATCGTTCGGCTAAGCCGAACGAATACTACGCGGAGGGTAGCCGGCGAAGCCAGCCTATCGTTCGGCGAAGTCGAACGAATACTACGCGGAGGGTAGGTGGCGAAGCCAGCCCATCGGTTGGCGGAGCGAAACGAATACTACGTAGAAGGCGGCCGGCGAAGCCGGCCCATCTTTCGGCGAAGACGAACGAATACTGCATGGAGGATAGCCGGCCAAGCCGGTTCACCGTTCGGCGAAACCGAACGAATACTACGCGGAGGGTAGCATGCGAAGCCGGTCCATCGTTTGGCGGAGCCAAACGAATACTACGTAGAAGGTGGCCGGCGAGCTAGACCATCGTTTGGTGGAGCCAAACGAATACTAGAATAGATGTTCGCCGGCGAAGCCGGCGCATCGTTTGGCGAAGCCAAACGAATACAAGGTAAAAGGTAGCCGGCGAAGCGGTGCCATCGTTTGACCAATCCAAACGAATACTCCGTAGAAGGAGGCCGGCGAAGCCGGCCCATCGTTTGGCGGAGCCAAACTAATACTAGAATAGATGTTGGCCGGCGAAGCCGGCCCATCGTTTGGCGGAGCCAAACTAATACTAGAATAGATGTTGGCTGGCGAAGCCGGCCCATCGTTTGGCGGAGCCAAACTAATACTAGAATAGGTGTTGGCTGGCGAAGCCAGCCCATCGTTTGGCGGAGCCAAACGAATACTACGTAGAAGGTGGCCGGCGAAGCCGGCCCATCGTTTGGCGGAGCCAAACTAATACTAGAATAGATGTTGGCTGGCGAGGCCGGCCCATCGTTTGGCGAAACCAAACGAGTACTACGCGGAGGGTAGCCGGCGAAGCCAGCCCATCGTTTGGCGGAGCCAAACGAATACTACGTAGAAGGTGGCCGGCGAAGCCGGCCCATCGTTTGGCGGAGCCAAACGAATACTAGAACAGATGTTGGCCGGCGAGGCCGATCCATCGTTTGGCGAAACCAAACGAATACTACGTAAAGGTGGCCGGTGCAGGCTCATCGTTTGGCGAAGGCAAATGAATACTATATAGAAGGCGGCCGGCGAAGCCGGCCCATTGTTTGGCGGAGCCAAACGAATACTAGAACAGATGTTGGCCGGCGAGGCCGACCCATCGTTTGGCGAAACCAAACGAATACTACGTAGAAGGTGGCCGGTTAAGCAGGCTCATCGTTTGGCGAAGGCAAATGAATACTATATAGAAGGTGGCCGGCGAAGCCGGCCCATCGTTCGGCGAAGCCGAACGAATACTGCACGAAGGATAGCCGACCAAGCCGATTCACCGTTCGGCGAAGCCGAACGAATACTACGCGGAGGGTAGCCGGCGAAGCCGGTCCATCGTTTGGCGGAGCCAAACGAATACTACGTAGAAGGTGGCCGGCAAGCTAGCCCATCGTTTGGCGGAGCCAAACGAATACTAGAATAGATGTTCGCCGGCGAAGCCGGCGCATCGTTTGGCGAAGCCAAACGATTACAAGGTAAAAGGTAGCCGGCGAAGCGGTGCCATCGTTTGACCAATCCAAACGAATACTACATAGAAGGTGGCCGGCGAAGCCGACCCATCGTTTGGCGGAGCCAAACTAATACTAGATTAGATGTTGGCTGGCGAAGCCGGCCCATCGTTTGGCGAAGCCGAACGAATACTACGCGGAGGGTAGCCGGCGAAGCCAGCCCATCGTTTGGCGGAGCCAAACGAATACTACGTAGAAGGTGGCCGGCGAAGCCGGTTTATCGTAAGGCGGAGTCAAATGAATACTATATAGAAGGTGGCCGGCGAAGCCGGCCTATCGTTCGGCGAAGCCGAACGAATACTACGAGGAGGGTAGCCGGCGAAGCCAGCCCATCGTTTGGCGAAGCCGAACGAATACTACGCGGAGGGTAGCCGGCGAAGCCAGCCCATCGTTTGGCGGAGCCAAACGAATACTACGTAGAAGGTGGCCGGCGAAGCCGGTTTATCGTAAGGCGGAGTCAAATGAATACTATATAGAAGGTGGCCGGCGAAGCGGTGCCATCGTTTGACCAAGCCAAACGAATACTACGTAGAAGGTGGCGCCGGCCCATCGTTTGGCGGAACCAAACGAATACTACGTAGAAGGTGGCCGGCGAAGCCGGCCCATCTTGAAGCGGAGCCAAATGAATACTATATAAAAGGTGGCCGGCGAAGCCGGCCTATCGTTCGGCGAAGCCGAACGAATACTACGAGGAGGGTAGCCGGCGAAGCCAGCCCATCGGTTGGCGGAGCCAAACGAATACTACGTAGAAGGTGGCCGGGGAAGCCGGTTTATCGTAAGGCGGAGTCAAATGAATACTATATAGAAGGTGGCCGGCGAAGCGGTGCCATCGTTTGACCAATCCAAACGAATACTACGTAGAAGGTGGCCGGCGAAGCCGGCCTATCGTTCGGCGAAGCCGAACGAATACTACGCGGAGGGTAGCCGGCGAAGCCAGCCCATCGTTTGGCGGAGCCAAACGAATACTACGTAGAAGGTGGCCGGCGAAGCCGGTTTATCGTAAGGCGGAGTCAAATGAATACTATATAGAAGGTGGCCGGCGAAGCGGTGCCATCGTTTGACCAATCCAAACGAATACTACGTAGAAGGTGGCCGGCGAAGCCGGCCTATCGTTCGGCGAAGCCGAACGAATACTACGCGGAGGGTAGCCGGCGAAGCCAGCCCATCGCTTGGGGGAGCCAAACGAATACTACGTAGAAGGGGGCCGGCGAAGCCGAATTTATCGTAAAGGCGGAGTCAAATGAATACTATATAGAAGGCGGCCGGCTAAGCCGGCCCATCGTTTGGCGGAGCCAAACTAATACTAGAATAGATGTTGGCTGGCGAGGCCGGCCCATCGTTTGGCGAAACCAAACGATTACTACGCGGATGGTAGCCGGCGAAGCCAGCCCATCGTTTGGCGGAGCCAATAGAATACTACGTAGAAGCCGGCCGGCGAAGCCGGCCCATTGTTTGGCGGAGCCAAACGAATACTAGAACAGATGTTGGCCGGCGAGGCCGATACATCGTTTGGCGAAACCAAACGAATACTACGTAAAGGTGGCCGGTTAAGCAGGTTCATCGTTCGGCAAAGCCGAACGAATACTGCACGGAGGATAGCCGGCCAAGCCGGCCCATCGTTTGGCGGAGCCAAACGAATACTACGTAGAAGGTGGCCGGTAAGCTAGCATATCGTTTGGCGGAGCCAAACGAATACTAGAATAGATGTTCGCCGGCGAAGCCGGCGCATCGTTTGGCGAAGCCAAACGAATACAAGGTAGAAGGTAGCCGCCAAAGCGGTGCCATCGTTTTACCAAGCCAAACGAATACTACGTAGAAGGTGGCCGGTTAAGCCGGTCCATCGTTCGTCGAAGCCGAACGAATACTGCACGGAGGATAGCCGGCCAAGCCGGTTCACCTTTCGGCGAAGCCGAACGAATACTACGCGGATGGTAGCCGGCGAAGCCAGCCCATCGTTTGGCGGAGCCAATAGAATACTACGTAGAAGCCGGCCGGCGAAGCCGGCCCATTGTTTGGCGGAGCCAAACGAATACTAGAACAGATGTTGGCCGGCGAGGCCGATACATCGTTTGGCGAAACCAAACGAATACTACGTAAAGGTGGCCGGTTAAGCAGGTTCATCGTTCGGCAAAGCCGAACGAATACTGCACGGAGGATAGCCGGCCAAGCCGGCCCATCGTTTGGCGGAGCCAAACGAATACTACGTAGAAGGTGGCCGGTAAGCTAGCATATCGTTTGGCGGAGCCTAACGAATACTAGAATAGATGTTCGTCGGCGAAGCCGGCGCATCGTTTGGCGAAGCCAAACGAATACAAGGTAAAAGGTAGCCGGCGAAGCGGTGCCATCGTTTGACCAATCCAAACGAATACTACGTAGAAGGTGGCCGGCGAAGCCGGCCCATCGTTTGGCGGAGCCAAACTAATACTAGAATAGATGTTGGCCGGCGAAGCCGGCCCATCGTTTGGCGGAGCCAAACTAATACTAGAATAGATGTTGGCTGGCGAAGCCGGCCCATCGTTTGGCGGAGCCAAACTAATACTAGAATAGGTGTTGGCTGGCGAAGCCAGCCCATCGTTTGGCGGAGCCAAACGAATACTACGTAGAAGGTGGCCGGCGAAGCCGGCCCATCGTTTGGCGGAGCCAAACTAATACTAGAATAGATGTTGGCTGGCGAGGCCGGCCCATTGTTTGGCGAAACCAAACGAGTACTACGCGGAGGGTAGCCGGCGAAGCCAGCCCATCGTTTGGCGGAGCCAAACGAACACTACGTAGAAGGCGGCCGGCGAAGCCGGCCCACTGTTTGGCGGAGCCAAACGAATACTAGAACAGATGTTGGCCGGCGAGGCCGATCCATCGTTTGGCGAAACCAAACGAATACTACGTAAAGGTGGCCGGTTAAGCAGGCTCATCGTTTGGCGAAGGCAAATGAATACTATATAGAAGGCGGCCGGCGAAGCCGGCCCATTGTTTGGCGGAGCAAAACGAATACTAGAACAGATGTTGGCCGGCGAGGCCGAACCATCGTTTGGCGAAACCAAACGAGTACTACGTAGAAGGTGGCCGGTTAAGCAGGCTCATCGTTTGGCGAAGGCAAATGAATACTATATAGAAGGTGGCCGGCGAAGCCGGCCCATCGTTCGGCTAAGCCGAACGAATACTGCACGAAGGATAGCCGTCCAAGCCGGTTCACCGTTCGGCGAAGCCGAACGAATACTACGCGGAGGGTAGCCGGCGAAGCCGGTCCATCGTTTGGCGGAGCCAAACGAATACTACGTAGAAGGTGGCCGGCAAGCTAGACCATCGTTTGGCTGAGCCAAACGAATACTAGAATAGATGTTGGCTGGCAAAGCCGACCCATCGTTTGGCGGAGCCAAACTAATACTAGAATAGGTGTTGGCTGGCGGAGCCAAACGAATACTACGTAGAAGGTGGCCGGCGAAGCCGGCCCATCTTTCGGCGAAGCCGAACGAATACTGCACGGAGGATAGCCGGCCAAGCCGGTTCACCGTTCAGCGAAGCCGAACGAATACTACGCGGAAGGTACCCGGCGAAGCTGGCCCATCGTTTGGCGGAGCCAAACGAATACTACGTAGAAGGTGACCGGCGAAGCGAGCTCATCGCTTGGCGGAGCCAAACGAATACTAGAATAGACTTTGGCCGGCGAAGCCGGCGCATCGTTTGGCGAAGCCAAACGAATACAAGGTAAAAGGTAGCCGGCGAAGCGGTGCCATCGTTTGACCAATCCAAACGAATACTACGTAGAAGGTGGCCGGCGAAGCCGGCCCATCGTTTGGCGGAGCCAAACTAATACTAGAATAGATGTTGGCCGGCGAAGCCGGCCCATCGTTTGGCGGAGTCAAACTAATACTAGAATAGATGTTGGCTGGCGAAGCCGGCCCATCGTTTGGCGGAGCAAAACGAATACTAGAACAGATGTTGGCCGGCGAGGCCGAACCATCGTTTGGCGAAACCAAACGAATACTACGTAGAAGGTGGCCGGTTAAGCAGGCTCATCGTTTGGCGAAGGCAAATGAATACTATATAGAAGGTGGCCGGCGAAGCCGGCCCATCGTTCGGCTAAGCCGAACGAATACTGCACGAAGGATAGCCGTCCAAGCCGGTTCACCGTTCGGCGAAGCCGAACGAATACTACGCGGAGGGTAGCCGGCGAAGCCGGTCCATCGTTTGGCGGAGCCAAACGAATACTACGTAGAAGGTGGCCGGCAAGCTAGACCATCGTTTGGCGGAGCCAAACGAATACTAGAATAGATGTTCGCCGGCGAAGCCGGCGCATCGTTTGGCGAAGCCAAACGAATACAAGGTAAAAGGTAGCCGGCGAAGCGGTGCCATCGTTTGACCAATCCAAACGAATACTACGTAGAAGGAGGCCGGCGAAGCCGGCCCATCGTTGGGCGGAGCCAAACTAATACTAGAATAGATGTTGGCTGGCGAAGCCGACCCATCGTTTGGCGGAGCCAAACTAATACTAGAATAGGTGTTGGCTGGCGGAGCCAAACGAATACTACGTAGAAGGTGGCCGGCGAAGCCGGCCCATCTTTTGGCGAAGCCGAACGAATACTGCACGGAGGATAGCCGGCCAAGCCGGTTCACCGTTCGGCGAAGCCGAACGAATACTACGCGGAAGGTACCCGGCGAAGCTGGCCCATCGTTTGGCGGAGCCAAACGAATACTACGTAGAAGGTGACCGGCGAAGCGAGCTCATCGCTTGGCGGAGCCAAACGAATACTAGAATAGATGTTCGCCGGCGAAGCCGGCGCATCGTTTGGCGAAGCCAAACGATTACAAGGTAAAAGGTAGCCGGCGAAGCGGTGCCATCGTTTGACCAATCCAAACGAATACTACATAGAAGGTGGCCGGCGAAGCCGACCCATCGTTTGGCGGAGCCAAACTAATACTAGATTAGATGTTGGCTGGCGAAGCCGGTCCATCGTTTGGCGAAGCCAAACGAATACAAGGTAAAAGGTAGCCGGCGAAGCGGTGCCATCGTTTGACCAATCCAAACGAATACTACGTAGAAGGAGGCCGGCGAAGCCGGCCCATCGTTTGGCGGAGCCAAACTAATACTAGAATAGATGTTGGCTGGCAAAGCCGACCCATCGTTTGGCGGAGCCAAACTAATACTAGAATAGGTGTTGGCTGGCGGAGCCAAACGAATACTACGTAGAAGGTGGCCGGCGAAGCCGGCCCATCTTTCGGCGAAGCCGAACGAATACTGCACGGAGGATAGCCGGCCAAGCCGGTTCACCGTTCGGCGAAGCCGAACGAATACTACGCGGAAGGTACCCGGCGAAGCTGGCCCATCGTTTGGCGGAGCCAAACGAATACTACGTAGAAGGTGACCGACGAAGCGAGCTCATCGCTTGGCGGAGCCAAACGAATACTAGAATAGACTTTGGCCGGCGAAGCCGCTGCATCGTTTGGCGAAGCCAAACGAATACAAATAAAGGTAGCCGGCGAAGCGGTGCCATCGTTTGACCAATCCAAACGAATACTACGCAGAAGGTGGCCGGCGAAGCCGGCCCATCGTTTGGCGGAGCCAAACTAATACTAGAATAGATGTTGGCCGGCGAAGCCGGCCCATCGTTTGGCGGAGTCAAACTAATACTAGAATAGATGTTGGCTGGCGAAGCCGGCCCATCGTTTGGCGGAGCCAAACTAATACTAGAATAGGTGTTGGCTGGCGAAGCTAGCCCATCGTTTGGCGGATCCAAACGAATACTACGTAGAAGGTGGCCGGCGAAGCCGGCCCATCGTTTGGCGGAGCCAAACTAACACTAGAATAGATGTTGGCTGGCGAGGCCGGCCCATCGTTTGGCGAAACCAAACGAGTACTACGCGGAGGGTAGCCGGCGAAGCCAGCCCATCGTTTGGCGGAGCCAAACGAATACTACGTAGAAGGCGGCCGGCGAAGCCGGCCCACTGTTTGGCGGAGCCAAACGAATACTAGAACAGATGTTGGCCGGCGAGGCCGATCCATCGTTTGGCGAAACCAAACGAATACTACGTAAAGGTGGCCGGTGCAGGCTCATCGTTTGGCGAAGGCAAATGAATACTATATAGAAGGCGGCCGGCGAAGCCGGCCCATTGTTTGGCGGAGCCAAACGAATACTAGAACAGATGTTGGCCGGCGAGGCCGACCCATCGTTTGGCGAAACCAAACGAATACTACGTAGAAGGTGGCCGGTTAAGCAGGCTCATCGATTGGCGAAGGCAAATGAATACTATATAGAAGGTGGCCGGCAAAGCCGGCCCATCGTTCGGCGAAGCCGAACGAATACTGCACGAAGGATAGCCGACCAAGCCGATTCACCGTTCGGCGAAGCCGAACGAATACTACGCGGAGGGTAGCCGGCGAAGCCGGTCCATCGTTTGGCGGAGCCAAACGAATACTACGTAGAAGGTGGCCGGCAAGCTACCCCATCGTTTGGCGGAGCCAAACAAATACTATAATAGATGTTCGCCGGCGAAGCCGGCGCATCGTTTGGCGAAGCCAAACGATTACAAGGTAAAAGGTAGCCGGCGAAGCGGTGCCATCGTTTGACCAATCCAAACGAATACTACATAGAAGGTGGCCGGCGAAGCCGACCCATCGTTTGGCGGAGCCAAACTAATACTAGATTAGATGTTGGCTGGCGAAGCCGGCCCATCGTTTGGCGAAGCCGAACGAATACTACGCGGAGGGTAGCCGGCGAAGTTAGCCCATCGTTTGGCGGAGCCAAACGAATACTACGTAGAAGGTGGCCGGCGAAGCCGGTTTATCGTAAGGCGGAGTCAAATGAATACTATATAGAAGGTGGCCGGCGAAGCCGGCCTATCGTTCGGCAAAGCCGAACGAATACTACGAGGAGGGTAGCCGGCGAAGCCAGCCCATCGTTTGGCGAAGCCGAACGAATACTACGCGGAGGGGAGCCGGCGAAGCCAGCCCATCGTTTGGCGGAGCCAAACGAATACTACGTAGAAGGTGGCCGGCGAAGCCGGTTTATCGTAAGGCGGAGTCAAATGAATACTATATAGAAGGTGGCCGGCGAAGCGGTGCCATCGTTTGACCAAGCCAAACGAATACTACGTAGAAGGTGGCGCCGGCCCATCGTTTGGCGGAACCAAACGAATACTACGTAGAAGGTGGCCGGCGAAGCCGGCCCATCTTGGAAGCGGAGCCAAATGAATACTATATAGAAGGTGGCCGGCGAAGCCGCTTTATCGTTCGGCGAAGCCGAACGAATACTACGAGGAGGGTAGCCGGCGAGGTTAGCCCATCGTTTGGCGGAGCCAAACGAATACTACGTAGAAGGTGGCCGGCGAAGCCGTTTATCGTAAGGCGGAGTCAAATGAATACTATATAGAAGGTGGCCGGCGAAGCGGTGCCATCGTTTGACCAATCAAACGAATACTACGTAGAAGGTGGCCGGCGAAGCTGGCTATCGTTCGGCGAAGCCGAACAGATACTACGCGGAGTGTAGCCGGCGAAGCCAGCCCATCGTTTGGCGGAGCCAAACGAATACTACGTAGAAGGTGGCCGGCGAAGCCGGTTTATCGTAAGGCGGAGTCAAATGAATACTATATAGAAGGTGGCCGGCGAAGCCGGCCTATCGTTCGGCGAAGCCGAACGAATACTACGAGGAGGGTAGCCGGCGAAGCCAGCCCATCGTTTGGCGAAGCCGAACGAATAGTACGCGGAGGGGAGCCGGCGAAGTTAGCCCATCGTTTGGCGGAGCCAAACAAATACTACGTAGAAGGTGGCCGGCGAAGCCGGTTTATCGTAAGGCGGAGTCAAATGAATACTATATAGAAGGTGGCCGGCGAAGCGGTGCCATCGTTTGACCAAGCCAAACGAATACTACGTAGAAGGTGGCGCCGGCCCATCGTTTGGCGGAACCAAACGAATACTACGTAGAAGGTGGCCGGCGAAGCCGGCCCATCTTGAAGCGGAGCCAAATGAATACTATATAGAAGGTGGCCGGCGAAGCCGGCCTATCGTTCGGCGAAGCCGAACGAATACTACGAGGAGGGTAGCCGGCGAAGCCAGCCCATCGTTTGGCGGAGCCAAACGAATACTACGTAGAAGGTGGCCGGCGAAGCCGGTTTATCGTAAGGCGGAGTCAAATGAATACTATATAGAAGGTGGCCGGCGAAGCGGTGCCATCGTTTGACCAATCCAAACGAATACTACGTAGAAGGTGGCCGGCGAAGCCGGCCTATCGTTCGGCGAAGCCGAACGAATACTACGCGGAGGGTAGCCGGCGAAGCCAGCCCATCGTTTGGCGGAGCCAAACGAATACTACGTAGAAGGTGGCCGGCGAAGCCGGTTTATCGTAAGGCGGAGTCAAATGAATACTATATAGAAGGTGGCCGGCGAAGCGGTGCCATCGTTTGACCAATCCAAACGAATACTACGTAGAAGGTGGCCGGCGAAGCCGGCCTATCGTTCGGCGAAGCCGAACGAATACTACGCGGAGGGTAGCCGGCGAAGCCAGCCCATCGTTTGGCGGAGCCAAACGAATACTACGTAGAAGGTGGCCGGCGAAGCCGATTTATCGTAAGGCGGAGTCAAATGAATACTATATAGAAGGCGGCCGGCGAAGCTTTCCATCGTTGGCGGAGCCAAACTAATACTAGAATAGATGTTGGCTGGCGAGGCCGGCCCATCGTTTGGCGAAACCAAACGAATACTACGCGGATGGTAGCCGGCGAAGCCAGCCCATCGTTTGGCGGAGCCAATAGAATACTACGTAGAAGCCGGCCGGCGAAGCCGGCCCATTGTTTGGCGGAGCCAAACGAATACTAGAACAGATGTTGGCCGGCGAGGCCGATACATCGTTTGGCGAAACCAAACGAATACTACGTAAAGGTGGCCGGTTAAGCAGGTTCATCGTTCGGCAAAGCCGAACGAATACTAGAATAGATGTTCGCCGGCGAAGCCGGCGCATCGTTTGGCGAAGCCAAACGAATACAAGGTAGAAGGTAGCCGCCAAAGCGGTGCCATCGTTTGACCAAGCCAAACGAATACTACGTAGAAGGTGGCCGGTTAAGCCGGTCCATCGTTCGTCGAAGCCGAACGAATACTGCACGGAGGATAGCCGGCCAAGCCGGTTCACCTTTCGGCGAAGCCGAACGAATACTACGCGGAGGGTAGCCGGCGAAGCCGGCCCATCGTTTGGCCAAGCCAAACGAATACTACGTAGAAGGTGGCCGGCGAAGCCGGCCCATCGTTTGGCGGAGCCAAACGAATACTAGAATAGATGTTGGCCGGCGTAGCCGGCCCATCGTTTGGCGGAGCCAAACGAATACTACATAGAAGGTAGTCGGCGAAGCCGGCCCATCGTTTGGCGGAGCCGAACGAATTCAATATAGGAGGAGGCCGGTGACGCCGGGCCAGCGGAGCCAAAGCGAATACAAGATAGAAGGTGACCGGCGAAGCCGGCCCATCGTTTGGCGGAGCCAAACGAATACTAGAATAGATGTTAGCCTGCGACCCCGGCGCATTGTTTGGCGAAGCCAAACGAATACAAAGCAGAAGGCAGCCGGCGAAGCGGGGCCATCGTTTGGCGAAGCCAAACCAATACAAGATAGGAGGGGCCGGCGACGCCGGCGCATCGTTTGGCCAAGCCAAACGAATACTACGTAGAAGGTGGCCGTGCCAAAGCGCCCATCGTTTGGCGGAACCAAACGAATACTACGTAGAAGGTGGCCGGCGAAGCGGGCCCATCTTGAAGCGGAGCCAAATGAATACTATATAGAAGGTGGCCGGCGAAGCCGGCCTATCGTTCGGCGAAGGCGAACGAATACTACGAGGAGGGTAGCCGGCAAAGCCAGCCCATCGTTTGGCGAAACCAAACGAATACAAAGTAAAAGGTAGCCGGCGAAGCGATGCCATCGTTTGCCGGAGCCAAACAAATACTACACGGAGGGTGGCCGGCGAAGCCGGCCCATCGTTTGACCAAGCCAAACGAATACTACGTAGAAGCTGGCCGGCGAAGCCGGCCCATCATTGGCGGAGCCAAACGAATACTACATAGAAGGTGGTCGGCGAAGCCGGTCCATCGTTTGGCGGAGCCAAACGAATACTACATAGAAGGTGGCCGGCGAAGCCGGCACATAGTTCGGCGAAGCCGAACAAATTCAATATAGGAGGAGGCCGGTGACGCCGGGCTAAGACAAGCGAATACAACATAGAAGGTGACCGGCGAAGCCAGCCCATCGTTTGGCGAAACCAAACGAATACAAAGTAAAAGGTAGCCGGCGAAGCCAGCCCATCGTTTGGCGGAGCCAAACGAATACTACATACAAGGTGGCCGGACACGCCGGCCCATCGTTTGGCGAAACCAAACGAATACAAAGTAGAAGGTAGCCGGCGAAGCGATGCCATCGTTTGCCGGAGCCAAACAAATACTACACGGAGGGTGACCGGCGAAGCCGGCCCATCGTTTGACTAAGCCAAACGAATACTACGTAGAAGCTGGCCGGCGAAGCCGGCACATCGTTCGGCGCAGCCGAACGAATACTACGCAGAGGGTAGACGGCGGAGCCGGCCCATCGTTTGGCGAAGCCAAACGATTACAAGGTAAAAGGTAGCCGGCGAAGCGGTGCCATAGTTTGACCAATCCAAACGAATACTACATAGAAGGTGGCCGGCGAAGCCGACCCATCGTTTGGCGGAGCCAAACTAATACTAGATTAGATGTTGGCTGGCGAAGCCGGCCCATCGTTTGGCGAAGCCGAACGAATACTACGCGGAGGGTAGCCGGCGAAGCCAGCCCATCGTTTGGCGGAGCCAAACGAATACTACGTAGAAGGTGGCCGGCGAAGCCGGTTTATCGTAAGGCGGAGTCAAATGAATACTATATAGAAGGTGGCCGGCGAAGCCGGCCTATCGTTCGGCAAAGCCGAACGAATACTACGAGGAGGGTAGCCGGCGAAGCCAGCCCATCGTTTGGCGAAGCCGAACGAATACTACGCGGAGGGTAGCCGGCGAAGCCAGCCCATCGTTTGGCGGAGCCAAACGAATACTACGTAAGGTGGCCGGCGAAGCCGGTTTATCGTAAGGCGGAGTCAAATGAATACTATATAGAAGGTGGCCGGCGAAGTGGTGCCATCGTTTGACCAAGCCAAACGAATACTACGTAGAAGGTGGCGCCGGCCCATCGTTTGGCGGAACCAAACGAATACTACGTAGAAGGTGGCCGGCGAAGCCGGCCCATCTGTAAAGCGGAGCCAAATGAATACTATATAGAAGGTGGCCGGCGAAGCCGCTATCGTTCGGCGAAGCCGAACGAATACTACGAGGAGGGTAGCCGGCGAAGCCAGCCCATCGTTTGGCGGAGCCAAACGAATACTACGTAGAAGGTGGCCGGCGAAGCCGGTTTATCGTAAGGCGGAGTCAAATGAATACTATATAGAAGGTGGCCGGCGAAGCCGGCCTATCGTTCGGCGAAGCCGAACGAATACTACGAGGAGGGTAGCCGGCGAAGCCAGCCCATCGTTTGGCGAAGCCGAACGAATACTACGCGGAGGGTAGCCGGCGAAGCCAGCCCATCGTTTGGCGGAGCCAAACGAATACTACGTAGAAGGTGGCCGGCGAAGCCGGTTTATCGTAAGGCGGAGTCAAATGAATACTATATAGAAGGTGGCCGGCGAAGCGGTGCCATCGTTTGACCAAGCCAAACGAATACTACGTAGAAGGTGGCGCCGGCCCATCGTTTGGCGGAACCAAACGAATACTACGTAGAAGGTGGCCGGCGAAGCCGGCCCATCTTGAAGCGGAGCCAAATGAATACTATATAGAAGGTGGCCGGCGAAGCCGGCCTATCGTTCGGCGAAGCCGAACGAATACTACGAGGAGGGTAGCCGGCGAAGCCAGCCCATCGTTTGGCGGAGCCAAACGAATACTACGTAGAAGGTGGCCGGCGAAGCGGTGCCATCGTTTGACCAATCCAAACGAATACTACGTAGAAGGTGGCCGGCGAAGCCGGCCTATCGTTCGGCGAAGCCGAACGAATACTACGCGGAGGGTAGCCGGCGAAGCCAGCCCATCGTTTGGCGGAGCCAAACGAATACTACGTAGAAGGTGGCCGGCGAAGCGGTGCCATCGTTTGACCAATCCAAACGAATACTACGTAGAAGGTGGCCGGCGAAGCCGGCTCTATCGTTCGGCAAGCCGAACGAATACTACGCGGAGGGTAGCCGGCGAAGTTAGCCCATCGTTTGGCGGAGCCAAACAATACTACGTAGAAGGTGGCCGGCGAAGCCGGATTTATCGTAAGGCGGAGTCAAATGAATACTATATAGAAGGCGGCCGGCGAAGCCATCGTTAGCGGAGCCAAACTAATACTAGAATAGATGTTGGCTGGCGAGGCCGGCCCATCGTTTGGCGAAACAAAACGAATACTACGCGGATGGTAGCCGGCGAAGCCAGCCCATCGTTTGGCGGAGCCAATAGAATACTACGTAAGAGCCGGCCGGCGAAGCCGCTGCATTGTTTGGCGGAGCCAAACGAATACTAGAACAGATGTTGGCCGGCGAGGCCGATACATCGTTTGGCGAAACCAAACGAATACTACGTAAAGGTGGCCGGTTAAGCAGGTTCATCGTTCGGCAAAGCCGAACGAATACTGCAAGGAGGATAGCCGGCCAAGCCGGCCCATCGTTTGCCGGAGCCAAACGAATACTACGTAGAAGGTGGCCGGTAAGCTAGCATATCGTTTGGCGGAGCCAAACAAATACTAGAATAGATGTTCGCCGGCGAAGCCGGCGCATCGTTAGGCGAAGCCAAACGAATACAAGGTAGAAGGTAGCCGCCAAAGCGGTGCCATCGTTTGACCAAGCCAAACGAATACTACGTAGAAGGTGGCCGGTTAAGCCGGTTCATCGTTCGGCAAAGCCGAACGAATACTGCAAGGAGGATAGCCGGCCAAGCCGGCCCATCGTTTGGCGGAGCCAAACGAATACTACGTAGAAGGTGGCCGGTAAGCTAGCATATCGTTTGGCGGAGCCAAACGAATACTAGAATAGATGTTCGCCGGCGAAGCCGGCGCATCGTTTGGCGAAGCCAAACAAATACAAGGTAGAAGGTAGCCGCCAAAGCGGTGCCATCGTTTGGCGAAACCAAACGAATACTACGCGGATGGTAGCCGGCGAAGCCAGCCCATCGTTTGGCGGAGCCAATAGAATACTACGTAGAAGCCGGCCGGCGAAGCCGGCCCATTGTTTGGCGGAGCCAAACGAATACTAGAACAGATGTTGGCCGGCGAGGCCGATACATCGTTTGGCGAAACCAAACGAATACTACGTAAAGGTGGCCGGTTAAGCAGGTTCATCGTTCGGCAAAGCCGAACAAATACTGCAAGGAGGGTAGCCGGCGAAGCCGGCCCATCGTTTGGCCAAGCCAAACGAATACTACGTAGAAGGTGGCCGGCGAAGCCGGCCCATCGTTTGGCGGAGCTTAACGAATACTAGAATAGATGTTGGCCGGCGTAGCCGGCCCATCGTTTGGCGGAGCCAAACGAATACTACATAGAAGGTAGTCGGCGAAGCCGGCCCATCGTTTGGCGGAGCCGAACGAATTCAATATAGGAGGAGGCCGGTGACGCCGGGCTAAGACAAGCGAATACAAGATAGAAGGTGACCGGCGAAGCCGGCCCATCGTTTGGCGGAGCCAAACGAATACTAGAATAGATGTTAGCCTGCGACCCCGGCGCATTGTTTGGCGAAGCCAAACGAATACAAAGCAGAAGGTAGCCGGCGAAGCGGGGCCATCGTTTGGCGAAGCCAAACCAATACAAGATAGGAGGGGCCGGCGACGCCGGCGCATCGTTTGGCCAAGCCAAACGAATACTACGTAGAAGGTGGCGCCGGCCCATCGTTTGGCGGAACCAAACGAATACTACGTAGAAGGTGGCCGGCGAAGCCGGCCCATCTTGAAGCGGAGCCAAATGAATACTATATAGAAGGTGGCCGGCGAAGCCGGCCTATCGTTCGGCGAAGGCGAACGAATACTACGAGGAGGGTAGCCGGCAAAGCCAGCCCATCGTTTGGCGAAACCAAACGAATACAAAGTAAAAGGTAGCCGGCGAAGCGATGCCATCGTTTGCCGGAGCCAAACAAATACTACACGGAGGGTGGCCGGCGAAGCCGGCCCATCGTTTGACCAAGCCAAACGAATACTACGTAGAAGCTGGCCGGCGAAGCCGGCCCATCATTGGCGGAGCCAAACGAATACTACATAGAAGGTGGTCGGCGAAGCCGGTCCAGCGTTTGGCGGAGCCAAACGAATACTACATAGAAGGGGGGCGGCGAAGCCGCATTACATAGTTCGGCGAAGCCGAACAAATTCAATATAGGAGGAGGCCGGTGACGCCGGGCTAAGACAAGCGAATACAAGATAGAAGGTGACCGGCGAAGCCAGCCCATCGTTTGGCGAAACCAAACGAATACAAAGTAAAAGGTAGCCGGCGAAGCCAGCCCATCGTTTGGCGGAGCCAAACGAATACTACATACAAGGTGGCCGGACACGCCGGCCCATCGTTTGGCGAAACCAAACGAATACAAAGTAGAAGGTAGCCGGCGAAGCGATGCCATCGTTTGCCGGAGCCAAACAAATACTACACGGAGGGTGACCGGCGAAGCCGGCCCATCGTTTGACTAAGCCAAACGAATACTACGTAGAAGCTGGCCGGCGAAGCCGGCACATCGTTCGGCGCAGCCGAACGAATACTACGCAGAGGGTAGACGGCGAAGCCGGCCCATCGTTTGGCGAAGCTGAACGAATACTACGCGGAGAGTAGCCGGCGGAGCAGGCCCATCGTTTGGCGGAGCCAAACGAATACTACATAGAAGGTGGCCGGCGAAGCCGGCCCATCGTTCGGCGAAGCCGAACGAATACTACGCGGAGGGTAGCCGGCAGAGCCGGCCCATCGCTTGGCGGAGCCAAACGAATACTACATAGAAGGTAGTCGGCGAAGCCGGCCCATCGTTTGGCGGAGCCAAACGAATACTACATAGAAGGTAGCCGGCGAAGCCGGCACATCGTTCGGCGAAGCAGAACGAATACTGCGCGGAAGTATCCGGCGGAGCCAGTCCATCGTTTGGCGGAGCCAAACTAATACTAGAATAGATGTTGGCCGGCGAAGCCGGTCCATCGTTCGGCGAAACCAAACGAATACTACGTAGAAGGTAGCCGGTTGCCGGCCCATCGTTTGGCGAAACCAAACGAATACAAGATAGGAGGGGGCCGGCGAAGCAGGCCCATCGTTTGGCGGAGCCAAACGAATACTACGTAGAAGGTGGCCGGCGAAGCCGGCTCATCGTGAGGCGGAGCCAAATGAATACTATATAGAAGGTGGCCAGCGAAGCCGGCCTATCGTTCGGCGAAGCCGAACGAATACTACGAGGAGGGTAGCCGGCGAAGCCAGCCCATCGTTTGGCGGAGCCAAACGAATACTACGTACAAGGTGGCCGGCCACGCCGGCCCATCATTTGGCGGAGCCAAACTAATACTATAATAGATGTTGGCCGGCAAAGCCGGCCCATCGTTTAGCGAAACCAAACGAATACAAAGTAGAAGGTAGCCGTCGAAGCGATGCCATCGTTTGCCGGAGCCAAACAAATACTACACGGAGGGTGGCCGGCAAAGCCGGCCCATCGTTTGGCGAAGCCGAACGAATACTACGCGGAGAGTAGCCGGCGGAGCAGGCCCATCGTTTGGCGGAGCCAAACGAATACTACATAGAAGGTGGCCGGCGAAGCCGGCCCATCGTTCGGCGAAGCCGAACGAATACTACGCGGAGGGTAGCCGGCAGAGCCGGCCCATCGCTTGGCGGAGCCAAACGAATACTACATAGAAGGTAGCCGGCGAAGCCGGCACATCGTTCGGCGAAGCAGAACGAATACTGCGCGGAAGTATCCGGCGGAGCCGGTCCATCGTTTGGCGGAGCCAAACTAATACTAGAATAGATGTTGGCCGGCGAAGCCGGTCCATCGTTCGGCGAAACCAAACGAATACTACGTAGAAGGTAGCCGGTTAAGCCGGCCCATCGTTTGGCGAAACCAAACGAATACAAGATAGGAGGGGGCCGGCGAAGCAGGCCCATCGTTTGGCGGAGCCAAACGAATACTACGTAGAAGGTGGCCGGCGAAGCCGGCTCATCGTGAGGCGGAGTCAAATGAATACTATATAGAAGGTGGCCAGCAAAGCCGGCCTATCGTTCGGCGAAGCCGAACGAATACTACGAGGAGGGTAGCCGGCGAAGCCAGCCCATCGTTTGGCGGAGCCAAACGAATACTACGTAGAAGGTGGCCGGCGACGCCGGCCCATTGTTTGGCGGAACCAAACAAATACTACATAGAAGGTGGCCGGCGACGCCGGCGCATCGTTGACCAAGCCAAACGAGTACTACGCGGAGGGTAGCCGGCGAAGCTGGCCTATCGTTTGGCGGAGCCAAACGAATACTACGTAGAAGGTGACCGGCATAGCCGGCTCCATCGTTTGGCGAAGCCAAACCAATACAAGATAGATAGGAGGCCTGCGACGCCGGCGCATCGTTTGGCGAAGCCAGACGAATAGAAGGTAGAAGGTAGCCGGCGGAGTGGGCCATCGTTTGGCGAAGCCAAACCAATACAAGATAGGAGGGGCCGGCGACGCCGGCGCATCGTTTGACCAAGCCAAACGAATACTACGGAGGGTTGTCGCCGAAGCCGGCCCATCGTTTGGCGGAGCCAAACGAATACTACGTAGAAGGTGGCCGGCGACGCCGGCCCATTGTTTGGCGGAGTCAAACGAATACTACATAGAAGGTAGCCGGCGAAGCTGGCCCATCGTTGGCGAAGCCAAACGAATACTACATAGAAGGTAGTCGGCGAAGTTGGCCCATCGTTTGGCGGAGCCAAACGAATACTACATAGAAGGTAGCCGGCGAAGCCGGCACATCGTTCGGCGAAGCAGAACGAATACTGCGCGGAAGTATCCGGCGGAGCCAGTCCATCGTTTGGCGGAGCCAAACTAATACTAGAATAGATGTTGGCCGGCGAAGCCGGTCCATCGTTCGGCGAAACCAAACGAATACTACGTAGAAGGTAGCCGGTTAAGCCGGCCCATCGTTTGGCGAAACCAAACGAGTACAAGATAGGAGGCCGGCGAAGCAGGCCCATCGTTTGGCGGAGCCAAACGAATACTACGTAGAAGGTGGCCGGCGAAGCCGGCTCATCGTGAGGCGGAGCCAAATGAATACTATATAGAAGGTGGCCAGCGAAGCCGGCCTATCGTTCGGCGAAGCCGAACAGATACTACGAGAGGGTAGCCGGCGAAGCCAGCCCATCGTTTGGCGGAGCCAAACGAATACTACGTACAAGGTGGCCGGCCACGCCGGCCCATCATTTGGCGGAGCCAAACTAATACTAGAATAGATGTTGGGCGGCAAAGCCGGCCCATCCCTTAACAAAACCAAACGAATACAAAGTAGAAGGTAGCCGTCGAAGCGATGCCATCGTTTGCCGGAGCCAAACAAATACTACACGGAGGGTGGCCGGCAAAGCCGGCCCATCGTTTGACCAAGCCAAACGAATACTACGTAGAATCTGGCCGGCGGAGCCGGCCCATCATTTGGCGGAGCCAAACGAATACTACATAGAAGGTGGACGGCGAAGCCGGTCCATCGTTTGGCGGAGCCAAACGAATACTACATAGAAGGTGGCCGGCGAAGCCGGTCCATCGTTTGGCGTAGCCAAACGAATACTACATAGAAGGTGGCCGGCGAAGCCGGCACATCGTTCGGCGCAGCCGAACGAATACTACGCGGAGGGTAGACGGCGAAGCCGGCCCATCGTTCGGCGAAGCCAAACGAATACTACGCGGAGGGTAGCCGGCGGAGCCGGCCCATCGTTTGGCGGAGCCAAACGAATACTACATAGAAGGTGGCCGGCGAAGTCGGCCCATCGTTCGGCGAAACCTAACGAATACTACATAGAAGGTGGCCGGCGAAGCTGGCCCATCGTTTGGCGAAGCCAAACGAATACTACATAGAAGGTGGGCGGCGACGCCGGCGCATCGTTTGACAAAACCAAACGAGTACTACGCGGAAGGTAGCCGGCGAAGCTGGCCCATCGTTTGGCGAAGCCAAACGAATACTACATAGAAGGTAGTCGGCGAAGCCGGCTCATCGTTTGGCGGAGCCAAACGAATACTACATAGAAGGTAGCCGGCGAAGCCGGCACATCGTTCGGCGAAGCAGACCGAGTACTGCGCGGAAGTATCCGGCGGAGCGGGTCCATCGTTTGGCGGAGCCAAACTAATACTAGAATAGATGTTGGCCGGCGAAGCCGGTCCATCGTTCGGCGAAACCAAACGAATACTACGTAGAAGGTAGCCGGTTAAGCCGGCCCATCGTTTGGCGAAACCAAACGAGTACAAGATAGGAGGGGGCCGGCGAAGCAGGCCCATCGTTTGGCGGAGCCAAACGAATACTACGTAGAAGGTGGCCGGCGACGCCGGCCCATTGTTTGGCGGAGTCAAACGAATACTACATAGAAGGTAGCCGGCGAAGCTGGCCCATCGTTTGGCGAAGCCAAACGAATACTACATAGAAGGTAGTCGGCGAAGCCGGCCCATCGTTTGGCGGAGCCAAACGAATACTACATAGAAGGTAGCCGGCGAAGCCGGCACATCGTTCGGCGAAGCAGAACGAATACTGCGCGGAAGTATCCGGCGGAGCCGGTCCATCGTTTGGCGGAGCCAAACTAATACTAGAATAGATGTTGGCCGGCGAAGCCGGTCCATCGTTCGGCGAAACCAAACGAATACTACGTAGAAGGTAGCCGGTTAAGCCGGCCCATCGTTTGGCGAAACCAAACGAATACAAGATAGGAGGGGGCCGGCGAAGCAGGCCCATCGTTTGGCGGAGCCAAACGAATACTACGTAGAAGGTGGCCGGCGAAGCCGGCTCATCGTGAGGCGGAGCCAAATGAATACTATATAGAAGGTGGCCAGCGAAGCCGGCCTATCGTTCGGCGAAGCCGAACGAATACTACGAGGAGGGTAGCCGGCGAAGCCAGCCCATCGTTTGGCGGAGCCAAACGAATACTACGTACAAGGTGGCCGGCCACGCCGGCCCATCATTTGGCGGAGCCAAACTAATACTAGAATAGATGTTGGCCGGCAAAGCCGGCCCATCGTTTAGCGAAACCAAACGAATACAAAGTAGAAGGTAGCCGTCGAAGCGATGCCATCGTTTGCCGGAGCCAAACAAATACTACACGGAGGGTGGCCGGCAAAGCCGGCCCATCGTTTGACCAAGCCAAACGAATACTACGTAGAATCTGGCCGGCGGAGCCGGCCCATCATTTGGCGGAGCCAAACGAATACTACATAGAAGGTGGACGGCGAAGCCGGTCCATCGTTTGGCGGAGCCAAACGAATACTACATAGAAGGTGGCCGGCGAAGCCGGTCCATCGTTTGGCGTAGCCAAACGAATACTACATAGAAGGTGGCCGGCGAAGCCGGCACATCGTTCGGCGCAGCCGAACGAATACTACGCGGAGGGTAGACGGCGAAGCCGGCCCATCGTTCGGCGAAGCCAAACGAATACTACGCGGAGGGTAGCCGGCGGAGCCGGCCCATCGTTTGGCGGAGCCAAACGAATACTACATAGAAGGTGGCCGGCGAAGTCGGCCCATCGTTCGGCGAAACCTAACGAATACTACATAGAAGGTGGCCGGCGAAGCTGGCCCATCGTTTGGCGAAGCCAAACGAATACTACATAGAAGGTGGCCGGCGACGCCGGCGCATCGTTTGACAAAACCAAACGAGTACTACGCGGAAGGTAGCCGGCGAAGCCGGCCTATCGTTTGGCGGAGCCAAACGAATACTACGTAGAAGGTGACCGGCATAGCCGGCCCATCGTTTGGCGAAGCCAAACCAATACAAGATAGGAGGGGCCTGCGACGCCGGCGCATCGTTTGGCGAAGCCAGACGAATAGAAGGTAGAAGGTAGCCGGCGGAGCGGGGCCATCGTTTGGCGAAGCCAAACCAATACAAGATAGGAGGGGCCGGCGACGCCGGCGCATCGTTTGACCAAGCCAAACGAATACTACGGAGGGTTGTCGCCGAAGCCGGCCCATCGTTTGGCGGAGCCAAACGAATACTACGTAGAAGGTGGCCGGCGACGCCGGCCCATTGTTTGGCGGAGCCAAACGAATACTACATAGAAGGTGGCCGGCGAAGCTGGCCCATCGTTTGGCGAAGCCAAACGAATACAAGATAGGAGGGGCCTGCGACGCCGGCGCATCGTTTGCCGGAGTCAAACGAATACAAGGTAGAAGGTAGCCGGCGAAGCGGTGCCATCGTTTGCCGGAGCCAAACAAATACTACACGGAGGTGGCCGGCGAAGCCGGCCCGTCGTTTGACCAAGCCAAACGAATACTACGTAGAAGGTGGCCGGCGAAGCCGGCCCATCGTTTGGCGGAGTCAAACGAATACTAGAATAGATGTTGGCCGGCGGAGCCGGCCCATCGTTTGGCGGAGCCAAACGAATACTACATAGAAGGTAGTCGGCGAAGCCGGCCCATCGTTTGGCGGAGTCAAACGAATACTAGAATAGATGTTGGCCGGCGGAGCCGGCCCATCGTTTGGCGGAGCCAAACGAATACTACATAGAAGGTGGCCGGCGACGCCGGCGCATCGTTTGACCAAGCCAAACGAATACTACGTAGAATCTGGCCGGCGAAGCCGGCCCATCGTTCGGCGAAGCCAAACGAATACTACGCGGAGGGTAGCCGGCGGAGCCGGCCCATCGTTTGGCGGAGCCAAACGAATACTACATAGAAGGTGGCCGGCGAAGCCGGCCCATCGTTCGGCGAAACCTAACGAATACTACGTAGAAGGTAGCCGGTTAAGCCGGCCTATCGTTTGGCGAAACCAAACGAATACAAGATAGGAGGGGGCCGGCGGAGCAGGCCCATCGTTTGGCGGAGCCAAACCAATACAAGATAGGAGGGGCCGGCGACGCCAGCGCATCGTTTGACCAAGCCAAACGAATACTACGCGGAGGGTAGCCGGCGAAGCCGGCCCATCGTTTGGCGGAGCCAAACAAATACTACGTAGAAGGTGGCCGGCGACGCCGGCCCATTGTTTGGCGGAACCAAACAAATACTACATAGAAGGTGGCCGGCGACGCCGGCGCATCGTTTGACCAAGCCAAACGAGTACTACGCGGAGGGTAGCCGGCGGAGCCGGCCCATCATTTGGCCGGGCCGAACCAACACTACATAGAAGGTGGACGGCGAAGCCGGTCCATCGTTTGGCGGAGCCAAACGAATACTACATAGAAGGTAGCCGTCGAAGCGATGCCATCGTTTGCCGGAGCCAAACAAATACTACACGGAGGGTGGCCGGCAAAGCCGGCCCATCGTTTGACCAAGCCAAACGAATACTACGTAGAATCTGGCCGGCGAAGCCGGCCCATCGTTCGGCGAAGCCAAACGAATACTACGCGGAGGGTAGCCGGCGGAGCCGGCCCATCGTTTGGCGGAGCCAAACGAATACTACATAGAAGGTGGCCGGCGAAGCCGGCCCATCGTTCGGCGAAACCTAACGAATACTACGTAGAAGGTAGCCGGTTAAGCCGGCCTATCGTTTGGCGAAACCAAACGAATACAAGATAGGAGGGGGCCGGCGGAGCAGGCCCATCGTTTGGCGGAGCCAAACCAATACAAGATAGGAGGGGCCGGCGACGCCAGCGCATCGTTTGAGCAAGCCAAACGAATACTACGCGGAGGGTAGCCGGCGAAGCCGGCCCATCGTTTGGCGGAGCCAAACGAATACTACGTAGAAGGTGGCCGGCGATGCCGGCCCATTGTTTGGCGGAACCAAACAAATACTACATAGAAGGTGGCCGGCGACGCCGGCGCATCGTTTGACCAAGCCAAACGAGTACTACGCGGAGGGTAGCCGGCGAAGCCGGCCTATCGTTTGGCGGAGCCAAACGAATACTACGTAGAAGGTGACCGGCATAGCCGGCCCATCGTTTGGCGAAGCCAAACCAATACAAGATAGGAGGGGCCTGCGACGCCGGCGCATCGTTTGGCGAAGCCAGACGAATAGAAGGTAGAAGGTAGCCGGCGGAGCGGGGCCATCGTTTGGCGAAGCCAAACCAATACAAGATAGGAGGGGCCGGCGACGCCGGCGCATCGTTTGACCAAGCCAAACGAATACTACGGAGGGTTGTCGCCGAAGCCGGCCCATCGTTTGGCGGAGCCAAACGAATACTACGTAGAAGGTGGCCGGCGACGCCGGCCCATTGTTTGGCGGAGCCAAACGAATACTACATAGAAGGTGGCCGGCGAAGCTGGCCCATCGTTTGGCGAAGCCAAACGAATACTACATAGAAGGTAGTCGGCGAAGCCGGCCCATCGTTTGGCGGAGCCAAACGAATACTACATAGAAGGTAGCCGGCGAAGCCGGCACATCGTTCGGCGAAGCAGAACGAATACTGCGCGGAAGTATCCGGCGGAGCCGGTCCATCGTTTGGCGGAGCCAAACTAATACTAGAATAGATGTTGGCCGGCGAAGCCGGTCCATCGTTCGGCGAAACTAAACGAATACTACGTAGAAGGGAGCCGGTTGCTGGCCCATCGTTTGGCGAAACCAAACGAATACAAGATAGGAGGGGGCCGGCGAAGCAGGCCCATCGTTTGGCGGAGCCAAACGAATACTACGTAGAAGGTGGCCGGCGAAGCCGGCTCATCGTGAGGCGGAGCCAAATGAATACTATATAGAAGGTGGCCAGCGAAGCCGGCCTATCGTTCGGCGAAGCCGAACGAATACTACGAGGAGGGTAGCCGGCGAAGTTAGCCCATCGTTTGGCGGAGCCAAACGAATACTACGTACAAGGTGGCCGGCCACGCCGGCCCATCATTTGGCGGAGCCAAACTAATACTAGAATAGATGTTGGCCGGCAAAGCCGGCCCGTCGTTTAGCAAAACCAAACGAATACAAAGTAGAAGGTAGCCGTCGAAGCGATGCCATCGTTTGCCGGAGCCAAACAAATACTACACGGAGGGTGGCCGGCAAAGCCGGCCCATCGTTTGACCAAGCCAAACGAATACTACGTAGAATCTGGCCGGCGGAGCGGCCCATCATTTGGCGGAGCCAAACGAATACTACATAGAAGGAGGACGGCGAAGCCGGTCCACCGTTTGGCGGAGCCAAACGAATACTACATAGAAGGTGGCCGGCGAAGCCGGTCCACCGTTTGGCGTAGCCAAACGAATACTACATAGAAGGTGGCCGGCGAAGCCGGCACATCGTTCGGCGCAGCCGAACGAATACTACGCGGAGGGTAGACGGCGAAGCCGGCCCATCATTCGGCGAAGCCAAACGAATACTACGCGGAGGGTAGCCGGCGGAGCCGGCCCATCGTTTGGCGGAGCCAAACGAATACTACGTAGAAGGTGACCGGCATAGCCGGCCCATCGTTTGGCGAAGCCAAACCAATACAAGATAGGAGGGGCCTGCGACGCCGGCGCATCGTTTGGCGAAGCCAGACGAATAGAAGGTAGAAGGTAGCCGGCGGAGCGGGGCCATCGTTTGGCGAAGCCAAACCAATACAAGATAGGAGGGGCCGGCGACGCCGGCGCATCGTTTGATCAAGCCAAACGAATACTACGGAGGGTTGTCGCCGAAGCCGGCCCATCGTTTGGCGGAGCCAAACGAATACTACGTAGAAGGTGGCCGGCGACGCCGGCCAATTGTTTGGCGGAGCCAAACGAATACTACATAGAAGGTGGCCGGCGAAGCTGGCCCATCGTTTGGCGAAGCCAAACGAATACAAGATAGGAGGGGCCTGCGACGCCGGCGCATCGTTTGCCGGAGTCAAACGAATACAAGGTAGAAGGTAGCCGGCGAAGCGGTGCCATCGTTTGCCGGAGCCAAACAAATACTACACGGAGGTGGCCGGCGAAGCCGGCCCGTCGTTTGACCAAGCCAAACGAATACTACGTAGAAGGTGGCCGGCGAAGCCGGCCCATCGTTTGGCGGAGTCAAACGAATACTAGAATAGATGTTGGCCGGCGGAGCCGGCCCATCGTTTGGCGGAGCCAAACGAATACTACATAGAAGGGAGTCGACGAAGCCGGCCCCTCGGTTGGCGGAGTCAAACGAATACTAGAATAGATGTTGGCCGGCGGAGCTGGCCCATCGTTTTGGCGGAGCCAAACGAATACTACATAGAAGGTGGCCGGCAACGCCGCCGCATGGTTTGACCAAGCCAAACGAATACTACGTAGAAGGTGGCCGGCGAAGCCGGCCCATCGTTTGGCGGAGTCAAACGAATACTAGAATAGATGTTGGCCGGCGGAGCCGGCCCATCGTTTGGCGGAGCCAAACGAATACTACATAGAAGGTAGTCGGCGAAGCCGGCCCATCGTTTGGCGGAGTCAAACGAATACTAGAATAGATGTTGGCCGGCGGAGCCGGCCCATCGTTTGGCGGAGCCAAACGAATACTACATAGAAGATGGCCGGCGACGCCGGCGCATCGTTTGACCAAGCCAAACGAATACTACGTAGAAGGTGGCCGGCGAAGCCGGCCCATCGTTTGGCGGAGTCAAACGAATACTAGAATAGATGTTGGCCGGCGGAGTTGGCAATGTTTGGCGGAGCCAAACGAATACTACATAGAAGGTGGCCGGCGACGCCGGCGCATCGTTTGACCAAGCCAAACGAGTACTACGCGGAGGGTAGCCGGCGAAGCCGGCCTATCGTTTGGCGGAGCCAAACGAATGCTACGTAGAAGGTGACCGGCATAGCCGGCCCATCGTTTGGCGAAGCCAAACCAATACAAGATAGGAGGGGCCTGCGACGCCGGCCCGTCGTTTGACCAAGCCAAAAGAATACTACGTAGAAGGTGGCCGGCGAAGCCGGCCCATCGTTTGGCGGAGTCAAACGAATACTAGAATAGATGTTGGCCGGCGGAGCCGGCCCATCGTTTGGCGGAGCCAAACGAATACTACATAGAAGGTAGTCGGCGAAGTCGGCCCATCGTTCGGCGAAGCCGAACGAATACTACACGGAGGATAGCCGGCCAAGCCGGTTCACCGTTTGGCGGAGCCAAACGAATACTAGAATAGATGTTGGCCGGCGGAGTTGGCCCATCGTTTGGCGGAGCCAAACGAATACTACATAGAAGGTAGTCGGCGAAGCCGGCCCATCGTTTGGCGGAGTCAAACGAATACTAGAATAGATGTTGGCCGGCGGAGCCAGCCGCATCGTTTGGCGGAGCCAAACGAATACTACATAGAAGGTGGCCGGCGACGCCGGGCGCATCGTTTGACCAAGCCAAACGAATATTACGTAGAAGGTGGCCGGCGAAGCCGGCCCATCGTTCGGCGGAGTCAAACGAATACTAGAATAGATGTTGGCCGGCGGAGCCGGCCCATCGTTTGGCGGAGCCAAACGAATACTACATAGAAGGTGGCCGGCGGCGCCGGCGCATCGTTTGACCAAGCCAAACGAGTACTACGCGGAGGGTAGCCGGCAAAGCCGGCCTATCGTTTGGCGGAGCCAAACGAATACTAGAATAGATGTTGGCCGGCGGAGCCGGCCCATCGTTTGGCGGAGCCAAACGAATACTACATAGAAGGTGGCCGGCGACGCCGGCGCATCGTTTGACCAAGCCAAACGAATACTACGTAGAAGGTGGCCGGCGAAGCCGGCCCATCGTTTGGCGGAGTCAAACGAATACTAGAATAGATGTTGGCCGGCGGAGCCGGCCCATCGTTTGGCGGAGCCAAACGAATACTACATAGAAGGTAGTCGGCGAAGCCGGCCCATCGTTTGGCGGAGTCAAACGAATACTAGAATAGATGTTGGCCGGCGGAGCCGGCCCATCGTTTGGCGGAGCCAAACGAATACTACATAGAAGGTGGCCGGCGACGCCGGCGCATCGTTTGACCAAGCCAAACGAATACTACGTAGAAGGTGGCCGGCGAAGCCGGCCCATCGTTTGGCGGAGTCAAACGAATACTAGAATAGATGTTGGCCGGCGGAGCCGGCCCATCGTTTGGCGGAGCCAAACGAATACTACATAGAAGGTGGCCGGCGACGCCGGCGCATCGTTTGACCAAGCCAAACGAGTACTACGCGGAGGGGAGCCGGCGAAGCCGCCCTATCGTTTGGCGGAGCCAAACGAATACTACACGGAGGGTGGCCGCAAGCCGGCCTATCGTTTGACCAAGCCAAACGAGTACTACGCGGAGGGTAGCCGGCGGAGCCGGCCCATCATTGGCGGAGCCAAACAGAACACTACATAGAAGGTGGACGGCGAAGCCAGTCCATCGTTTGGCGGAGCCAAACGAATACTACATAGAAGGTAGCCGTCGAAGCGATGCCATCGTTTGCCGGAGCCAAACAAATACTACACGGAGGGTGGCCGGCAAAGCCGGCCCATCGTTGACCAAGCCAAACAGATACTACGTGAGAATCTGGCCGGCGAAGCCGGCCATCGTTCAGCGAAGCCAAACGAATACTGCGCGGAGGGTAGCCGGCGGAGCCGGCCCATCGTTTGGCGGAGCCAAACGAATACTACATAGAAGGTGGCCGGCGAAGCCGCCCATCGTTCGGCGAAACCTAACGAATACTACGTAGAAGGTAGCCGGTTAAGCCGGCCTATCGTTTGGCGAAACCAGAAGCGAATACAAGATAGGAGGGGGCCGGCGGAGCAGGCCCATCGTTTGGCGGAGCCAAACCAATACAAGATAGGAGGGGCCGGCGACGCCAGCGCATCGTTTGACCAAGCCAAACGAATACTACGCGGAGGGTAGCCGGCGAAGCCGCCCATCGTTTGGCGGAGCCAAACGAATACTACGTAGAAGGTGGCCGGCGACGCCGGCCCATTGTTTGGCGGAACCAAACAAATACTACATAGAAGGTGGCCGGCGACGCCGGCGCATCGTTTGACCAAGCCAAACGAATACTACGGAGGGTTGTCGCCGAAGCCGGCCCATCGTTTGGCGGAGCCAAACGAATACTACGTAGAAGGTGGCCGGCGACGCCGGCCCATTGTTTGGCGAAGCCAGACGAATAGAAGGTAGAAGGTAGCCGGCGGAGCGGGGCCATCGTTTGGCGAAGCCAAACGAATACTACATAGAAGGTAGTCGGCGAAGCCGGCCCATCGTTTGACGGAGCCAAACGAATACTACATAGAAGGTAGCCGGCGAAGCCGGCACATCGTTCGGCGAAGCAGAACGAATACTGCGCGGAAGTATCCGGCGGAGCCGGTCCATCGTTTGGCGGAGCCAAACTAATACTAGAATAGATGTTGGCCGGCGAAGCCGGTCCATCGTTCGGCGAAACCAAACGAATACTACGTAGAAGGTAGCCGGTTAAGCCGGCCCATCGTTTGGCGAAACCAAACGAATACTACGTAGAAGGTGACCGGCATAGCCGGCCCATCGTTTGGCGAAGCCAAACCAATACAAGATAGGAGGGGCCTGCGACGCCGGCGCATCGTTTGGCGAAGCCAGACGAATAGAAGGTAGAAGGTAGCCGGCGGAGCGGGGCCATCGTTTGGCGAAGCCAAACCAATACAAGATAGGAGGGGCCGGCGACGCCGGCGCATCGTTTGACCAAGCCAAACGAATACTACGGAGGGTTGTCGCCGAAGCCGGCCCATCGTTTGGCGGAGCCAAACGAATACTACGTAGAAGGTGGCGGCCGACGCCGGCCCTTTGTTTGGCGGAGCCAAACGAATACTACATAGAAGGTGGCCGGCGAAGCTGGCCCATCGTTTGGCGAAGCCAAACGAATACTACATAGAAGGTAGTCGGCGAAGCCGGCCCATCGTTTGACGGAGCCAAACGAATACTACATAGAAGGTAGCCGGCGAAGCCGGCACATCGTTCGGCGAAGCAGAACGAATACTGCGCGGAAGTATCCGGCGGAGCCGGTCCATCGTTTGGCGGAGCCAAACTAATACTAGAATAGATGTTGGCCGGCGAAGCCGGTCCATCGTTCGGCGAAACCAAACGAATACTACGTAGAAGGTAGCCGGTTAAGCCGGCCCATCGTTTGGCGAAACCAAACGAATACAAGATAGGAGGGGGCCGGCGAAGCAGGCCCATCGTTTGGCGGAGCCAAACGAATACTACGAGGAGGGTAGCCGGCGAAGCCAGCCCATCGTTTGGCGGAGCCAAACGAATACTACGTACAAGGTGGCCGGCCACGCCGGCCCATCATTTGGCGGAGCCAAACTAATACTAGAATAGATGTTGGCCGGCAAAGCCGGCCCATCGTTTAGCAAAACCAAACGAATACAAAGTAGAAGGTAGCCGTCGAAGCGATGCCATCGTTTGCCGGAGCCAAACAAATACTACACGGAGGGTGGCCGGCAAAGCCGGCCCATCGTTTGACCAAGCCAAACGAATACTACGTAGAATCTGGTCGGCGGAGCTGGCCCATCATTTGGCGGAGCCAAACGAATACTACATAGAAGGTGGACGGCGAAGCCGGTCCATCGTTTGGCGGAGCCAAACGAATACTACATAGAAGGTGGCCGGCGAAGCCGGTCCATCGTTTGGCGTAGCCAAACGAATACTACATAGAAGGTGGCCGGCGAAGCCGGCACATCGTTCGGCGCAGCCGAACGAATACTACTCGGAGGGTAGACGGCGAAGCCGGCCCATCGTTCGGCGAAGCCAAACGAATACTACGCGGAGGGTAGCCGGCGGAGCCGGCCCATCGTTTGGCGGAGCCAAACGAATACTACATAGAAGGTGGACGGCGAAGCCGGTCCATCGTTTGGCGGAGCCAAACGAATACTACATAGAAGGTAGCCGTCGAAGCGATGCCATCGTTTGCCGGAGCCAAATAGATACTACACGGAGGGTGGCCGGCAAAGCCGGCCCCTCGTTTGCCCAAGCCAAACGAATACTCCGTAGAATGTGGCCGGCGAAGCCGCCCCCTCGTTCGGCGAAGCCAAACGAATACTACGCGGAGGGTAGCCGGCGGAGCCGGCCCATCGTTTGGCGGAGCCAAACGAATACTACATAGAAGGTGGCCGGCGAAGCCGGCCCATCGTTCGGCGAAACCTAACGAATACTACGTAGAAGGTAGCCGGTTAAGCCGGCCTATCGTTTAGCGAAACCAAACGAATACAAGATAGGAGGGCCGGCGGAGCAGGCCCATCGTTTGGCGGAGCCAAACCAATACAAAGATAGGAGGGGCCGGCGACGCCGGCGCATCGTTTGACCAAGCCAAACGAATACTACGCGGAGGGTAGCCGGCGAAGCCGCCCATCGTTTGGCGGAGCCAAACGAATACTACGTAGAAGGTGGCCGGCGACGCCGGCCCATTGTTTGGCGGAACCAAACAAATACTACATAGAAGGTGGCCGGCGACGCCGGCGCATCGTTTGACCAAGCCAAACGAGTACTACGCGGAGGGTAGCCGGCGAAGCCGGCCTATCGTTTGGCGGAGCCAAACGAATACTACGTAGAAGGTGACCGGCATAGCCGGCCCATCGTTTGGCGAAGCCAAACCAATACAAGATAGGAGGGGCCTGCGACGCCGGCGCATCGTTTGGCGAAGCCAGACGAATAGAAGGTAGAAGGTAGCCGGCGGAGCGGGGCCATCGTTTGGCGAAGCCAAACCAATACAAGATAGGAGGGCCGGCGACGCCGGCGCATCGTTTGACCAAGCCAAACGAATACTACGGAGGGTTGTCGCCGAAGCCGGCCCATCGTTTGGCGGAGCCAAACGAATACTACGTAGAAGGTGGCCGGCGACGCCGGCTCATTTGTTGGCGGAGCCAAACGAATACTACATAGAAGGTGGCCGGCGAAGCTGGCCCATCGTTTGGCGAAGCCAAACGAATACTACATAGAAGGTAGTCGGCGAAGGGCCCATCGTTGACGGAGCCAGAACGAATACTACATAGAAGGTAGCCGGCGAAGCCGCTTACACATCGTTCGGCGAAGCAGAACGAATACTGCGCGGGAAGTATCCGGCGGAGCCAGTCCATCGTTTGGCGGAGCCAAACTAATACTAGAATAGATGTTGGCCGGCGAAGCCGGTCCATCGTTCGGCGAAACCAAACGAATACTACGTAGAAGGTAGCCGGTTAAGCCGGCCCATCGTTTAGCGAAACCAAACGAATACAAGATAGGAGGGGGCCGGCGAAGCAGGCCATCGTTTGGCGGAGCCAAACGAATACTACGTAGAAGGTGGCCGGCGAAGCCGCTCATCGTGAGGCGGAGCCAAATGAATACTATATAGAAGGTGGCCAGCGAAGCCGGCCTATCGTTCGGCGAAGCCGAACGAATACTACGAGGAGGGTAGCCGGCGAAGCCAGCCCATCGTTTGGCGGAGCCAAACGAATACTACGTACAAGGTGGCCGGCGCCACGCCGGCCCATCATTTGGCGGAGCCAAACTAATACTAGAATAGATGTTGGCCGGCAAAGCCGGCCCATCGTTTAGCAAACCAAACGAATACAAAGTAGAAGGTAGCCGTCGAAGCAATGCCATCGTTTGCCGGAGCCAAACAAATACTACACGGAGGGTGGCCGGCAAGCCGGCCCATCGTTTGACCAAGCCAAACGAATACTACGTAGAATCTGGTCGGCGGAGTTGGCCCATCATTTGGCGGAGCCAAACGAATACTACATAGAAGGTGGACGGCGAAGCCGGTCCATCGTTTGGCGGAGCCAAACGAATACTACATAGAAGGTGGCCGGCGAAGTTGGTCCATCGTTTGGCGTAGCCAAACGAATACTACATAGAAGGTGGCCGGCGAAGTTGGCACATCGTTCGGCGCAGCCGAACGAATACTACTCGGAGGGTAGACGGCGAAGCCGGCCCATCGTTCGGCGAAGCCAAACGAATACTACGCGGAGGGTAGCCGGCGGAGTTGGCCCATCGTTTGGCGGAGCCAAACGAATACTACATAGAAGGTGGCCGGCGAAGCCGCTTTGTCATCGTTCGGCGAAACCTAACGAATACTACGTAGAAGGTAGCCGGTTAAGCCGGCCTATCGTTTGGCGAAACCAAACGAATACAAGATAGTAGGGGCCGGCGGAGCAGGCTCCATCGTTTTGGCGGAGCCAAACCAATACAAGATAGGAGGGGCCGGCGACGCCAGCGCATCGTTTGACCAAGCCAAACGAATACTACGCGGGAGGGTAGCCGGCGAAGCTGGCCCATCGTTTGGCGGAGCCAAACGAATACTACGTAGAAGGTGGCCGGCGACGCCGGTATTTATTTGGCGGAACCAAACAAATACTACATAGAAGGTGGCCGGCGACGCCGGGCGCATCGTTTGACCAAGCCAAACGAGTACTACGCGGAGGGTAGCCGGCGAAGCCGGCTCATCGTTTGGCGGAGCCAAACCAATACAAGATAGGAGGGGCCTGCGACGCCCGGCGCAATCGTTTGGCGAAGCCAGACGAATAGAAGGTAGAAGGTAGCCGGCGGAGCGAGGGCCATCGTTTGGCGAAGCCAAACCAATACAAGATAGGAGGGGCCGGCGACGCCGGCGCATCGTTTGACCAAGCCAAACGAATACTACGGAGGGTTGTCGCCGAAGCCGGCCCATCGTTTGGCGGAGCCAAACGAATACTACGTAGAAGGTGGCCGGCGACGCCGGCCCATTGTTTGGCGGAGCCAAACGAATACTACATAGAAGGTGGCCGGCGAAGCTGGCCCATCGTTTGGCGAAGCCAAACGAATACAAGATAGGAGGGGCCTGCGACGCCGGCGCATCGTTTGCCGGAGTCAAACGAATACAAGGTAGAAGGTAGCCGGCGAAGCGGGGCCATCGTGTGCCGGAGCCAAACAAATACTACACGGAGGTGGCCGGCGAAGCCGGCCCGTCGCTCTGACCAAGCCAAACGAATACTACGTAGAAGGTGGCCGGCGAAGCCGGGCCCATCGTTTGGTGGAGTCAAACGAATACTAGAATAGATGTTGGCCGGCGGAGCCGGCCCATCGTTTGGGGGAGCCAAACGAATACTACATAGAAGGTAGTCGGTGAAGCCGGCCCATCGTTTGGCGGAGTCAAACGAATACTAGAATAGATGTTGGCCGGCGGAGCCGGCCCATCGTTTGGCGGAGCCAAACGAATACTACATAGAAGGTGGCCGGCGACGCCGGCGCATCGTTTGACCAAGTCAAACGAATACTACGTAGAAGGTGGCCGGCGAAGCCGGCCCATCGTTTGGCGGAGTCAAACGAATACTAGAATGGATGTTGGCCGGCGGAGCCGGCCCATCGTTTGGCGGAGCCAAACGAATACTACATAGAAGGTAGTCGGCGAAGCCGGCCCATCGTTTGGCGGAGTCAAACGAATACTAGAATAGATGTTGGCCGGCGGAGCGCTCATCGTTTGGCGGAGCCAAACGAATACTACATAGAAGGTGGCCGGCGACGCCAGCGCATCGTTGACCAAGCCAAACGAATACTACGTAGAAGGTGGCCGGCGAAGCCGGGCCCATCGTTTGGCGGAGTCAAACGAATACTAGAATAGATGTTGGCCGGCGGAGCCAGCAATGTTTGGCGGAGCCAAACGAATACTACGTAGAAGGTGGCCGGCGACGCCGGCGCATCGTTTGACCAAGCCAAACGGGAGTACTACGCGAAGGGTAGCCGGCGAAGCCGGCCTATCGTTTGGCGGAGCCAAACGAATGCTACGTAGAAGGTGACCGGCATAGCCGGCCCATCGTTTGGCGAAGCCAAACCAATACAAGATAGGAGGGGCCTGCGACGCCGGCGCATCGGTTGCCGGAGTCAAACGAATACAAGGTAGAAGGTAGCCGGCGAAGCGGTGCCATCGTTTGCCGGAGCCAAACAAGTACTACACGGAGGGGGGCGAAGCCGGCTGGGTCGTTTGACCAAGCCAAAAGAATACTACGTAGAAGGTGGCCGGCGAAGCCGGCCCATCGTTTGGCGGAGTCAAACGAATACTAGAATAGATGTTGGCCGGCGGAGCTGGCCCATCGTTTGGCGGAGCCAAACGAATACTACATAGAAGGTAGTCGGCGAAGTCGGCCCATCGTTCGGCGAAGCCGAACGAATACTACACGGAGGATAGCCGGCCAAGCCGGTTCACCGTTTGGCGGAGCCAAACGAATACTAGAATAGATGTTGGCCGGCGGAGCCGGCCCATCATTTGGCGGAGCCAAACGAATACTACATAGAAGGTGGACGGCGAAGCCGGTCCATCGTTTGGCGGAGCCAAACGAATACTACATAGAAGGTGGCCGGCGAAGCCGGTCCATCGTTTGGCGGAGCCAAACGAATACTACATAGAAGGTAGCCGTCGAAGCGATGCCATCGTTTGCCGGAGCCAAACAAATACTACACGGAGGGTGGCCGGCAAAGCCGGCCCATCGTTTGACCAAGCCAAACGAATACTACGTAGAATCTGGCCGGCGAAGCCGGCCCATCGTTCGGCGAAGCCAAACGAATACTACGCGGGAGGGTAGCCGGCGGAGTTGGCCCATCGTTTGGCGGAGCCAAACGAATACTACATAGAAGGTGGCCGGCGAAGCCGGCCCATCGTTCGGCGAAACCTAACGAATACTACGTAGAAGGTAGCCGGTTAAGCCGGCCTATCGTTTGGCGAAACCAAACGAATACAAGATAGGAGGGGGCCGGCGGAGCAGGCCCATCGTTTGGCGGAGCCAAACCAATACAAGATAGGAGGGGCCGGCGACGCCAGCGCATCGTTTGACCAAGCCAAACGAATACTACGCGGAGGGTAGCCGGCGAAGCCGGCCCATCGTTTGGCGGAGCCAAACGAATACTACGTAGAAGGTGGCCGGCGACGCCGGCCCATTGTTTGGCGGAACCAAACAAATACTACATAGAAGGTGGCCGGCGACGCCGGCGCATCGTTTGACCAAGCCAAACGAGTACTACGCGGAGGGTAGCCGGCGAAGCCGGCCTATCGTTTGGCGGAGCCAAACGAATACTACGTAGAAGGTGACCGGCATAGCAGGCCCATCGTTTGGCGAAGCCAAACCAATACAAGATAGGAGGGGCCTGCGACGCCGGCCCATCGTTTGCCGGAGTCAAACGAATACAAGGTAGAAGGTAGCCGGCGAAGCGGTGCCATCGTTTGCCGGAGCCAAACAAATACTACACGGAGGTGGCCGGCGAAGCCATTCCGTCGCTCTGGACCAAGCCAAACAGATACTACGTAGAAGGTGGCCGGCGAAGCCGGGCATATCGTTTGGCGGAGTCAAGCACGAATACTAGAATAGATGTTGGCCGGCGGAGCCAGCCCATCGTTTGGCGGAGCCAAACGAATACTACATAGAAGGTAGTCGGCGAAGCCGGCCCATCGTTTGGCGAGTCAAACGAATACTAGAATAGATGTTGGCCGGCGGAGCCGGCCCATCGTTCGGCGAAACCTAACGAATACTACGTAGAAGGTAGCCGGTTAAGCCGGCCTATCGTTTGGCGAAACCAAACGAATACAAGATAGGAGGGGGCCGGCGGAGCAGGCCCATCGTTTGGCGGAGCCAAACGAATACAAGGTAGAAGGTAGCCGGCGAAGCGGTGCCATCGTTTGCCGGAGCCAAACAAATACTACACGGAGGTGGCCGGCGAAGCCGGCCCGGTAGAAGGTAGCCGGCGGAGCGGGGCCATCGTTTGGCGAAGCCAAACCAATACAAGATAGGAGGGGCCGGCGACGCCGGCGCATCGTTCGGCGAAGCAGAACGAATACTGCGCGGAAGTATCCGGCGGAGCCGGTCCATCGTTTGGCGGAGCCAAACTAATACTAGAATAGATGTTGGCCGGCGAAGCCGGTCCATCGTTCGGCGAAACCAAACGAATACTACGTAGAAGGTAGCCGGTTAAGCCGGCCCATCGTTTGGCGAAACCAAACGAATACAAGATAGGAGGGGGCCGGCGAAGCAGGCCCATCGTTTGGCGGAGCCAAACGAATACTACGTAGAAGGTGGCCGGCGAAGCCGGCTCATCGTGAGGCGGAGCCAAATGAATACTATATAGAAGGTGGCCAGCGAAGCCGGCCTATCGTTCGGCGAAGCCGAACGAATACTACGAGGAGGGTAGCCGGCGAAGCCAGCCCATCGTTTGGCGGAGCCAAACGAATACTACGTACAAGGTGGCCCGCCCCGCCGGCCCATCATTTGGCGGAGCCAAACTAATACTAGAATAGATGTTGGCCGGCAAAGCCGGCCCATCGTTTAGCAAAACCAAACGAATACAAAGTAGAAGGTAGCCGTCGAAGCGATGCCATCGTTTGCCGGAGCCAAACAAATACTACACGGAGGGTGGCCGGCAAAGCCGGCCTATCGTTAGACCAAGCCAAACGAATACTACGTAGAATCTGGCCGGCGGAGCCGGCCCATCATTTGGCGGAGCCAAACGAATACTACATAGAAGGTGGACGGCGAAGCCGGTCCATCGTTTGGCGGAGCCAAACGAATACTACATAGAAGGTGGCCGGCGAAGCCGGTCCATCGTTTGGCGTAGCCAAACGAATACTACATAGAAGGTGGCCGGCGAAGCCGGCACATCGTTCGGCGCAGCCGAACGAATACTACGCGGAGGGTAGACGGCGAAGCCGGCCCATCATTCGGCGAAGCCAAACGAATACTACGCGGAGGGTAGCCGGCGGAGCCGGCCCATCGTTTGGCGGAGCCAAACGAATACTACGTAGAAGGTAGCCGGTTAAGCCGGCCTATCGTTTGGCGAAACCAAACGAATACAAGATAGGAGGGGGCCGGCGGAGCAGGCCCATCGTTTGGCGGAGCCAAACCAATACAAGATAGGAGGGGCCGGCGACGCCAGCGCATCGTTTGACCAAGCCAAACGAATACTACGCGGAGGGTAGCCGGCGAAGCCGGCCCATCGTTTGGCGGAGCCAAACGAATACTACGTAGAAGGTGGCCGGCGACGCCGGCCCATTGTTTGGCGGAACCAAACAAATACTACATAGAAGGTGGCCGGCGACGCCGGCGCATCGTTTGACCAAGCCAAACGAGTACTACGCGGAGGGTAGCCGGCGAAGCCGGCCTATCGTTTGGCGGAGCAAAGCGAATACTACGTAGAAGGTGACCGGCATAGCAGGCCCATCGTTTGGCGAAGCCAAACCAATACAAGATAGGAGGGGCCTGCGACGCCGGCGCATCGTTTGGCGAAGCCAGACGAATAGAAGGTAGAAGGTAGCCGGCGGAGCGGGGCCATCGTTTGGCGAAGCCAAACCAATACAAGATAGGAGGGGCCGGCGACGCCGGCGCATCGTTCGGCGAAGCAGAACGAATACTGCGCGGAAGTATCCGGCGGAGCCGGTCCATCGTTTGGCGGAGCCAAACTAATACTAGAATAGATGTTGGCCGGCGAAGCCGGTCCATCGTTCGGCGAAACCAAACGAATACTACGTAGAAGGTAGCCGGTTAAGCCGGCCCATCGTTTGGCGAAACCAAACGAATACAAGATAGGAGGGGGCCGGCAGAAGCAGGCCCATCGTTTGGCGGAGCCAAACGAATACTACGTAGAAGCGTGGCCGGCGAAGCCGGCTCATCGTGAGGCGGAGCCAAAATGAATACTATATAGAAGGTGGCCAGCGAAGGGTTTATCGTTCGGCGAAGCCGAACGAATACTACGAGGAGGGTAGCCGGCGAAGTTAGCCCATCGTTTGGCGGAGCCAAACGAATACTACGTACAAGGTGGCCGGCCACGCCGGCCCATCATTTGGCGGAGCCAAACTAATACTAGAATAGATGTTGGCCGGCAAAGCCGGCCCATCGTTTAGGAAAACCAAACGAATACAAAGTAGAAGGTAGCCGTCGAAGCGATGGCATCGTTTGCCGGAGCCAAACAAATACTGCACGGAGGGTGGCCGGCAAAGCCGGCCTATCGCTTTGACCAAGCCAAACGAATACTACGTAGAATCTGGCCGGCGGAGCCGGCCCATCATTTGGCGGAGCCAAACGAATACTACATAGAAGGTGGACGGCGAAGTTGGTCCATCGTTTGGCGGAGCCAAACGAATACTACATAGAAGGTGGCCGGCGAAGTTGGTCCATCGTTGGCGTAGCCAAACGAATACTACATAGAAGGTGGCCGGCGAAGCCGGCACATCGTTCGGCGCAGCCGAACGAATACTACGCGGGAGGGTAGACGGCGAAGCCGGCCCATCATTCGGCGAAGCCAAACGAATACTACGCGGAGGGTAGCCGGCGGAGTTGGCTCCATCGTTTGGCGGAGCCAAACGAATACTACGTAGAAGGTGACCGGCATAGCCGGCCCATCAGTTTGGCGAAGCCAAACCAATACAAGATAGGAGGGCCTGCGACGCCGGCGCATCGTTTGGCGAAGCCAGACGAATAGAAGGTAGAAGGTACCCGGCGGAGCGGGGCCATCGTTTGGCGAAGCCAAACCAATACAAGATAGGAGGGGCCGGCGACGCCGGCGCATCGTTTGACCAAGCCAAACGAATACTACGGAGGGCTTGTCGCCGAAGCCGGCCCATCGTTTGGCGGAGCCAAACGAATACTACGTAGAAGGTGGCCGGCGACGCCGGCCCATTGTTTGGCGTGGAGCCAAACGAATACTACATAGAAGGTGGCCGGCGAAGCTGGCTCCATCGTTTGGCGAAGCCAAACGAATACAAGATAGGAGGGGCCTGCGACGCCGGCGCATCGTTTGCCGGAGTCAAACGAATACAAGGTAGAAGGTAGCCGGCGAAGCGGTGCCATCGTTTGCCGGAGCCAAACAAATACTACACGGAGGTGGCCGGCGAAGCCGGCCCGTCGTTTGACCAAGCCAAACGAATACTACGTAGAAGGTGGCCGGCGAAGCCGGCCCATCGTTTGCGGAGTCAAACGAATACTAGAATAGATGTTGGCCGGCGGAGTTGGCTCATCGTTTGGCGGAGCCAAACGAATACTACATAGAAGGTAGTCGGCGAAGCCGGCCCATCGTTTGGCGGAGTCAAACGAATACTAGAATAGATGTTGGCCGGCGGAGCCGGCCCATCGTTTGGCGGAGCCAAACGAATACTACATAGAAGGTGGCCGGCGACGCCGGCGCATCGTTTGACCAAGCCAAACGAATACTACGTAGAAGGTGGCCGGAGAAGCCGGCCCATCGTTTGGCGGAGTCAAACGAATACTAGAATAGATGTTGGCCGGCGGAGCCGGCCCATCGTTTGGCGGAGCCAAACGAATACTACATAGAAGGTAGTCGGCGAAGCCGGCCCATCGTTTGGCGGAGTCAAACGAATACTAGAATAGATGTTGGCCGGCGGAGCCGGCCCATCGTTTGGCGGAGCCAAACGAATACTACATAGAAGGTGGCCGGCGACGCCGGCGCATCGTTTGACCAAGCCAAACGAATACTACGTAGAAGGTGCCCGGCGACGCCGCCCCATGGTTTGGCGGAGACAAACGAATACTAGAATAGATGTTGCCGGGCGGAGCCGGCCCAATGTTTGGCGGAGCCAACCGAATACTACGTAGAAGGTGGCCGGCGACGCCGGCGCCTCGTTTGACCAAGCCAAACGAGTACTACGCGGAGGGTAGCCGGCGAAGCCGGCCTATCGTTTGGCGGAGCCAAACGAATGCTACGTAGAAGGTGACCGGCATAGCCGGCCCATCGTTTGGCGAAGCCAAACCAATACAAGATAGGAGGGGCCCGCGACGCCGGCGCATCGTTTGCCGGAGTCAAACGAATACAAGGTAGAAGGTAGCCGGCGAAGCGGTGCCATCGTTTGCCGGAGCCAAACAAGTACTACACGGAGGTGGCCGGCGAAGCCGGCCCGTCGTTTGACCAAGCCAAAACGAATACTACGTAGAAGGTGGCCGGCGAAGCCGGCCCATCGTTTGGCGGAGTCAAACGAATACTAGAATAGATGTTGGCCGGCGGAGTTGGCCCATCGTTTGGCGGAGCCAAACGAATACTACATAGAAGGTAGTCGGCGAAGTCGGCCCATCGTTCGGCGAAGCCGAACGAATACTACACGGGAGGATAGCCGGCCAAGTTGGTTCACCGTTTGGCGGAGCCAAACGAATACTAGAATAGATGTTGGCCGGCGGAGTTGGCTTATCGTTTGGCGGAGCCAAACGAATACTACATAGAAGGTGGTCGGCGACGAAGCCGGCCCATCGTTTGGCGGAGTCAAACGAATACTAGAATAGATGTTGACCGGCGGAGCCGGCCCATCGTTTGGCGGAGCCAAACGAATACTACATAGAAGGTGGCCGGCGACGCCGGCGCATCGTTTGACCAAGCCAAACGAATACTACGTAGAAGGTGGCCGGAGAAGCCGGCCCATCGTTTGGCGGAGTCAAACGAATACTAGAATAGATGTTGGCCGGCGGAGCCGGCCCATCGTTTGGCGGAGCCAAACGAATACTACATAGAAGGTGGCCGGCGGCGCCGGCGCATCGTTTGACCAAGCCAAACGAGTACTACGCGGAGGGTAGCCGGCGAAGCCGGCCTATCGTTCGGCGGAGCCAAACGAATACTAGAATAGATCTTGGCCGGCGGAGCCGGCCCATCGTTTGGCGGAGCCAAGCGAATACTACATAGAAGGTGGCCGGCGACGCCGGCGCATCGTTTGACCAAGCCAAACGAATACTACGTAGAAGGTGGCCGGAGAAGCCGGCCCATCGTTTGGCGGAGTCAAACGAATACTAGAATAGATGTTGGCCGGCGGAGCCGGCCCATCGTTTGTCGGAGCCAAACGAATACTACATAGAAGGTGGCCGGCGACGCCGGCGCATCGTTTGGCTGAGTCAAACGAATACTAGAATAGATGTTGGCCGGCGGAGCTAGCCCATCGTTTGGCTGAGCCAAACGAATACTACATAGAAGGTGGCCGGCGACGCCGGCATCGTTACCAAGCCAAACGAATACTACGTAGAAGGTGGCCGGCGAAGCCGGCCCATCGTTTGGCGGAGTCAAACGAATACTAGAATAGATGTTGGCCGGCGGAGTTGGCCCATCGTTTGGCGGAGCCAAACAGATACTACATGAAGGTGGCCGGCGACGCCGGCGCATCGTTGACCAAGCCAAACGAGTACTACGCGGAGGGTAGCCGGCGAAGCCGGCCTATCGTTTGGCGGAGCCAAACGAATACTACACGGAGGGTGGCCGGCAAAGCCGGCCCATCGTTTGACCAAGCCAAACGAATACTACGTAGAATCTGGCCCGCGAAGCCGGCCCATCGTTCGGCGAAGCCAAACGAATACTACGCGGAGGGTAGCCGGCGGAGCCGGCCCATCGTTTGGCGGAGCCAAACGAATACTACACAGAATGTGGCCGGCGAAGCCGGCCCATCGTTCTGCGAAATCTAACGAATACTACGTAGAAGGTGGCCGGCGAAGCCGGCCCATCGTTTGGCGGAGTCAAACGAATACTAGAATAGATGTTGGCCGGCGGAGCCGGCCCATCGTTTGGCGGAGCCAAACGAATACTACATAGAAGGTAGTCGGCGAAGTCGGCCCATCGTTCGGCGAAGCCGAACGAATACTACACGGAGGATAGCCGGCCAAGCCGGTTCACCGTTTGGCGGAGCCAAACGAATACTAGAATAGATGTTGGCCGGCGGAGCCAGCATCGTTTGGCGGAGCCAAACGAATACTACATAGAAGGTAGTCGGCGAAGCTGGCCCATCGTTTGGCGGAGTCAAACGAATACTAGAATAGATGTTGGCCGGCGGAGCCAGCCATCGTTTGGCGGAGCCAAACGAATACTACATAGAAGGTGGCCGGCGACGCCGGCGCATCGTTTGACCAAGCCAAACGAATACTACGTAGAAGGTGGCCGGAGAAGCCGGCCCATCGTTTGGCGGAGTCAAACGAATACTAGAATAGATGTTGGCCGGCGGAGTTGGCCCATCGTTTGGCGGAGCCAAAACGAATACTACATAGAAGGTGGCCGGCGGCGTTGGCGCATCGTTTGACCAAAGCCAAACGAGTACTACGCGGAGGGTAGCCGGCGAAGCCGGCCCTATCGTTCGGCGGAGCCAAACGAATACTAGAATAGATCTTGGCCGGCGGAGCCGGCCCATCGTTTGGCGGAGCCAAGCGAATACTACATAGAAGGTGGCCGGCGACGCCGGCGCATCGTTTGACCAAGCCAAACGAATACTACGTAGAAGGTGGCCGGAGAAGCCGGCCCATCGTTTGGCGGAGTCAAACGAATACTAGAATAGATGTTGGCCGGCGGAGCTTACCCATCGTTTGGCGGAGCCAAACGAGATACTACATAGAAGGTAGTCGGCGAAGCCGGCCCATCGTTTGGCGGAGTCAAACGAATACTAGAATAGATGTTGGCCGGCGGAGTTGGCCCATCGTTTGGCGGAGCCAAACGAATACTACATAGAAGGTGGCCGGCGACGCCGGCGCATCGTTTACCAAGCCAAACGAATACTACGTAGAAGGTGGCCGGCGAAGCCGGCCCATCGTTTGGCGGAGTCAAACGAATACTAGAATAGATGTTGTCGGCGGAGCCGGCTCAATCGTTGGCGGAGCCAAACGAATACTACATAGAAGGTGGCCGGCGACGCCGGCGCATCGCTTTGACCAAGCCAAACGAGTACTACGCGGAGGGTAGCCGGCGAAGCTGGCCTATCGTTTGGCGGAGCCAAACGAATACTACACGGAGGGTGGCCGGCAAAGCCGGCCCATCGTTTGACCAAGCCAAACGAGTACTACGCGGAGGGTAGCCGGCGGAGCCGGCCCATCATTTGGCGGAGCCAAACGAACACTACATAGAAGGTGGCCGGCGAAGCCGGTCCATCGTTTGGCGGAGCCAAACGAATACTACATAGAAGGTAGCCGTCGAAGCGATGCCATCGTTTGCCGGAGCCAAACAAATACTACACGGAGGGTGGCCGGCAAAGCGGCCCATCGTTTGACCAAGCCAAACGAATACTACGTAGAATCTGGCCGGCGAAGCCGGCCCATCGTTCGGCGAAGCCAAACGAATACTACGCGGAGGGTAGCCGGCGGAGCCGGCCCATCGTTTGGCGGAGCCAAACGAATACTACATAGAAGGTGGCCGGCGAAGCCGGCCCATCGTTCTGCGAAATCTAACGAATACTACGTAGAAGGTAGCCGGTTAAGCCGGCCTATCGTTTGGCGAAACCAAACGAATACAAGATAGGAGGGCCGGCGGAGCAGGCCCATCGTTTGGCGGAGCCAAACCAATACAAGATAGGAGGGGCCGGCGACGCCAGCGCATCGTTTGACCAAGCCAAACGAATACTACGCGGAGGGTAGCCGGCGGAGCCGGCCCATCGTTTGGCGGAGCCAAACGAATACTACGTAGAAGGTGGCCGGCGACGCCGGCCCATTGTTTGGCGGAACCAAACAAATACTACATAGAAGGTGGCCGGCGACGCCGGCGCATCGTTTGACCAAGCCAAACGAGTACTACGCGGAGGGTAGCCGGCGAAGCCGGCCTATCGTTTGGCGGAGCCAAACGAATACTACGTAGAAGGTGACCGGCATAGCCGGCCCATCGTTTGGCGAAGCCAAACCAATACAAGATAGGAGGGGCCTGCGACGCCGGCGCATCGTTTGGCGAAGCCAGACGAATAGAAGGTAGAAGGTAGCCGGCGGAGCGGGGCCATCGTTTGGCGAAGCCAAACCAATACAAGATAGGAGGGGCCGGCGACGCCGGCGCATCGTTTGACCAAGCCAAACGAATACTACGGAGGGTTGTCGCCAAAGTTGGCCCATCGTTTGGCGGAGCCAAACGAATACTACGTAGAAGGTGGCCGGCGACGCCGACTCCATTGTTTGGCGGAGCCAAACGAATACTACATAGAAGGTGGCCGGCGAAGTTGGCCCATCGTTTGGCGAAGCCAAACGAATACTACATAGAAGGTAGTCGGCGAAGCCAGCCCATCGTTTGGCGGAGCCAAACGAATACTACATAGAAGGTAGCCGGCGAAGCCGGCACATGGTTCGGCGAAGCAGAACGAATACTGCAAGGGAAGTATCCGGCGGAGTTGGTCCATCGTTTGGCGGAGCCAAACTAATACTAGAATAGATGTTGGCCGGCGAAGCCGGTCCATCGTTCGGCGAAACCAAACGAATACTACGTAGAAGGTAGCCGGTTAAGCCGGCCCATCGTTTGGCGAAACCAAACGAATACAAGATAGGAGGGGGCAGGCGAAGCAGGCCCATCGTTTGGCGGAGCCAAACGAATACTACGTAGAAGGTGGGCGGCGAAGCCGGCTCATCGTGAGGCGGAGCCAAATGAATACTATATAGAAGGTGGCCAGCGAAGTTGGCCTATCGTTCGGCGAAGCCGAACGAATACTACGAGGAGGGTAGCCGGCGAAGCCAGCCCATCGTTTGGCGGAGCCAAACGAATACTACGTACAAGGTGGCCGGCCACGCCGGCCCATCATTTGGCGGAGCCAAACTAATACTAGAATAGATGTTGGCCGGCAAAGCCGGCCCATCGTTTAGCAAAACCAAACGAATACAAAGTAGAAGGTAGCCGTCGAAGCGATGCCATCGTTTGCCGGAGCCAAACAAATACTACACGGAGGGTGGCCGGCAAAGCCGGCCCATCGTTTGACCAAGCCAAACGAATACTACGTAGAATCTGGCCGGCGGAGCCGGCCCATCATTTGACGGAGCCAAACGAATACTACATAGAAGGTGGCCGGCGAAGCCGGTCCATCGTTTGGCGTAGCCAAACGAATACTACATAGAAGGTGGCCGGCGAAGTTGAACATCGTTCGGCGCAGCCGAACGAATACTACGCGGAGGGTAGACGGCGAAGCTGGCCCATCGTTCGGCGAAGCCAAACGAATACTACGCGGAGGGTAGCCGGCGGAGTTGGTCCATCGTTTGGCGGAGCCAAACAAATACTACATAGAAGGTGGCCGGCGAAGCCGGTCCATCGTTTGGCGTAGCCAAACGAATACTACATAGAAGGTGGCCGGCGAAGCCGGAACATCGTTCGGCGCAGCCGAACGAATACTACGCGGAGGGTAGACGGCGAAGCCGGCCCATCGTTCGGCGAAGCCAAACGAATACTACGCGGAGGGTAGCCGGCGGAGCCGGCCCATCGTTTGGCGGAGCCAAACGAATACTACATAGAAGGTGGCCGGCGAAGCCGGCCCATCGTTCGGCGAAACCTAACGAATACTACGTAGAAGGTAGCCGGTTAAGCCGGCCTATCGTTTGGCGAAACCAAACGAATACAAGATAGGAGGGGGCCGGCGGAGCAGGCCCATCGTTTGGCGGAGCCAAACCAATACAAGATAGGAGGGGCCGGCGACGCCAGCGCATCGTTTGACCAAGCCAAACGAATACTACGCGGAGGGTAGCCGGCGAAGCCGGCCCATCGTTTGGCGGAGCCAAACGAATACTACGTAGAAGGTGGCCGGCGACGCCGCCCCATTGTTTGGCGGAACCAAACAAATACTACATAGAAGGTGGCCGGCGACGCCGGCGCATCGTTTGACCAAGCCAAACGAGTACTACGCGGAGGGTAGCCGGCGAAGCCGGCCTATCGTTTGGCGGAGCCAAACCAATACAAGATAGGAGGGGCCTGCGACGCCGGCGCATCGTTTGGCGAAGCCAGACGAATAGAAGGTAGAAGGTAGCCGGCGGAGCGGGGCCATCGTTTGGCGAAGCCAAACCAATACAAGATAGGAGGGGCCGGCGACGCCGGCGCATCGTTTGACCAAGCCAAACGAATACTACGGAGGGTTGTCGCCGAAGCCGGCCCATCGTTTGGCGGAGCCAAACAAATACTACGTAGAAGGTGGCCGGCGACGCCGGCCCATTGTTTGGCGGAGCCAAACGAATACTACATAGAAGGTGGCCGGCGAAGCTGGCCCATCGTTTGGCGAAGCCAAACGAATACAAGATAGGAGGGGCCTGCGACGCCGGCGCATCGTTTGCCGGAGTCAAACGAATACAAGGTAGAAGGTAGCCGGCGAAGCGGTGCCATCGTTTGCCGGAGCCAAACAAATACTACACGGAGGTGGCCGGCGACGCCGGCGCATCGTTTGACCAAGCCAAACGAATACTACGTAGAAGGTGGCCGGCGAAGCCGGCCCATCGTTTGGCGGAGTCAAACGAATACTAGAATAGATGTTGGCCGGCGGAGTTGGCCCATCGTTTGGCGGAGCCAAACGAATACTACATAGAAGGTAGTCGGCGAAGCCGGCCCATCGTTTGGCGGAGTCAAACGAATACTAGAATAGATGTTGGCCGGCGGAGTTGGCCCATCGTTTGGCGGAGCCAAACGAATACTACATAGAAGATGGCCGGCGACGCCGGCGCATCGTTTGACCAAGCCAAACGAATACTACGTAGAAGGTGGCCGGCGAAGCCGGCCCATCGTTTGGCGGAGTCAAACGAATACTAGAATAGATGTTGGCCGGCGGAGCCGGCCCAATGTTTGGCGGAGCCAAACGAATACTACATAGAAGGTGGCCGGCGACGCCGGCGCATCGTTTGACCAAGCCAAACGAGTACTACGCGGAGGGTAGCCGGCGAAGCCGGCCTATCGTTTGGCGGAGCCAAACGAATGCTACGTAGAAGGTGACCGGCATAGCCGGCCCATCGTTTGGCGAAGCCAAACCAATACAAGATAGGAGGGGCCTGCGACGCCGGCGCATCGTTTGCCGGAGTCAAACGAATACAAGGTAGAAGGTAGCCGGCGAAGCGGTGCCATCGTTTGCCGGAGCCAAACAAGTACTACACGGAGGTGGCCGGCGAAGCCGGCCCGTCGTTTGACCAAGCCAAAAGAATACTACGTAGAAGGTGGCCGGCGAAGCCGGCCCATCGTTTGGCGGAGTCAAACGAATACTAGAATAGATGTTGGCCGGCGGAGCCGGCCCATCGTTTGGCGGAGCCAAACGAATACTACATAGAAGGTAGTCGGCGAAGTCGGCCCATCGTTCGGCGAAGCCGAACGAATACTACACGGAGGATAGCCGGCCAAGCCGGTTCACCGTTTGGCGGAGCCAAACGAATACTAGAATAGATGTTGGCCGGCGGAGCCGGCCCATCGTTTGGCGGAGCCAAACGAATACTACATAGAAGGTAGTCGGCGAAGCCGGCCCATCGTTTGGCGGAGTCAAACGAATACTAGAATAGATGTTGACCGGCGGAGCCGGCCCATCGTTTGGCGGAGCCAAACGAATACTACATAGAAGGTGGCCGGCGACGCCGGCGCATCGTTTGACCAAGCCAAACGAGTACTACGTAGAAGGTGGCCGGAGAAGCCGGCCCATCGTTTGGCGGAGTCAAACGAATACTAGAATAGATGTTGGCCGGCGGAGCTAGCCCATCGTTTGGCTGAGCCAAACGAATACTACGTAGAAGGTGGCCGGCGACGCCGGCCCATCGTTTGACCAAGCCAAACGAGTACTACGCGGAGGGTAGCCGGCGAAGTTGGCCTATCGTTTGGCGTGAGCCAAACGAATACTAGAATAGATGCTGGCCGGCGGAGCTGGCCCATCGTTTGGCGGAGCCAAACGAATACTGCATAGAAGGTGGCCGGCGACGCCGGCGCATCGTTTGACCAAGCCGAACGAATACTACGGAGAAGGTGGCCGGAGGAGCCGGCCCATCGTTTGGCGGAGTCAAACGAATACTAGAATAGATGTTGGCCGGCGGAGCCGGCCCATCGTTTGGCGGAGTCAAACGAATACTACATAGAAGGTAGTCGGCGAAGCCGGCCCATCGTTTGGCGGAGTCAAACGAATACTAGAATAGATGTTGGCCGGCGGAGCCGGCCCATCGTTTGGCGGAGCCAAACGAATACTACATAGAAGGTGGCCGGCGACGCCGGCGCATCGTTTGACCAAGCCAAACGAATACTACGTAGAAGGTGGCCGGCGAAGCCGGCCCATCGTTTGGCGGAGTCAAACGAATACTAGAATAGATGTTGGCCGGCGGAGCCGGCCCATCGTTTGGCGGAGCCAAACGAATACTACATAGAAGGTGGCCGGCGACGCCGGCGCATCGTTTGACCAAGCCAAACGAGTACTACGCGGAGGGTAGCCGGCGAAGCCGGCCTATCGTTTGGCGGAGCCAAACGAATACTACACGGAGGGTGGCCGGCAAAGCCGGCCCATCGTTTGACCAAGCCAAACGAGTACTACGCGGAGGGTAGCCGGCGGAGCCGGCCCATCATTTGGCGGAGCCAAACGAACACTACATAGAAGGTGGACGGCGAAGCCGGTCCATCGTTTGGCGGAGCCAAACGAATACTACATAGAAGGTAGCCGTCGAAGCGATGCCATCGTTTGCCGGAGCCAAACAAATACTACACGGAGGGTGGCCGGCAAAGCCGGCCCATCGTTTGACCAAGCCAAACGAATACTACGTAGAATCTGGCCGGCGAAGCCGGCCCATCGTTCGGCGAAGCCAAACGAATACTACGCGGAGGGTAGCCGGCGGAGCCGGCCCATCGTTTGGCGGAGCCAAACGAATACTACATGGAAGGTGGCCGGCGAAGCCGGCCCATCGTTCGGCGAAACCTAACGAATACTACGTAGAAGGTAGCCGGTTAAGCCGGCCTATCGTTTGGCGAAACCAAACGAATACAAGATAGGAGGGGGCCGGCGGAGCAGGCCCATCGTTTGGCGGAGCCAAACCAATACAAGATAGGAGGGGCCGGCGACGCCAGCGCATCGTTTGACCAAGCCAAACGAATACTACGCGGAGGGTAGCCGGCGAAGCCGGCCCATCGTTTGGCGGAGCCAAACGAATACTACGTAGAAGGTGGCCGGCGACGCCGGCCCATTGTTTGGCGGAACCAAACAAATACTACATAGAAGGTGGCCGGCGACGCCGGCGCATCGTTTGACCAAGCCAAACGAGTACTACTTGGAGGGTAGCCGGCGAAGCCGGCCTATCGTTTGGCGGAGCCAAACGAATACTACGTAGAAGGTGACCGGCATAGCCGGCCCATCGTTTGGCGAAGCCAAACCAATACAAGATAGGAGGGGCCTGCGACGCCGGCGCATCGTTTGGCGAAGCCAGACGAATAGAAGGTAGAAGGTAGCCGGCGGAGCGGGCCATCGTTTGGCGAAGCCAAACCAATACAAGATAGGAGGGGCCGGCGACGCCGGCGCATCGTTGACCAAGCCAAACGAATACTAGGGAGGGTTGCCGCCGAAGCCGGCCCCTGGTTTGGCGGAGCCAAACAAATACTACGTAGAAGGTGGCCGGCGACGCCGGCCCATTGTTTGGCGGAGCCAAACGAATACTACATAGAAGGTGGCCGGCGAAGCTGGCCCATCGTTTGGCGAAGCCAAACGAATACTACATAGAAGGTAGTCGGCGAAGTTGGCCCATCGTTTGGCGGAGCCAAACGAATACTACATAGAAGGTAGCCGGCGAAGCCGGCACATCGTTCGGCGAAGCAGAACGAATACTGCGCGGGAAGTATCCGGCGGAGCCGGTCCATCGTTTGGCGGAGCCAAACTAATACTAGAATAGATGTTGGGCGGCGAAGCCGGTCCATCGTTCGGCGAAACCAAACGAATACTACGTAGAAGGTAGCCGGTTAAGCTGGCCCATCGTTTTGGCGAAACCAAACGAATACAAGATAGGAGGGGGCCGGCGAAGCAGGCCCATCGTTTGGCGGAGCCAAACGAATACTACGTAGAAGGTGGCCGGCGAAGCCGGCTCATCGTGAGGCGGAGCCAAATGAATACTATATAGAAGGGGGCCAGCGAAGCCGGCCTATCGTTCGGCGAAGCCGAACGAATACTACGAGGAGGGTAGCCGGCGAAGCCAGCCCATCGTTTGGCGGAGCCAAACGAATACTACGTACAAGGTGGCCGGCCACGCCGGCCCATCATTTGGCGGAGCCAAACTAATACTAGAATAGATCGTTTAGCAAAACCAAACGAATACAAAGTAGAAGGTAGCCGTCGAAGCGATGCCATCGTTTGCCGGAGCCAAACAAATACTACACGGAGGGTGGCCGGCAAAGCCGACCCATCGTTTGACCAAGCCAAACGAATACTACGTAGAATCTGGCCGGCGGAGCCGGCCCATCATTTGGCGGAGCCAAACGAATACTACATAGAAGGTGGACGGCGAAGCCGGTCCATCGTTTGGCGGAGCCAAACGAATACTACATAGAAGGTGGCCGGCGAAGCCGGTCCATCGTTTGGCGTAGCCAAACGAATACTACATAGAAGGTGGCCGGCGAAGCCGGCACATCGTTTGGCGCAGCCGAACGAATACTACGCGGAGGGTAGACGGCGAAGCCGGCCCATCGTTCGGCGAAGCCAAACGAATACTACGCGGAGGGTAGCCGGCGGAGCCGGCCCATCGTTCGGCGAAACCTAACGAATACTACGTAGAAGGTAGCCGGCGAAGCCGGCCCATCGTTCGGCGAAACCTAACGAATACTACGTAGAAGGTAGCCGGTTAAGCTGGCCTATCGTTTGGCGAAACCAAACGAATACAAGATAGGAGGGCCGGCGGAGCAGGCCCATCGTTTGGCGGAGCCAAACCAATACAAGATAGGAGGGGCCGGCGACGCCAGCGCATCGTTTGACCAAGCCAAACGAATACTACGCGGAGGGTAGCCGGCGACGCCGGCGCATCGTTTGACCAAGCCAAACGAGTACTACGCGGAGGGTAGCCGGCGAAGCCGGCTCATCGTTTGGCGGAGCCAAACCAATACAAGATAGGAGGGCCTGCGACGCCGGCGCATCGTTTGGCGAAGCCAGACGAATAGAAGGTAGAAGGTAGCCGGCGGAGCGGGGCCATCGTTTGGCGAAGCCAAACCAATACAAGATAGGAGGGGCCGGCGACGCCGGCGCATCGTTTGACCAAGCCAAACGAATACTACGGAGGGTTGTCGCCGAAGCCGGCCCATCGTTTGGCGGAGCCAAACGAATTCTACGTAGAAGGTGGCCGGCGACGCCGGCCCATTGTTTGGCGGAGCCAAACGAATACTACATAGAAGGTGGCCGGCGAAGCTGGCCCATCGTTTGGCGAAGCCAAACGAATACAAGATAGGAGGGGCCTGCGACGCCGGCGCATCGTTTGCCGGAGTCAAACGAATACAAGGTAGAAGGTAGCCGGCGAAGCGGTGCCATCGTTTGCCGGAGCCAAACAAATACTACACGGAGGTGGCCGGCGAAGCCGGCCCGTCGTTTGACCAAGCCAAACGAATACTACGTAGAAGGTGGCCGGCGAAGCCGGCCCATCGTTTGGCGGAGTCAAACGAATACTAGAATAGATGTTGGCCGGCGGAGCCGGCCCATCGTTTGGCGGAGCCAAACGAATACTACATAGAAGGTAGTCGGCGAAGCCGGCCCATCGTTTGGCGGAGTCAAACGAATACTAGAATAGATGTTGGCCGGCGGAGCCGGCCCATCGTTTGGCGGAGCCAAACGAATACTACATAGAAGGTGGCCGGCGACGCCGGCGCATCGTTTGACCAAGCCAAACGAATACTACGTAGAAGGTGGCCGGCGAAGCCGGCCCATCGTTTGGCGGAGTCAAACGAATACTAGAATAGATGTTGGCCGGCGGAGCCGGCCCACCGTTTGGCGGAGCCAAACGAATACTACATAGAAGGTAGTCGGCGAAGCCGGCCCATAGTTTGGCGGAGTCAAACGAATACTAGAATAGATGTTGGCCGGCGGAGCCGGCCCATCGTTTGGCGGAGTCAAACGAATACTACATAGAAGGTGGCCGGCGACGCCGGCGCATCGTTTGACCAAGCCAAACGAATACTACGTAGAAGGTGGCCGGCGAAGCCGGCCCATCGTTTGGCGGAGTCAAACGAATACTAGAATAGATGTTGGCCGGCGGAGCCGGCCCAATGTTTGGCGGAGCCAAACGAATACTACATAGAAGGTGGCCGGCGACGCCGGCGCATCGTTTGACCAAGCCAAACGAGTACTACGCGGAGGGTAGCCGGCGAAGCCGGCCTATCGTTTGGCGGAGCCAAACGAATGCTACGTAGAAGGTGACCGGCATAGCCGGCCCATCGTTTGGCGAAGCCAAACCAATACAAGATAGGAGGGGCCTGCGACGCCGGCGCATCGTTTGCCGGAGTCAAACGAATACAAGGTAGAAGGTAGCCGGCGAAGCGGTGCCATCGTTTGCCGGAGCCAAACAAGTACTACACGGAGGTGGGCGGCGAAGCCGGCCCGTCGTTTGACCAAGCCAAAAAGATACTACGTAGAAGGTGGCCGGCGAAGCCGGCCCATCGTTTGGCGGAGTCAAACGAATACTAGAATAGATGTTGGCCGGCGAAGCCGGCCCGTCGTTTGACCAAGCCAAACGAATACTACGTAGAAGGTGGCCGGCGAAGCCGGCCCATCGTTCGGCGAAGCCGAACGAATACTACACGGAGGATAGCCGGCCAAGCCGGTTCACCGTTTGGCGGAGCCAAACGAATACTAGAATAGATGTTGGCCGGCGGAGTTGGCTCATCGTTTGGCGGAGCCAAACGAATACTACATAGAAGGTAGTCGGCGAAGCCGGCCCATCGTTTGGCGGAGTCAAACGAATACTAGAATAGATGTTGGCCGGCAGAGCCGGCCCATCGTTTGGCGGAGCCAAACGAATACTACATAGAAGGTGGCCGGCGACGCCGGCGCATCGTTTGACCAAGCCAAACGAATACTACGTAGAAGGTGGCCGGAGAAGCCGGCCCATCGTTTGGCGGAGTCAAACGAATACTAGAATAGATGTTGGCCGGCGGAGCCGGCCCATCGTTTGGCGGAGTCAAACGAATACTACATAGAAGGTGGCCGGCGGCGCCGGCGCATCGTTTGACCAAGCCAAACGAGTACTACGCGGAGGGTAGCCGGCGAAGCCGGCCTATCGTTTGGCGGAGCCAAACGAATACTAGAATAGATGTTGGCCGGCGGAGCCGGCCCATCGTTTGGCGGAGCCAAACGAATACTACATAGAAGGTGGCCGGCGACGCCGGCGCATCGTTTGACCAAGCCAAACGAATACTACGTAGAAGGTGGCCGGAGAAGCCGGCCCATCGTTTGGCGGAGTCAAACGAATACTAGAATAGATGTTGGCCGGCGGAGCCGGCCCATCGTTTGGCGGAGCCAAACGAATACTACATAGAAGGTAGTCGGCGAAGCCGGCCCATCGTTTGGCGGAGTCAAACGAATACTAGAATAGATGTTGGCCGGCGGAGCCGGTCCATCGTTTGGCGGAGCCAAACAAATACTACATAGAAGGTGGCCGGCGACGCCGGCGCATCGTTTGACCAAGCCAAACGAATACTACGTAGAAGGTGGCCGGCGAAGCCGGCCCATCGTTTGGCGGAGTCAAACGAATACTAGAATAGATGTTGGCCGGCGGAGCCGGCCCATCGTTTGGCGGAGCCAAACGAATACTACATAGAAGGTGGCCGGCGACGCCGGCGCATCGTTTGACCAAGCCAAACGAGTACTACGCGGAGGGTAGCCGGCGAAGCCGGCCTATCGTTTGGCGGAGCCAAACGAATACTACGTAGAAGGTGACCGGCATAGCCGGCCCATCGTTTGGCGAAGCCAAACCAATACAAGATAGGAGGGGCCTGCGACGCCGGCGCATCGTTTGCCGGAGTTAAACGAATACAAGGTAGAAGGTAGCCGGCGAAGCGGTGCCATCGTTTGCCGGAGCCAAACAAATACTACACGGAGGTGGCCGGCGAAGCCGGCCCGTCGTTTGACCAAGCCAAACGAATACTACGTAGAAGGTGGCCGGCGAAGCCGGCCCATCGTTTTGCGGAGTCAAACGAATACTAGAATAGATGTTGGCTGGCGGAGCCGGCCCATCGTTTGGCGGAGCCAAACGAATACTACATAGAAGGTAGTCGGCGAAGCCGGCCCATCGTTCGGCGAAGCCGAACGAATACTACACGGAGGATAGCCGGCCAAGCCGGTTCACCGTTTGGCGGAGCCAAACGAATACTACGTAGAAGGTGGCCGGCGAAGCTAGCCCATCGTTTGGCTGAGCCAAACGAATACTACGTAGAAGGTGGCCGGCGACGCCGGCCCATTGTTTGGCGGAGCCAAACGAATACTACATAGAAGGTGGCCGGCGAAGCTGGCCCATCGTTTGGCGAAGCCAAACGAATACAAGATAGGAGGGGCCGGCGACGCCGGCGCATCGTTTGGCGGAGCCAAACTAATACAACATAGAAGGTGGCCGGCGAAGCCGGCCTATCGTTCGGCGAAGCCGAACGAATACTACGCGGAGCGTAGCCGGCAAAGCCAGCCCATCGTTCGGCGAAGCCGAACGAATACTACGCGGAGGGTAGCCGGCGGAGCCGGCCCATCGTTTGGCGGAGCCAAACGAATGCTACATAGAAGGTGGCCGGCGAAGCCGGCACAACGTTCGGCGAAGCCGAACGGATTCAATATAGGGGGCCGGTGACGCCGGGCTTAGACAAGCGAATACAAGATAGAAGGTACCCAGCGAAGCGGGGCCATCGTTTGGCGGAGCCTAACCAATACTACATAGAAGGTAGCCGGCGAAGCCGGCACAACGTTCGGCGAAGCCGAACGGATTCAATATAGGGGGCCGGTGACGCCGGGCTTAGACAAGCGAATACAAGATAGAAGGTACCCGGCGAAGCGGGGCCATCGTTTGGCGGAGCCAAACAAATACTACATAGAAGGTAGTCGGCGAAGCCGGCCCATCGTTCGGCGAAGCCGAACGAATACTACACGGAGGATAGCCGGCCAAGCCGGTTCACCGTTTGGCGGAGCCAAACGAATACTAGAATAGATGTTGGCCGGCGGAGCCGGCCCATCGTTTGGCGGAGTCAAACGAATACTACATAGAAGGTAAACGGCGAAGCCGGCCCATCGTTTGGCGGAGTCAAACGAATACTAGAATAGATGTTGGCCGGCGGAGCCGGCCCATCGTTTGGCGGAGCCAAACGAATACTACATAGAAGGTGGCCGGCGACGCCGGCGCATCGTTTGACCAAGCCAAACGAATACTACGTAGAAGGTGGCCGGAGAAGCCGGCCCATCGTTTGGCGGAGTCAAACGAATACTAGAATAGATGTTGGCCGGCGGAGCCGGCCCATCGTTTGGCGGAGCCAAACGAATACTACATATAAGGTAGTCGGCGAAGCCGGCCCATCGTTTGGCGGAGTCAAACGAATACTAGAATAGATGTTGGCCGGCGGAGCCGGCCCATCGTTTGTCGGAGCCAAACGAATACTACATAGAAGGTGGCCGGCGACGCCGGCGCATCGGGTGGCCAAGCCAAACGCAGACTACCTAGAAGGTGGCCGGCGAAGCCGGCCCATCGTTTGGCGGAGTCAAACGAATACTAGAATAGATGTTGGCCGGCGGAGTTGGCTCATCGTTTGGCGGAGCCAAACGAATACTACGTAGAAGGTGGTCGGCGAAGCCGGCCCATCGTTCGGCGAAGCCGAACGAGTACTACACGGAGGATAGCCGGCCAAGCCGGTTCACCGTTTGGCGGAGCCAAACGAATACTACGTAGAAGGTGGCCGGCAAAGCTAGCCCATCGTTTGGCTGAGCCAAACGAATACTACGTAGAAGGTGGCCGGCGACGCCGGCCCATTGTTTGGCGGAGCCAAACGAATACTACATAGAAGGTGGCCGGCGAAGCTGGCCCATCGTTTGGCGAAGCCAAACGAATACAAGATAGGAGGGGCCGGCGACGCCGGCGCATCGTTTGGCGGAGCCAAACTAATACAACATAGAAGGTGGCCGGCGAAGCCGGCCTATCGTTCGGCGAAGCCGAACAAATACTACGCGGAGGGTAGCCGGCGAAGCCAGCCCATCGTTCGGCGAAGCCGAACGAATACTACGCGGAGGGTAGCCGGCGGAGTTGGCCCATCGTTTGGCGGAGCCAAACGAATGCTACATAGAAGGTGGCCGGCGAAGCCGGCACAACGTTCGGCGAAGCCGAACGGATTCAATATAGGGGGCCGGTGACGCCGGGCTTAGACAAGCGAATACAAGATAGAAGGTACCCGGCGAAGCGGGGCCATCGTTTGGCGGAGCCAAACCAATACTACATAGAAGGTAGCCGGCGAAGCCGGCACAACGTTCGGCGAAGCCGAACGGATTCAATATAGGGGGCCGGTGACGCCGGGCTTAGACAAGCGAATACAAGATAGAAGGTACCCGGCGAAGCGGGGCCATCGTTTGGCGGAGCCAAACGAATACTACATAGAAGGTAGTCGGCGAAGCCGGCCCATCGTTCGGCGAAGCCGAACGAATACTACACGGAGGATAGCCGGCCAAGCCGGTTCACCGTTTGGCGGAGCCAAACGAATACTAGAATAGATGTTGGCCGGCGGAGCCGGCCCATCGTTTGGCGGAGCCAAACGAATACTACATAGAAGGTAGTCGGCGAAGCCGGCCCATCGTTTGGCGGAGTCAAACGAATACTAGAATAGATGTTGGCCGGCGGAGCCGGCCCATCGTTTGGCGGAGCCAAACGAATACTACATAGAAGGTGGCCGGCGACGCCGGCGCATCGTTTGACCAAGCCAAACGAATACTACGTAGAAGGTGGCCGGAGAAGCCGGCCCATCGTTTGGCGGAGTCAAACGAATACTAGAATAGATGTTGGCCGGCGGAGCCGGCCCATCGTTTGGCGGAGCCAAACGAATACTGCATAGAAGGTAGTCGGCGAAGCCGGCCCATCGTTTGGCGGAGTCAAACGAATACTAGAATAGATGTTGGCCGGCGGAGCCGGCCCATCGGTTGGCGGAGCCAAACGAATACTACATAGAAGGTGGCCGGCGACGCCGGCGCATCGTTTGACCAAGCCAAACGAATACTACGTAGAAGGTGGCCGGAGAAGCCGGCCCATCGTTTGGCGGAGTCAAACGAATACTAGAATAGATGTTGGCCGGCGGAGCCGGCCCATCGTTTGGCGGAGCCAAACGAATACTACATAGAAAGTAGTCGGCGAAGCCGGCCCATCGTTTGGCGGAGTCAAACGAATACTAGAATAGATGTTGGCCGGCGGAGCCGGCCCATCGTTTGGCGAAGCCAGACCAATACAAGATAGGAGGGGCCTGCGACGCCGGCGCATCGTTTGCCGGAGTCAAACGAATACAAGGTAGAAGGTAGCCGGCGAAGCGGTGCCATCGTTTGCCGGAGCCAAACAAATACTACACGGAGGTGGGCGGCGAAGCCGGCGCGTCGTTTGACCAAGCCAAACGAGTACTACGTAGAAGGTGGCCGGCGAAGCGGGCCCATCGTTTTGCGGAGTCAAACGAATACTAGAATAGATGTTGGCCGGCGGAGCCGGCCCATCGTTTTGCGGAGCCAAACGAATACTACATAGAAGGTAGTCGGCGAAGCCGGCCCACCGTTCGGCGAAGCCGAACGAATACTACACGGAGGATAGCCGGCCAAGCCGGATCACCGTTTGGCGGAGCCAAACGAATACTACGTAGAAGGTGGCCGGCGGAGCTAGCCCATCGTTTGGCTGAGCCAAACGAATACTACGTAGAAGGTGGCCGGCGACGCCGGCCCATTGTTTGGCGGAGCCAAACGAATACTACATAGAAGGTGGCCGGCGAAGCTGGCCCATCGTTTGGCGAAGCCAAACGAATACAAGATAGGAGGGGCCGGCGACGCCGGCGCATCGTTTGGCGGAGCCAAACTAATACAACATAGAAGGTGGCCGGCGAAGCCGGCCTATCGTTCGGCGAAGCCGAACGAATACTACGCGGAGGGTAGCCGGCGAAGCCAGCCCATCGTTCGGCGAAGCCGAACGAATACTACGCGGAGGGTAGCCGGCGGAACCGGCCCATCGTTTGGCGGAGCCAAACGAATACTACATAGAAGGTGGCCGGCGAAGCTGGTACAACGCTTCCGGCGAAGCCGAACGCATTCAATATAGGGGGCCGGTGACGCCGGGCTTAGACAAGCGAATACAAGATAGAAGGTACCCTGCGAAGCGGGGCCATCGTTTGGCGGAGCCAAACCAATACTACATAGAAGGTGGCCGGCGAAGCCGGCACAACGTTCGGCGAAGCCGAACGGATTCAATATAGGGGGCCGGTGACGCCGGGCTTAGACAAGCGAATACAAGATAGAAGGTACCCGGCGAAGCGGGGCCATCGTTTGGCGGAGCCAAACGAATTCTACATAGAAGGTAGTCGGCGAAGCCGGCCCATCGTTCGGCGAAGCCAAACGAATACTACACGGAGGATAGCCGGCCAAGCCGGTTCACCGTTTGGCGGAGCCAAACGAATACTAGAATAGATGTTGGCCGGCGGAGCCGGCCCATCGTTTGGCGGAGCCAAACGAATACTACATAGAAGGTAGTCGGCGAAGCCGGCCCATCGTTTGGCGGAGTCAAACGAAAACTAGAATAGATGTTGGCCGGCGGAGTTGGCCCATCGTTTGGCGGACCCAGACGAATACTACGTAGAAGGTGGCCGGCGACGCCGGCGCATCGTTTGACCAAGCCAAACGAATATTACGTAGAAGGTGGCCGGCGAAGCCGGCCCATCGTTCGGCGGAGTCAAACGAATACTAGAATAGATGTTGGCCGGCGGAGCGGCCCATCGTTTGGCGGAGCCAAACGAATACTACATATAAGGTAGTCGGCGAAGCCGGCCCATCGTTTGGCGGAGTCAAACGAATACTAGAATAGATGTTGGCCGGCGGAGCCGGCCCATCGTTTGTCGGAGCCAAACGAATACTACATAGAAGGTGGCCGGCGACGCCGGCGCATCGTTTGACCAAGCCAAACGAATACTACGTAGAAGGTGGCCGGCGAAGCCGGCCCATCGTTTGGCGGAGTCAAACGAATACTAGAATAGATGTTGGCCGGCGGAGCCGGCCCATCGTTTGACGGAGCCAAACGAATACTACATAGAAGGTAGTCGGCGAAGCCGGCCCATCGTTCGGCGAAGCCGAACAAATACTACACGGAGGATAGCCGGCCAAGCCGGTTCACCGTTTGGCGGAGCCAAACGAATACTACGTAGAAGGTGGCCGGCGAAGCTAGCCCATCGTTTGGCTGAGCCAAACGAATACTACGTAGAAGGTGGCCGGAGACGCCGGCTTATTGTTTGGCGGCGCCAAACGAATACTACATAGAAGGTGGCCGGCGAAGCTGGCCCATCGTTTGGCGAAGCTAAACGAATACAAGATAGGAGGGGCCGGCGACGCCGGCGCATCGTTTGGCGGAGCCAAACTAATACAACATAGAAGGTGGCCGGCGAAGCCGGCCTATCGTTCGGCGAAGCCGAACGAATACTACGCGGAGGGTAGCCGGCGAAGCCAGCCCATCGTTCGGCGAAGCCGAACGAATACTACGCGGAGGGTAGCCGGCGGAGCCGGCCCATCGTTTGGCGGAGCCAAACGAATACTACATAGAAGGTGGCCGGCGAAGCCGGCACAACGTTCGGCGAAGCCGAACGGATTCAATATAGGGGGCCGGTGACGCCGGGCTTAGACAAGCGAATACAAGATAGAAGGTACTCGGCGAAGCGGGGCCATCGTTTGGCGGAGCCAAACCAATACTACATAGAAGGTGGCCGGCGAAGCCGGCACAACGTTCGGCGAAGCCGAACGGATTCAATATAGGGGGCCGGTGACGCCGGGCTTAGACAAGCGAATACAAGATAGAAGGTACCCGGCGAAGCGGGGCCATCGTTTGGCGGAGCCAAACGAATACTACATAGAAGGTAGTCGGCGAAGTCGGCCCATCGTTCGGCGAAGCCGAACGAATACTACACGGAGGATAGCCGGCCAAGCCGGTTCACCGTTTGGCGGAGCCAAACGAATACTAGAATAGATGTTGGCCGGCGGAGCCGGCCCATCGTTTGGCGGAGCCAAACGAATACTACATAGAAGGTAGTCGGCGAAGCCGGCCCATCGTTTGGCGGAGTCAAACGAATACTAGAATAGATGTTGGCCGGCGGAGCCGGCCCATCGTTTGGCGGAGCCAAACGAATACTACATAGAAGGTGGCCGGCGACGCCGGCGCATCGTTTGACCAAGCCAAACGAATACTACGTAGAAGGTGGCCGGAGAAGCCGGCCCATCGTTTGGCGGAGTCAAACGAATACTAGAATAGATGTTGGCCGGCGGAGCCGGCCCATCGTTTGGCGGAGCCAAACGAATACTACATAGAAAGTAGTCGGCGAAGCCGGCCCATCGTTTGGCGGAGCCAAACGAATACTACATAGAAAGTAGTCGGCGGAGCCGGCCCATCGTTTGACCAAGCCAAACGAGTACTACGCGGAGGGTAGCCGGCGAAGCCGGCCTATCGTTTGGCGGAGCCAAACGAATACTACGTAGAAGGTGACCGGCATAGCCGGCCCATCGTTTGGCGAAGCCAAACCAATACAAGATAGGAGGGGCCTGCGACGCCGGCGCATCGTTTGCCGGAGTCAAACGAATACAAGGTAGAAGGAAGCCGGCGAAGCGGTGCCATCGTTTGCCGGAGCCAAACAAATACTACACGGAGGTGGCCGGCGAAGCCGGCCCGTCGTTTGACCAAGCCAAACGAATACTACGTAGAAGGTGGCCGGCGAAGCCGGCCCATCGTTTTGCGGAGTCAAACGAATACTAGAATAGATGTTGGCCGGCGGAGCCGGCCCATCGTTTGGCGGAGCCAAACGAATACTACATAGAAGGTAGTCGGCGAAGCCGGCCCATCGTTCGGCGAAGCCGAACGAATACTACACGGAGGATAGCCGGCCAAGCCGGTTCACCGTTTGGCGGAGCCAAACGAATACTACGTAGAAGGTGGCCGGCGAAGCTAGCCCATCGTTTGGCTGAGCCAAACGAATACTACGCGGAGGGTAGCCGGCGAAGCCAGCCCATCGTTCGGCGAAGCCGAACGAATACTACGCGGAGGGTAGCCGGCGGAGCCGGCCCATCGTTTGGCGGAGCCAAACGAATACTACAGAGAAGGTGGCCGGCGAAGCCGGCACAACGTTCGGCGAAGCCGAACGGATTCAATATAGGGGGCCGGTGACGCCGGGCTTAGACAAGCCAATACAAGATAGAAGGTACCCGGCGAAGCGGGGCCATCGTTTGGCGGAGCCAAACCAATACTACATAGAAGGTGGCCGGCAAAGCCGGCACAACGTTCGGCGAAGCCGAACGGATTCAATATAGAGGGCCGGTGACGCCGGGCTTAGACAAGCGAATACAAGATAGAAGGTGACCGGCGAAGCCGGCGCATCGTTTGGCGATGCCAAACGAATACAAGATAGAAGGTAGCCGGCGAAGCGGGGCCATCGTTTCTCGGAGCCAAACAAATACTACACGGAGGGTGGCCGGCGAAGCCGGCCCATCGTTTGACCAAGCCAAACGAATACTACGTAAAAAGTGGCCGGTTAAGCCGGCCCATCGTTTGGCGAAACCAAACGAATACAAGATAGGAGGGGGGCGGCGAAGCAGGCTCATCGTTTGGCGAAGCAAATGAATACTATATAGAAGGTGGCCGGCGAACCCGGCCCATCGTTTGGCGGAGCCAAACTAATACTAGAATAGATGTTGGCCGACGAAGCCGGTCCATCGTCTGGCGAAACGAAACGAATACTACACGGAGGGTGATCGGCGAAGCCGGTTCACCGTTCGGCCAAGCCGAACGAATGCATTCAAGGTATTCCGTGTGTCCACGATTAAAACAGTTCGGATCATCATCGTAAATCGAAAGAACCGGGGCTCACTGCATTTGAAAAAACGGCTAATAACGATAGCAAAATAGCCCTATACGGGCCTAAACTTGAATGTCCGCTCGCGCCAGCCCACTTCCTCAACGGCTACCGATGAAAGTGTCTAACTGAAAACCCGACTATAAGAAGACAACCGATTATCAAATGGGGTAAGTTTTATTCAGCGGAGTAGATTGTAACCTACGGGATGTATGTTGTTTCCCCTAAGGCCGGATATTCAGTAGGTTACGGATAGGTACGGTTTAAAGGAGTGGGCGTGGCGTGAGCGGAACACTCAGGTTCAGGGCCGCACAGGTTTTTTTGTGCTCGTTCGTAACCCTTTTTTTTCGACACTGCTGGTGTTTTCAAATTTCCGGATCAGTGAGTGCATCTGAATGGTTTCTGCACACCTTGCCCGCCTTACACTTTGTCGACAGTCCTGTTATTAGGTCGAGTGTACCAAAATATATGTTGCTCGCAAAAAACAATAGAGGGAGTTGAAGTCAAACGATTTCTACTCGCGAATCTGCAGCAAATGTTCGTCAATTCAGTGCCAGTTTCTCTTCGAGTTAAAGGCAGCGTCCGCGCAAAAAACCACGTTTGGATTTTCCTTCTCAATCCAATGTTTGAACCAAGTGGAGATAGGTAGCGAAGCTTGAGTCCGCAATGTTGCGTATTCATAATGCTATAGGCTCGGAAAAACTGCTGAAACTGTCTGAAAAGGCGTTTTCCCGGTCGATCATCTAACACGAGGAACCAGAGCGCCACGACAAGCTCCGACAGCCCGTGGAAATCCAAACTTCTATAATCTTTATTCCGAGAGATTGTCGAGTTCAGACGTGGGTATTAAAAGCTTCCTTTTTTTAGATGATCATTGATATCAGAAAGGCGAAAAGAATTGTGGAACCCAAAAAGTTTGTGGGGCTAGACCAATTCAGCCGTTCAAATTTCCGATATTTGTGTAATACACAAAACACACCAGACAGACGTGAGAAAAAGAAAGCTGAATGCACCAAGATTTTCGAACGAGTTTTTCTCTGAAATTGTGTGTTTTGGGTGGTCTCTTTATGACATATGACAACCTGGTAAGCCTACCTGCGCAAAATTGTGGAAAAAACAAACGTTTTTTGAGCGTACGCCGCCTCTAAGGATCTATGCGAAGGAATGTTCGAAGAATGCCTAACTTTGGAATTTCATAACAACTTTTAGGAAAGTTTTCAGAAAATTCTAGAAGCGCACACCCGCGTGTTTGGGGTGCTCTAGCGATAATAAATATAAAAACGGCAAAAAAATTGTGAACCGATCCATCTCGATTCTTACGTGTACAGCCTCATACACCTTTTCTTCACGAAAAGCACGATGCTTACAGAATTCAAAGCCGACAGTTCTCAAAAACAATTTTCCAATGTAATTAATAATTTGAATTCTTCCGAAAAATGCTTACGACAATAATTTAGAGAGAAGAAAAAATTCTCAAGAAATTCTTAAATCTTTGTTTCTTGGAAGAAAAGAAATCACCATTTACAGGGATATCAATAGATGATGAATACTCTAATATTTGAATTTTATTCAATCCTGGGCTTCCCTCCAAACAGTGTGAATTTCAGCGACTTAAGAATATTTTGAGGAAAGCTTCATTCTTGGAATATGTGGATAACTTTTGTACAAAGAAAGTCATAACTCGTCTTTCGAAACGAGAGAAACAGATTATTACGTCTAATTCACATCTCTACAGTCACGAAACCGAGTGAAAATCATTTCTTGTCTAAGGTATAGAAAAATTCTGTGTCAAGAAATGTTTTTGGAGACTCACATTCACTACTGACCGAGGCCTGTGTTGAACGGCCCTCGAAAACTCGTACCAGATACGAGGCCGAATAGGGTGAGCATGAGACAGTCCGTAGTGCCACAGCATCATTTCCTTCAACTGTGGCGAAGATCAATGGATATAATCAAGGATGAATCAGCCGTTGTAGATAAGATTGAGCCTCAATGAGGTCTCTATTCTTGATGGGTCGACCCAGCGCTGCTGCTGAGCTGGACATATCCCCTTGCGGCAGAAGGGTTATGAGAAAGAAAGGAAAGATCAAAAATGAAGAGCAGCGATTGGGGCCATGATCAGCAGCAGTTTAGGAAAGAACAGCGGCAGTTGGGGCCACAATGAGTAGCAGCAGTTGGGGCCACAGTGAGGAGCAGCAGTTTGGGAGACGACTGGAGCAGTTGGGGCGACTGTAGCAGCACGTGGGGCCACTATACGAGCAGCAGCTGGAGCAGTGAGCGGGGCAAGAGGACACAACGCGCTGCCCTGGGCAGCAGTTGGGGGAACGAAAGGGGCTTACACCTCGACGAGTAACTGCGTTAGTAATCCCCTCGTGCTGCCTTACTAAGCCGCGAGTATCTGAGAAGCTAAGTACCCCGAAATTGATTGATTTACGGCAGCCGAAGTGGACTCGGGGTACTAGCGGGAAAATGGGTGGCTATCCCAACAAATTTGTCGCTAGCTCCGCTATTTCAGCCAATGTGGTACAACTCGTCCACTTAATGAACCAATACAGAACGAACCGTTATACCTTTATTTCAGTTGATTTTTTCCGGTTTTTTTTTGTTATCTCTAAATATTAACAGTTTCAGACCTTCGATTCATTTCATAAAATTGATATCATTTTTGAGCGTGTATGCAGCCTTTAACCTAATGGGTGGTCTAATTGCTAAATATCGAGGGCTCGAATTCGATGTAGAGCTGTACGGGTGGTTCTCAAATCTTCTCATCAATCTGACTGCCGCGTTGCATCAAAACACGTTACGTTCGATGTCATGCAATGTCACTCCACGCGATGAGTCTTTCACAGGCACTTATGAGCCACGCAAATGGAATCATTCAGGCTTTGATGGAATTCTGTTCGAAATCCTTCTGAACCATTGAGAAAAATAACATAAATCGCTGAAATCTCGCAAAAGCCCGTTGTATCGTAGAAGCTGAGTCGCCGGCGGCTTCTTGCGAACGCCACGCCACTGCTAGCGCGGACTCCTGGGTCCAGAATTAAGCATTTCTTCGTTTTTTTTTTCTTTCAACCTTAGTTCTCTGCTCCTTCGGACCGCCGCGCTGCAGCGCAACGCGGCGCGGCGCGGTCGAGTTTATGCAACAACGCTCCGCGCGGTTACTTTTCTCAGTCGTATATCAGTGGCCACTCAATTCAAATCTATCACACATCAGTCAACATTGAGACTGAGCCGCACGCGGCTTACCTCAGAATTCGAAAGAGAGTGATTTCTCTTTTTCTCCATCATTGAACCTCAATTTTCTGTTCCCCCGGACCGCCGCGCTGCAGCGCAACGCGGCGCGGTCGAGTTTATGCAACAACGCTCCGCGCGGTTACTTTTCTCAGTCGTGTATTAGTGGCCACTAAAATCAAATCTATCACACATCAGTCAACATTAAGACTGAGCCGCACGCGGCTTATCGCACATGCGACGCATTCGCTCGCTCGGAGTTCCGCGGACGACTACTGGCGAAACCATTCATTCAAAAAACGCCAACACAGGTATTTACATTAGAACTACTCGCTAACTTTTGCGATTGCTAATTACAAATAAGAAAACTTATAAGGAAATTGCTACACAAAATGATGTCCAATGCAAAAATGATGGAATCTATACAAAAATCATCTCCTTTCATATATATTCCGTCCCTTCTGCTCACAAACTCTTTCCATCTTCTTTTGAATACACCTGATATAGCAAGCGCAAACTTCGGGGGTGAGGGTCCTCTAATACAAGAGAATATCTTCCCGTAGTTCATCTACTGTGCGAACAAATCTCTTCCTGATTATACAGTATACAACTTGAAATATCAGTCGGTGTAATGAAATCACCAAATGAATTAAGTAACCGCGCGGAGCGTTGTTGCATAAACTCGACCGCGCCGCGTTGCAATGCACCGCGGCGGTCCGAAGGAACAGAAAACTGAGGTTGAAAGATGGAGGAAACGAGAAATCGCTCTCTTTTGAACCCAGAAGTAAGCCGCGTGCGGCTCAGTCTCAATGTTGACTGATGTGTGATATATTTGAATTGAGTGGCCACTAATACACGACTGAGAAAAGTAACCGAAAAAAAAGTAAACGTTGTTGCATTAACTCGACCGCGCCGCGTTGCGCTGCAGCGCGGTGGTCCGAAGGAGCAGAAAACTGAGGTTGAAAGAAAAAAACGAAGGAATGCTTAATTCTGGACCCAGGAGTCCGCGCAAGCAGTTGCGTGGCGTTCGCAAGAAGCCGCCGGCGACTCAGCTTCTACGATACAACGGGCTTTTGCGAGATTTTAGCGATTTACGTTATTTTTCACAATGGTTCAGAAGGATTTCAAATAGAATTCCATCAAAGCCTGAATGATTCCATTTCTGTGGCTCATAAGTGCCTGTGAAAGACTCATCGCGTGGAGTGACATTGCATGACATCGGCCGTAACGTGTTTTGATGCAACGCGGCAGTCAGATTGATGAGAAGCGTTGAGAACCACCCGTACAGTATAATTCTCTACAGGCCAAAAAACGGCCAATGTCTCACCGTCGACTGCGTACCACGCTCTGGGCGACCGCACGCGCGTTGGAAGCGAACGAGTTTTGGCCGCCGCGCGACGAGTTTTGACCGCCGCGCGACGTTTCGGCCGCCGCGCGGCGGCCAAAACTCGTTCGCTTCCGACGCGCGTGCGGTCGCGCAGCGCGTGGTGCGCAGTCGACGGTGAGACATTGGCCGTTTTATGGCCTGTACATTAGATTCGAGCCCTCGATATTTAGCAATTAGACCACCCATAAGGTTAGCTCCTCTCCAATCCAGTTCTTGTCCACCATAACCTAAAGACCATCAATATTGTCAAATCCCTCCCACCCTGCACTCGTTCTTCCTGCTTCCACCGACGCCATCTTCCCGCTAGTACCCCGAGTCCACTTCGGCTGCCGGAAATCAATCAATTTCGGGGTACTTCGCTAATTGAGCGATGCATGCGAGATACTGCAGCGCGAAGATTTCGACATCCTCAAGAAAGGGCAAAGCGAGGTACCGGCAGTAAATCGCTCCTTTGGACATGAACAACGGACTCAGAACCTTTTTGTTTGAGTATGAACCTTAACAAACATTATACCATTAGGAAGCTCTCATCACGAAGATTCTAGATGTCTTGCGTTGGCTGACCGTGGCTAGCGGGGCCTCAGAAAACGAAGAAAAATTTGTGATAATGACAATGTGTTAAAAAGAATTTATCGCAGAAAACAACGATTGGTTTTTGAAACTACATATTATCGTGAGCTGCAAAGGCTAACAGCAGTAACTCCTGGCCTTCTTGAAAGGGCTGCAGTCAAACGTCACTCATTGGACATCGCTAGGAACCACTTTTCGCGATCTAAATTTTCTTTGAGTTTCTCTTTATGAAGAGAATCAGACACATTTGGCGGAAAGCATTGCTACTGTCTGTAAATCTAAGCAGAAGGAGGCTTGCGTCTCAGGAAATGGAAAAAATATTCGCGTTTGAGAATGCGAAAATCTGAAGATTTGTAGACAATGTCGGTCAGCCGCGGACAGCTCAATAACCTGTTGTCTACATCGTTTACACTGTTGTGGTGGACGTGACATCACGTCGAAAAGCTACAATTTACATCACTTTTCCTTTCGCCAACTCGATTGATTGTGTAAGCCCTATATGCCTTGTTTGCCCGTAAGACATGTGTATACTCAAAAGAAAGAGCTCTCGATGCTGATTCGAAACTTGTCCTCAGAGCTCAGTTGGAGCACTTCGAGCCAAGTTATGGCGAAAAGTCGCAAAAGTCGCGATTTCGCGACTTTTGCGGCTTTTCTGAGAAAATTAGTGCGTGCATTGTGTTACTAAAGTGTAGGTTCTAATTATTAGGCCGTTAGGATAGAAGATTACCCTAAAATTTTTGAAAATTTCCTTGTTCGTGTCAGGGAAAAAAACCGAAAAAACCGAAAAGTCGTTTTTCTATTTTTCGGTTTTTTCGTTTTTCGCCCTTCTTGACGAAAAAAATCAATATAAAAAAACGAAAAAGTTAATTTTATTTTCTCGGTTTCTTCTATTTAAAATTTGTGGTTCTGATGCGACTTGCAGTCGATCCTTCGCTGCCTATAGACATCTGCGGCAAGTTTGCACACGTCTCCCATTTTATTTCAGAACCATTTCGCGCAAAAGCAAACGTATAATCTGCCACTTGTACAGCGGTTCCATTTACTACATCACTTTCGATTAGAAAAAATTAGATTAATTGGGTTGGAATTTTTTGTTCACAATCAGCCTAAAACGACTACGGCGCATCTTTCGAGCATGGGCATATTTTTCAGGAATAATAAAATATAAAATCCGACACGCGGAAACATCACCAATCTAATAACGCTAATCGATTCCGCATAGCTGTTAATCTACATTGGCATTTTGAAGGCAGCGTTCACGGTAATCATTCTCGGTGACTTTTTACTGTAAAATGATAGGCGAGAAGAACAGTATGTTCTCAGTGTTTGAAACTGTTTAAAGAGAGCTAGTAATGGGCAAATAATGGATGTTAACAGGCGTTCTGAGGTCACCGAAACGCCTCATACCCCCGTCCCGCCCCCTTCACGTGAAGAAATGATCATTTGAGGTTGTGATAAAATGAAATAATCAAGTCAAGGAAGTGCTGATAAACGAGCTGATCGCTTGATTGCACTGATACGCATTATCCGTCATAGCGGACAAATCCTCCACTCTCAAAAGTCAACGTAAGCAGAGGCGACCTTCTTTTTGCACAAAAACACAGCGTTTTCTTCAAGCATACCTTGCTGTATAGGGCACCAGACCTTCCGTAAACGGTGGATATATCAAAAGTAAAATATATCGTGAACACTGCCTTTAAGGTCAAGAAAATTCATTTTCGTTTAAAGGCAGTGTTCACGATAAAAGTCGTTTTTCTGTTTTCCCGCTTATCTAGGAAACGGCCCCATGCTGATTCCAATAACATCTTTAGAACCGTACGAGACCTTCTGGGAACGGAGCTATGGTCCCTCGAAAATTGAGCTAAGGAAACATGGTGGGCGAGTTGTCCGAGGCTTGTAACTTCCGTCTTTTGCAGCCGATGTATGCCAGCTGACCTGAGTAAAGAGAAAGGTTGAGAATGAAAGGAAGAACGGGGCTGATGAATGGAAATCATCGCTCATCTCACGATCTCGAGCATTCCTTTGTTCACGTCGGTGGGCGTGTATTGCGCTTATGGGGTTTGCCTTGCGCTCAAAGTGATAACTTTGACTCTTTTGGAGCTTTTCCTGGCTCATTTTCATGCGTTCTTTCGACGTCAACGTTACAGTGTGCCCCTCCACTATCCATTCCTGGTGGAAACTGAAACACATTTTTTATCGTGAACACTGTCTTTAAGATGTTAATGGAAAAGACGTCGAAAATTGCTCTCTGGAGACTCATTATTTGCAAACGGAAGCTTTTCCTAGAATCCTAGGAGAAACAGAAACCGCGAATCAAATTTTTCTTGGGAGAGCGGCATCATGAATCGTTCCATCCAGCCGTAGTGGTAGAAATGAACCTCTGTGTAGACGCGACTCAATGCGTGTGGTTGCGTCGCGGCCATTGCCGTCCATTAGCGCCGAAAGACTGAGCTATGTGCTGCCTTTCATTCGCATTGAAGAGCCGCTCTGATTGTGAGGAACGAATGGATTACAGAAGTGCATATCACTTGAGTTGTAGTAGACGATCGCCAATGCACGGCTATAGGGTCTTCAGACTTCAGCGACGGCATCACAGCTTTCCTGGGAGGCCTTGATGCCAACTCCGCTTCCTGTTCTTGAACTACCGTAGAAAAAAGCATAAACCCAACACCAACATTTCTGGGATTCACCCTTGCTCATCTCATTTCATACACGCCGCGAACATGCATAGGGTCGGCCCGGATCGCACTGATGCTTTGCGTTCCTTGAAGTGTGTCTAGTATCATTCAAACTATTCGATTTTACCAATATTTGGTTTATTCGTATACCTGTAGTATCAGATTTTTCAAATAGTCCTGAAAAGAAATTGGGTGAAAAATATTTATGATTTAGAATTTTATTTGAAAATTCAAATGAATTGTCTAGATATTCATAAATCGTATCGAATCGAGGACAGATGTCCAATGTATTCACTCACTCCCAAAATAAGGGGACCTTGTTCGAATTCATTCACTCATTTTAAAATTTGTAAAACGAATTATTCGAAAAATTAAATTATTCCAAAACTTGGAAAATCCCGCTTTCCAATTTATTCATCCATTCGGGTCGGGCAAATTTAAAATGCTATAATCGAAAAATTCATTCAGCCAAGATTTTCCAAAATTGACTATGCGAATTATTCATTACTTCAAAGCTTTTCAAATGCCCATGTATTAACTTCATACAGCGTCAAGATCTAATTTGATCTCTAAATCTAATTTGGGATGAGGAGAATTTCTTGAATCACTCCACAGTCTCCCAGTGAGTTGAAAACATGGAGCGAAACCGTTGGAAAACTCTTGAAGAATAAATGAATTTATATCATATCCCGTATTCAATTAGAATGTCAATGTGAAAACATGTACGAATATTCAATCATATATTCGATACCGAATTTTAAATGATTTTAAAATAATACAACTGAAGACCTTTATTCGGGGAGTACTCATGTACGAATGTCGTAAGCTGAATTCAGGAGAATATTCAAACAATCGGAATTTTTCAACTGACCGAACGCACAGATTTTTTTTCGACCTCCCGGATAAGCTGAAACTTCGAGAGCCAAAAAATACGACGCCCTAAATAAGTCGAGACATGGAACAGTTCGACATCGCGACACAATCGGATATAAAAAGAAAAGAGTATTCCGGATTTCCAAATATATCTGGTGTTTGAAAACACGAATAATGAAATCACAATAAATGATTGTAATAATTTAAAGTTTTTGGAGCACTATTCGAATAATGATTTCATTTAATCCAAAGTCTTATATGTGAGCTATAGCACAAAAGAGCGTGCGTTTCACGAATGACAAGGAAAAAAGGCAGAGGTTGGTTCTTCACTTGCGCAACCGAGCGAATATTTTGCCGCGATCTGCACGATCGATGTTTACCGGCGATAAGATGTGTTGCCTAATCAACCTGCCGTGAACCTGCTATCGACAGTTCGATAACAGGTCCATGTTTTTCTTTCGAAAGAGCCTGCTATCGCCGGGTTGCTCGAGAAAGGGTGGGTCAACATGCTGTCGACATTTGAGTTTGCCTGAGAATGTCTTCTTGGAACTATCGGCTCAGCCACAGCACAGGCGACATATGCTGGCAGGACTGTCAAATGTCGCTAATCAGCGAGGCACCAGAAATGAAAGGCATGCATACTGCATAAAACATTCCTTATACGGCCGAGAGAAAGATAAAGGAAGCTCTGGAGATACGGTCACCGCCGATGAACAACCGAGAGGAAATGAAGCACGCGCCGAAGATGCTAACACTCCGATTCAACCTCACTGATTAGCGATATTTGACAGTCCTCCCACCATTTCTCGTCTGTACTGTGGTTGAGCCGGCCGTTCCATGGAGACGCTATCCGCCGCCACCCTCTCATCCGCCCCTACCGCGCAGCCGTAGGTCAGATCTATGCAGATATCTAATGCGTGCTTCGCGGCCATATAATCGCATTTTAGCCGCCACATGATGGGTCTTTGACTAGAAACGCCGCGAATGAAGTGATTGATATTAAACTCTTGCCACAAATCAAATAGAGCTTCAAATTCTTCCTGTCTATGACATGAAAGCGTAGCTTCAAACCAGATTCGTTCCTTTTTCGATTGGTGGATTCATTTCGCAACATATCTAAATACATAATCAGAAAACACCTGGCAAACACCAGTAAGGCAAGCAATTTGATTCAGCTAGCTTTGAAAGAGAAGGGCAAAATAAATCGTCAGCGAAAAAAGGAACAATCCTGGTATAACGCTACACTTCCGCCACAGAAGCGCTATCGAACTAGGATGAATAGACCAAGCGTTCTCTTTCCGGAAATCGGTGCCAGCGTATTCAATGAGCTATGCTTCTGCTTGGAGCTGAAGTCCTCTTTAGCTTAGACTTAAAAGCTGGAGAACTTCTTAACAGCTTCTCAGTGGATTTCAAATTTCACTAGTAGCGAGAGAAGATGCCTCACGCCTGCCCAAGAACTAAGAGAGAGCTTCCCCGTAACAACTGAAAAACCCCTCACCCCCAAATCGGTACGGAGGGGGGTGGGGGAGGAAGAAAAGGAAACTTCCGCACGGCAATAGAGGAGCTTTCCACAGCAGCCCATACCTTAGTCTCTCCACAGCAGGCCTTCCCTGTTTGTCGCAGCGCTAACATATGTAGTAACATCCGGTAAGGGAAAACCAAAAAATAGCCAAGCAGTGCATACTGAGTAAAACTGTTGAATTTTTCAAATTTCCGAATATATCCAAAAATCAGATTTTTCGAAATTCAAATTTTCAAATAAAATCGAAAATCAAGTTCTCCGATTTTCGAATTTCCGAAAAATCTTTTTTTTTTCGAATTCGAAATTTTCGAACAAATTCGAAAATCAATTTTTTCAAATTTCAAATTTTCGAAATCAGTATTTTTCGAATTTCTGATTTTTGAATACAATCGGAAATCAATTTTTTCGAATTTTCAAATAATTTTTTCGATTTTTCGAAGCACTTTCATCTATTTTTCGAATGAATTTTCTCGAACTCACAAATAATAACTTCAATTTTGAAAAAAGTTTCGAGCTATCATTTACTGTGACTATTACTAAGTAGAAATGTTCGTCGGTTACACTTACTCTTAATCTCAAACCATTTTTAATCAGGATGGCTGCAGAATCTGTCCCTGGGGTTGGATTGTGTCGGAACTGGTTAAGAGAACCTACCACATTATTAGCACAAGACGCTTGGCTTCAAGCGAGACTTAACCACCTTGATCCCTTTCTGTGGAAGCGCCTTATCACACCCATGCGCCGAGACCCCAGCGCCGCTCTCGAGACCTACCACTACGCTACGGCGCGGCCTAGGCAAATTCGCTGCCGCCGAGCTTGCATGACTTTGAGAGGGGGGCAGGGCTAAGCACGCGCGCTTGAAACCCTTGCTCCCTTTCACGCTTTTGCCGTAAACTGCTGTTTTTTTATGGCAACTAGATTCTTTGCACATGAGAATGCTGGCGCAATACCCAGATCGGCAATCGATTCGCGATCGGAATTGGTAACGAGACAGAAACGCGCAGCAAACGCCGCTGTAGCGGTAATACCGATCAAGGTTTTATTTCTCACCGCCACATTTGATTATTTTCTCTCAAGGAGCGGCATTTGACCGCAAAGGTATGAAAAGGGCTATAGGCGACGCTTATACACCCGCCGCCGAGCTGCGTGGCGGAGTGCGATCCTATGATATCGATCGTTCCGCACCGCTTGATCAATATTTTCAAAAATGCAATGCTCCTCGCTGCTCGGCGTTACCATCAGTCGCATATTGGACCCCATAGGGGTATGGCGCATATTGAATTCTGCAGTGATGTCAAAGAAAAGGCGTTCGTGCTACAAGACTGATGGTAACGCCATCGGCGTGTTGTCTTCAAGTGTCGTGTTTCTTTTGAAGCGGCTTTGATAAGTAAATTTTCAACCCACGAACGACTTCTTGTCCCATTGGTGGGACACGTTTCTCAAAAATCAGATTTTCGCCATAACAATGATTTCTTGAACTTTTATATGGTTGATTTACTAGTGTTATATCCCAGAGGATATAATCTAAGATCACTCCCTAACTGACCCTTCTCGTTATTTAGAGAAACGATCACATTCGTGTATCTTCGATACCTACTCTAATTTACTCTCTCCTGATTATACTTGAAATGTAACCTCCGACCTCAGAGATATCTATTTTCATGAATACTAATCAAGACGCGATTAACGTGTGAGGTTACATAAAAGAGAATATTCATTGACTACAAAGCTTGCAATAAAAGAGGGTACAAATTATACAAGATGTAACTCACATAATGTGACCACAGAGTTGCGGCGACCACCAGCACCTTCCACGGTCGTTATATGCCCTGGGAGCTCCCGATACCAAACACTCTACAGCAGAACCCGTGGTTCGTCGTAAGCTCCTTGGTAACAACACACTCTATTTCGGAGCGAGATTTCTATGACACATGACGCGCGCGTAATCTGCTCCATCCCCACCATCTCTCGCCGTCTTTTCTCTTTTCTTCTCCCAGATCCACCAAAGACCAAGAGATTCTCGCTTAGAAATGAAGAATACTTGAACCTTCCTGCAAACACCGCCTCTGGTAGAAATCGCAGCGACAGCGCCTGGAGCGTGCCTACAGGCACCGAAGCGGCACTACAGTGGGTCCACAGCAGCAGCGCCGTATCGGTCGGTGAGCCTTTGCAAAAATAGGACCGACTGCGAGTAACTCGAATAAAGTTAGTTATTAGTTATAATTCAACCAGGCGGTGCCTATGAAAAAAAAGTTACGCCCTCTGTCTGACAGAAAAAGAGGGTATCCCCGTTACTACGAACAAGGATATATAGGAAGTACCGCAAACTTAGTTAACTGAACCGGCAACAAGCTCATTTCACCACACACAGTAGACGCGGGTTTGCTGATGCATCCTCGTGGGGCCGGCACGCTTCTGAAACTGGACCGTCGCGGTACTACCGCGGTAAAGTCACGGAATTGTCGAGGCTCAAGACACTGCAACTGAATCGTCTCGGCGCAGTGATGATCGCGGATCCGCCGTGGTACTATCGCTTAGCTATCGCGGCACAGTGGAGGGTAACGGAAATTTTCCGGCTTGTTGTCGCACAAGCCGGAAAATTTCCGTCACCCTCCAGCAAGTTTTCGCAGAAGCTGGCTGAGTTGGGAAAACCGCTGCAAATTCTTCATTTTTTCAAGCACCTTATGTCTTCATCTTTTCTCTAGCTGATTTTCAAGTATTTGATAGAGAAATCATCCCTCGACTTGTATTTTTTGGTCTTGAAATGTTTCGCTAGCACTACTGAATCAGAATATCGATGTTTTGGCCGAATTCGCTCAACTGTCAAAACCGAATCTGCCTACGCTCAGAAAGTACAGAGATGGACGTCAATTCGCTAAACACAACCCATAATCTGTATTCCCTCGAAGCTAATATTTCTAGAGTAGCCATTGTAGATTAGTGAGCTCAATCGCTCCCGTCCGTGTTTCAAGTCACTGTTTCTCTGGAAAGGGAGGGTTTTGGAAGCCAAAATCCTGGTACTGTTTATTTCTGGCTGACAGCCACATAATAAATGCGAAAAAGAGAAAAATTCACTTTGCATTGGCGGGCTATTCGAGCCAGTTTATCTCACCGATTGAGCACATGTTCACCCCACGCCCGATTTGGAGATGCTACACGCTTGGACATTTCTCTCGATCCAAGCGTGTGGGAACCCCAAATCGAGCGTGGGGTGAATAGGTCAAGATGGTGCTTTGATAGAGCTCTGAGAAAACTCGCCGCGAACCTCCCGCAAACCTGCCGAGTCGTAGCTTTTCAGGCGCCGACTCGGCAGGTTCAGGGCGGCGACTCGGCAGGTTCTAGGCGCCGACTCGGCAGGTTCAAGGCGCCGTCTCGGCAAGTTTAAGGCGCCGACTCGGCTGTTCAAGGCGCCGACTCGGCAGGTACAAGGCGCCGTCTCGGCAAGCTCGAGGCGCCGACTCGGCAGGTTCAAGGCGCCGACTCGGCACGTTTAAGGCGCCGACTGAATATTGCTTATACTTGAAGCATGAATTTCATGCTTCCCCGCTAGCAAGCTTGTCAGCTGCGAAATTTTGGGAAGGGGGATAAAGCCCCTCTATCGTTCCTCCCTCACCTCGTACATAAGGAAGGCAATCCGGCTCCAAGGCACGTCAATCAATGACAGGGCGCCTGTGTGAACTTGGTCTGACCAATCGTCTGTCCACCCAGCACAGAGGCGTATCGTAGGCCGCGCGGGTTCGATCAGTCGTTCAACGTGCGCGTTCCCGGAACCCTAACCGAACAATTTTGTGGTGTAGGTGACCCAATGGAAGAAAATTGCACTTTGCCGCATCGCTGTGGTAAAAATCTATCGGAAAACTATGTTCTACCAGGTTGTTCAATAAGTTTTGTCGTTCAACAAGAAAAACACGATTTTCTGGTTCAAAATACACTTTATTATTTAGTATAATCTCCCTGAATCTCCCTTGGGGGTGTGTATACAAGTCTGTTGGTACCTGCTCGTTGGTGCCCCTGCTTCTACTGAACCCAGCAGACGTTTGAGTGTACACAGGGAACGTTCGAGCGATATAGCGTGCACAACTATATCGCGAAAGTATCCCGCACATTGCATAAAGGTGTCGCCGTCCGGCACACTAAGGCCTCTGGTCCATAACACCTTAGGATCCGTACCTAGGGAGTCATGGAGTCTTTGGCCACAAGCCTTCAATTTCGCCACCCTGAACTGTCGATCGCTGTCGAGTGATATCCAAAAAACTGCGCTATCCAGACTTCTGAGCTATTTCCATGCACCGTTTGCTGCTTTGCAGGAAACCCGCCTCAAGGATAGACCCGTCATCAGCGTCGGAGAGTACACCATCTACTGCGGTAACGCTGACGATAGGAGAGTGGGAGGCTGTGCAATAGCTGTAAGGAAGGATTTCAATGGTATGGTCAAGGAGTTCGGCTCAACGTCGTGTCGGAATGCATTCGTACGACTGCGGGATCACAGAGGATTCAATCTGTGGATAGTGAGTGCTCATGCGCCCACTGAAACCGCCGAAGACAATTCGAAGGATGCGTTTTATGAGGAACTCAATACGTTGCTGGCCAGGATACCTTGTCAACATGCTGTTGTCGTGGATTGACGCAAATGCGAAGATGGGACTTGATCAGGAATCCGAAGTACTCGGTAAATGGTTCTACCCAGTGGAGCAAACATCGGACAATGGCTACCGCCTTGTCGACTTTTGTGAACGCAGTGGTCTGATTATTGCATCGACATTCAAGAGGAATCATCGCCGCCATCAGCTTACGTGGCAGGGACCAACCCGGCTATCTCCAGAAGAGCAGCGGAAGCGGAAGATGACAACTTTGAAACTACAGCTTGACTATGTCCTGACGAGGAATATTCCAGTATCGGACATTCGAAGATCTAGAGCTGTGTGGGATGTCGCATTCGATTCGGATCACCGTCCTGTTCTGTTGAACTTCACTGCGAGGATTCATAAGAGGAAGCGAGGGCTCAGCCTCTCCAGAGGATTGACATGACAAGTCTCAGAGATGAAGAGTGCAGAAGGAATTTCCGACAACGCATTTCTATTCACATCGGAGTACGGACTAAGAAGAAACTTTGCGACGCGGATTCTTTTGTCGGCGCATCCAGGACGCTTCAAAAGAGGCACTCCCGGTTGTACAGCCTAAGAAGAAGTTCGCCTACGTCTCAGAAGAAACAACATCTACCTACAACAGAGTATGTGCTCTCCGAACTGCAGGAAACTTCGTGGAGGAGAAGCGTCCGAGGAGGAAGTTGCGTCGGCAGCTTCAAAGTGACCGCGAACGAGAGTGGACGTGTAGAGCTAAGGAGTTCGAGAAGGCTTGGGAGGAGAAGAATCCGAGGAAAGCCTACACGTTGCTGCGACAGTATAGCGGGAAGATGAAGAGATGTTCTCCTGTCTTGAACACTACCAATGGAGTTGCAGTTGGTGATGCGACGCTGCCAATATGGAAGGATTACTTCAGTTCACTACTGAATCGTCCGGCGCCATCAGTACCTGAGCTCCCGCATGTTCTGAGAGCACATTACGATGTCAGTGAGGAACCGCCGACTGAGTCTGAAGTTTTGGATTGTGTCCGGAAAATGAAGAATGGAAAGGCAGGTGGAGATGACAACATCACTGCTGAAATGTTGAAAGCTCTTCCTCCGTCTGGGATTCGTGAAATGACCAACACCATCCGTGCCATATGGATGAGCGAAAGGATACCCGATTCGTGGAGACATGCGATCATCGTACCTCTTCACAAGAAGCTATCCGTCACGGATCCTAAGAACTACAGAGGAATCTCTCTACTTCGTGTCATGTACAAGGTTTTAGAACGTATCATTCTCGAGCGACTTATCAAACATCGTGAAGGAACGACCAGAGATGAGCAAGCCGGTTTTCGACCTGGAAGATCGACCATCGACCAAGTGTTCGTCGTGAGAAGAGTAATTGAATCGTGGCAGCGGTTTTCGAAGCCATTACAGCTTGCTTTTTTGGACTTTGAAGCCGCGTTCGACTCTCCTCATCGTGATCGATTGCTCAATGCTCTGCGAGCAGATGGAGTCCCGGAAAAGTATGTTCGGTTAATCGAGGACATGAACAAAGGAACAACAGCAGCAGTTCGTACACCTGTCGGATTTACGTCAGCTTTCGAGGTGAAAACAGGAGTAAGGCAAGGAGCCGTTGCAGGACCTTTTCTTTTCAACTTCGCCGTTGATGACATCATGCGTAGAGTTGCAGAACAGTTTCCTGCGGATGTGATCCTAACACCATCAGGACGCTCCCTTGTCGACCTGGAGTACGCCGACGACATTGTGTTATTCGCTGAAAACAACGCAAAACTGCAAAGGATTGTGAACCTCGTTTCGAAGTATGCCGCAGCCTATGGACTTCGTCTTCGTCCCGACAAATGCAAGCAGATGTGGGTCTCAGAGGCCTTCAACTGGAGTTTGTGTGGACGGACAACGTATCGAACTGGTGGACGATTTCTGTTATTTGGGCTGTTTGCTGAAGAACGATGGTAGTTATGCAGCGGATATTCGACAACGATGTGCGAAAGCTACGTCTGCATTCAATTCTCTAACCAAGTGTTTGTGGTCTACCACCATCGCGAAGGAAGTCAAGTTGCGCGTCTTCCTATCCGCTATTCGCCCTATCATGATGTACGGATCGGAGACGTGGGCAGCACCGAAAACGCAGATGGAAAGGTTGGATTGCACGGAGAGGAAGCTTTTTAGGCGTTTGCTTGGATATTTCTGGCCGCGTGTATGCCATAACGAAGACCTTTACAAGGAAATCGACGCAGTACATCAACGCTTGACACGAGGGAGGTGCCAGCATCTCCTAACGCCATCTCAAGCAGTAATGGAAAGTCGACTTCGACTGCTCGGGCATATACTAAGAAGAACGCCGGATCGTCTCGTACAACACGCTTTAAAAATGCTTCCAAATCCTGTCTGGAAACGGCCACCTGGGCGTAGGCGAAAGTTCTGGACGGATGTGGTTAAAGAGGATTTAAAGTCACTCGGCATCGAAAGACAGTTCAGGCGCGATGTTTCGTTTCGCAGGAAATGGAATAGTGACAGCTGGATGGAATGTGTTCAAATTGTGGCTGAAGACCGTGAAAAATGGACACGGCTGACTACTAGGACGGCACACCTCGGTGAAGATGCGGAATGACCGCGTCAGGCGAAAGCCAACCGATTAAGTCAAGTCAATCTCCCTGAACATTAATACACTTAAAAAAACCAAAAAAAAATCTCTAATCCATAGTGATGAATCGACGCACAAAATCTACTTTATCCTTTCAAAACGCTCCAACTGTTGCTGAGAAAGTCGCATTTGAATGTGTTTTTATTCCATTGTTAGCAAATGAGGCACTCATTGTGCACGCAGCTTTCTAAAACCCAAAATTTCATTTAAAGGCAGTGTCCACCATGATTTTCGTCTTCGGTTTTTGGCCGGAAATCGGAAGTTCAGGGTCTGATAGGAGCACTGGGGTCAAAGGAACGAACGAAAACGAGCCCGGAAAAAAAGCTCCATACGGCTCCGGAGTCCGCTCGCGCTAGCCCTTCCGCTCGCGATCGAGTTTTCCGAGGAACAGTTTGGTCCACTTCTACATTAGCATTGGAGCGCGAGCGCGGCTGAGTTTTAGCATTGGGGCGCATTTGCGCTCGCTGTCTAGTTCAGGCCCATGCCCGCGCAACTCATCCACCGTTGAAATGTGGCCTTCAAGAAGAAGAGCTGATTTTGGATGTTTCGCAGCGTTTTTCATGACTCTTTCTTCACTGATGAAACAGTCAGACTCCAAACCTTCGTTTTCTGGTGGAAACTCGAAAGCGATTTTTATCGTGGACACTGCCTTCAAAATATGTCTCACACTGCCTGATGAGATGTGTAGAGCCTCTACTAAATCTCTCTCAGTCAATCGACGATCTTCCGAAACCATATCCTCTATTTTGACTATGATTTCTGGTGTTGATGCGGTTTTTGAACGTCCTTCACGTGGATCGTCTTCAAGGCTTGTACGACCACGTTTAAATTCGGCAACCCATCTTTCTACTGTTCTCATTGTAGGTGAACAAACATTATAAATTTTTAACATTCGTTCGTCAATTGCTTTTGGTGCTACACCTTCCCAGAATAAGAATTTTATCACTGCACGATGTTCAATTTTTCCATTGCTGTGGCCACTAAATGGCTTGTAAACAAAGAACGAATTGACAGATTGAAATGAAACTTCACATAAGGTGCGTCCGAATGAGAATGACGGCCCATGCGGCCGGCGTGCTTGGTAGGCGACCGTCGCGTTCGCCGCTCTCGGACGAGCATGCGAAAAGTCCCCACCGCCATCGACTACGAACGGGGCCGGCCCCGGCTGGCAGCAAGCGCTGCGCCGATCAATCTCTGCAGACGGTGGGAGAGGGGACGGCCGTCGTTGAAATCCATCACTCGTCCGAGGGCGGCACATGTGACGGCCGCCTTCCAAGCACGCCGGCCGCGTGGGCCGCCATTCTCATTCGGGCACACTTTACTTTCATATGAAGAGTGTACCAAGAAAACAAAAAAATTGGGCTAGTAGCAACGCCCTCTCTTATCGAACGAACGACAAAACTTATTGAACAACCTGGCACGTTGAGGTATGTTCTTTAGAAGGTGCTAAACCTATGAAAGCAGAATTTTTTCATCATCATTCATCATCATCATCATCATCAGCAGAACATCACCTACCCACAACATTTGTACCTTCATATCATTTGCACCATATATTTCACCCTATAATTTCTGATTTCATCGTTTTTACACCTCCTAAGGAACATACGTCAACGCAAAAAATAGCTTTCCGATAGATTTCACCACAACGAGGCCAATGATGTACTCTGCCACAGCCCTGTCGCGGTCGCAGACCTGAGCGACGTCGCAGTCTCTGAAGGCCAGTTGTGATGTGCCATGCATCAATCCTGCGACGCGACCGGCGCATTAAAAATGTTCCTGCGACAGCTCTTTTCATGGCGAAAGTGTGGGTCCCGACATGTAGATGAGCGAGCCTGTCGCGGCCGCAGACTGGAGGTATAATAATGGCCCAATGCGGCAAAGCACAATTTTGAAGGTCGCCGTCATTTATGATGTGTCGTCTGCAGTGGCGCAGGCTGAACACCATAAATGATGCCAAATGTCATGCGTAGATTTAGCCGCTTGTCAAGGCGTTAAAGTGAAAGAACTACATAACCGAACACAGAGAAAGATAAAGGAGAAAACAAGCATCATTGCAGGAAAAAATGGTGAAGTGACGCATATATTGTAGGATTTCAACTGGTGAAGTGAAGCGGTTATCATTAATGTTACCAAAATTTCACGAAACATGTAAAACCGCTATTGACGATTCGGCCTTATTAAGATCTTGAATAATAATCCAGTTCAGATGGGGTCGCGGCAGATACGCGGCAGGTTCGCAGCAGAGAGTTACATCGCGGTAGGTTGACGGCAGATACGCGGCAGGTTCGCAGCAGAGAGTAACATCGCGGTAGGTTGGCGGCGGATTTGCGGCAGGCTCGCACCAGCTCCAGAGTTGATACTTAAAGAGCATCGCGGTGCCGAGGTGTTCGCGGCAGGTTCGAGGTTCGCGGTAGGTTCACGGCTCGTTTGCGGCGAGTTTTCTCAGAGAGTGCGCTGGCAAAGGTTGATAAAAAAGAACTAATAAAATGATGATTGATGGTTCGATTATTCAAATTTCAAAAATTCGAATATGTTCCTCAAAGTATTCGAATTTCGAATATTATTCGAAACTCTGTTTTTGAAATATTCGAATTCCGAATACTATTCGAAAGCCTGTTTTTTGAAATTTCCGAATTTCGAATATTATTCGAAAAACCGTTTTAGAAATATTCGAATTTCGAATACTATTCGAAAACCAGAATTTTCGAATTTTGAATGATTTAAATTCGAAAAATCATTCGAATAATTTTCGAATAATACAATTCGGTCCGAAGTATAGTGCATACTATTCGGTCAATAGTCTTCGCTAAAGGCTTTACTGGCCCACCCAATATTTTCCATGAAATTAGCATGTATATCTGTAATTTAGGTCAACGAGGATGAAACGGATGAGGAAGCTCCACTCACCTGCGAAAATATTACGGTAAGAGAGCTGTTCAACTAGGATTTTTGCTGCGAGATGCAGGAAATTCCTATGAATGACAGTAGCGATCATCACGGCGGAAGTGTTTGTTGAGGGAGTGGCCATAAAAAAGCTGTTTTGTTGAAGCGCTGCAAATGAATGCTACACAATTCAAAAACTCGTTTCTAGCTAACGGCTATGACCCGGGCCAATCTATCTGGGAGCTTGGTCAGGGGCTCGAAATCAATCCACAGTAAGTTATTTCCCCATACTTCTACGCGTGGTTCGTACAGAGCTGCGTCGCGTTTCCGTATATGTCATCGATGATAGCTGGACTAGCCCTCTGGCTCCGTACCGTTTCACGCGTTGACTGCGTGCAAGTACAATGCTGACCGTAGCCAATATTGCAAGTAAAAGGAGTCTCCCTGAACACCACAGACCATTTTTAATAAACGTATGCTGCTCTCATCTTCATCCCTATCTTAAACCTGGCCTTATCCAAATCGACTGAGATGTTCCTTGGCAAAAAAATGTAGACGAGCGGCTTTGTGAGGTGGAGGGACGTCCGCAACACTTCACTCACAATGTTGTGGTTACAGTTTCTCGCCATACAGAATTTTAACTATGACACAAACAGGCTCAGGTCTGCCCGGATCTGGTTTATACTCACCTTTGTGCTCAGTACATGAATGCAAATCCACATTTATCTTTTTTGGAAAACTTCCCTGCACCTCCTCATAGTCAGGTAGAATTCTAGTCGCAAGGATTGAAATTTCTCATGTAGCCAGGAACAACCTAAGATATAATTCAATTTCGGGAGTGGATGCGACGTTTGGTTTTTGCTTTTTCACCCTGGACAGATGAGAATAACAAGCCGTATTGAGACGAGAAGTATTTGTCAAGTCTGACCCAAAATGTATGTAGTTTCGCAAATAAGGAAGACTGTTATAGTCGGTGTTTATTGAAAATGTTCATAAACAAGTAAATGGTCGAACACCATAAAACGTGTTGTAAGAAAAGTTCCTGCAAAGATGGAATTCTAGAAACATGGGTCGATAGATTTTTCAACACCCTGAATACGCTAGTGATAGTGAAATCGCTACGTCGAACAGCGGTACCGTTAAAAACTGAGGTGGTCACAAACAATGAGGTACATCAACAAATGACACTTTCTCAGCTGAGATAGTAGCTGTGATAATGATTATAGCTTAATTAATAGTTTTCGATTAGCACGCAATCTTCTCGTTTTCCTTATATGTCTCGTACATAACGAGAATCACACCTTCTCATCAGAGATGATTGCCGTGCTTTCGTTAGCTCATCCTCTAATTTGATTGTTTTGCCTACATCTGTTCGCTCCTTCATTGTCTAGTTGTCATAAGTACATATTATGTCTGTGTTCTCGATTTTTCCCGTCAATGTTTCCAGTTTAACGGGAATTGTGAATCCAGCATAAAGGCACAGGACACCCAGAAAATTATGGTTTGGTTTTTGTGCTGATCTAGGAGAGGGTGACACGCTGATCACATTGGTATCTCTGAAATCGCTCAAGACCCCCCATGAATAGAGTAACGGCTCCTTAAAGATGCCTATATTTTAAGGAAGAAAATTTGGTGGACGAGTTGCCTCAGGCCCGTATTTCTCTTCATTCGCAATCATTGCGCGAGAGCAAGTCAGGAGAAGGGCAGAGACAGGCAATCGACTGAAGAACGTAGGCTCGGTTGAAATTCATCCATCCATCCGGCCGATATCGAGGTCGAAAATCAGGAAGGGGGTCGGGCCTGTGGTGGTGAGTGAAGGGGTCGGACCTGTGGTCAGGGTCAAGCTCACGGTGGTCCGCGGACCACCGCGGGACCGAGGGGGTCGTTATTTTTCTGGGGAAACTTAAAATTTTTAGGGGGTCGTTATTTTTTTACCCATCTAAAATAATGTCTGTATCGCTGAAAAATCGAATCTTGAGGTAAAATTGTCTGGGGCCATGTTGATTTACCATGGAATAGTAAACATTATCGATGGAGCAAGAGAGGTTTGAAATCAAAAATGGAGTAAATCATCGAACATGTACTAGCTCAACATTACCTCTTCTGCAACATTTGGAATAGACATTACTTCGTGGTTTTCAAGCGAAATCCGATGAAAGCGGAGACTATTTTTATATGGCGTCGGAATTCGTTAGGCCACGACTGCTAACTTCGTGCAGAACTGGCACTGGTAGCGTAGAAGGTTTTGAACGATGGCACTGCATCCTGTATAGCACTGTACTTTTGAAGTAAGACTATCGAGCTCGTCAAAGAATCTTGGCGAACTGTATAATCTGTATCTTGTTCGCGTCGTCTACATAGTCGGGCCAACCTCTGGTGTTTAACTTGGTGTTTGCAGGTTTATACATTTTGAAGCCTTCGAAACTTTTGCTATTTCACAATGTATCATCTCCAGCAGTATGTGACGAGCAGTATGTGACGACCCAAAGCATAGATAAGTCCTCCTGTTTTCCGAGTCAGCGTCATCTCCTGGGGATATATACCGTTGAATCTGATTGGTATAGCTGGAGTAGAACTCAGTGATATGGATGCTAGCCAGAGCAACAGATGTACCTTCGTTATACACCTTACCCAAGGCTGGACACCTGAAAGCTTCGATGCCAAAAGTAGTGTAATCGGTGTAGCAAAAGCGTTGTCTTTGTCTCTTTGACGGGGTGTGACTCCTCATCTTTGTTTTTCTGGCTTCGTGTTTTGGGACTCCGAAGTTGTGAGCGTTTCATGGTTTTGCAACGTCGGTCTATCAAAGCCCCCACATGTCTTAGGATCATGACACAACAGGTGCTCAGATATTGGGCCTCCAAAAGAGGTATAGTAGTACTGATCGAGAACCATTTTGGTCCCACTTCCGTATCTTAAGTTCAAGGGATTCTTCATTTTCAAAACGTTATTGTCTCTCAATAATCTTTCTGCAACATTTGCCATTTTGCCGACGTTATTTCCCATCATGTAGTCAAAATAGCGCCAGCGAGACACATTATCTACCATGAGACTTTCTTCATATTGTAGTTCCTCTGAAAAAGATGTCAGCTGGGATTGTTGATGGCTCACGTGGTCAAGAATTAAAAACGTGGGTCCATCGAGAAATATACACGCAGCAGCCACAGCTCTTGCTTTGATACCTTCCGCTGTATCATCGCTTGCCAAGGCTTGGAGGCACCTCATGAAAGCGGGGCAGTTGCGTAGGATCTTTGCTAGCTCTTGCTGCATGCTGGCCGACCACCGTACCCGATGTAGCAACCCCATTTTGAGGTACGAAAAGTTCATCTGTTATTGAGCGAGCAGATATGCGTAGTTGTTCTGAGCTATGTGATGCGTAGACGCTGAAAAGAAAATCAAAAAAAAACATATTTTGATACCTAAAATTTCTTTTAATCATGTTGGGTTCGCACCTGCTCTCATATTTCCATCGAGTGCATGAATGCTGTTTATGTGCCCTGTCATCACAGATGCACCGTCGGCAGACAGGGCCATCACCTTTCTTATAGCAAACGCAGAGGGGTTGTGAGAAAGACCATTCTGCATGTCCGCCCATAAATCCTCCTCAATGAGAAAGTTCTTGAATGCGTCGACGATGTATTCGGACTTTCGCTTTCTGTTTCTTCTTACGAGAAGTGGAAAGCTACAAGTGTGTAGAAGGGTGAGATAATCTTCATCAGAAATATTGCGATCGGTGTCGGAAGTTCCGTCGGTCAGCAGAGAGAAGGGGAGGTAGTTCTTCATTGAACTTTTCAGCAAATCAAACTTCATTTGCTGGGTAAATTCTTGGCCATACGCTTGGCAGATGTGGGATCGTCATGCGATTCAGCAGGCATCGCATGGGACTTCCTTGCCATCACAATAGGAGAATTGTTTAACGAACGCTAGACTTTCCTAAGCAGCGATACCACATACGAGATAGGATCGAAAGCTTAGTTTGAAGACATCATCCGTGCTAAGAAAATTTGCAGCAATCTGCTCTAAAACATGAGCTTGACACGGCTTTCTGCGTGAACGCCGCCTCCCTCCTCGTTAAAATTATCCAGAGCGTTCAAATTCTCAGCATTGCAAGTTCTATCTCGTCTATCTCTGCTAGGACCTACAGCGTTGTCGCAAGCTTCAGCGATTGAGCTCTCATTATGTGAACGACCTCATACTATTTCCACTCCATTTTTGCACCCTTTGCATAAGGTCTGCAAATATTTTTGCATCAGGTCGAAGCTTTTTTATGCCTCTTCTGTGGCAGATCGTGACCAGAATTTCTCAGATGGTAGCGAAACTTGAACTATTGTTTGGTTCACATAATACCTCATACGTTTGGGTGCTGAAGCTCTTAGAGGAGGAAAAATATTTCGAAAAAAAGCACACGAATGTCATTTCTTGCTCCGCAACTTTAGAAAAATAGCACACAACATCTCAGTCATCATCTAATACCTTAGCACTCGAAGAATCGAAACAAGTTCAAAATCGTGCAAGCTTAAAGGAAGCGAGTCTGGAAATGGCCGAATGTCAGTTTCAAAAAAAAGTACCCGGAACGAGGGTACCAATCGAATAGAAGTGTTCTAAAAATCATTTCTAGATAGGTGGGAAAATAACTTTTTCCAAAAACTGAACTTCGCCTGTCACCCCTCCGGACATGGAAAAAATCGGTCAAAAATGCGAAAAATGGTCGTCTGTATACATGGCCTAATGCAGGAGTGGAAGCTGTCGACAGTTGTTAGAAAATGTTAACGTCCGGAGATGAGCTCATGAAATCGATTTTGAGCCGAGTTGTGGCCGTTCAAAGGTGCGGTGGTCCCACGGTGGTCCGAAAGCCCCACCGGACCACCGTGGCCAAAAACGGAGGGCGAAGATTTTCTGGTTTCTGAAACGCTTTTCAGTTCTCTATCTGGCTGAATTTTTTCAGTATCGGCAGCGCATGAACCGCTATTTATCCCTTTCAAATGGTGAGGCCCCAAAAATTGAAAAAAAAACTCCAAAATGAAAATAGTCAGAAACGTCTACCAATTTTTTCACTTTTCCTAGAGGGTCTTTTTTTAGCCGAAAAAAATTGTCCCTTTAAAGGGAGGGGGTCGTTGTTCAGGACGACCCGGACCAACGCTGTGCCTGACCCTGCCTGTGGTGGTGGCTTATGTATATCTCGCTTATTTGAAGGTATTCAGATCTCGCACATGGCACGTGTTATACAGGAGGGGTCTACTACACAATCAAATAAAAATCTCAAAATTGTGGTGCGCGCGAAGCGCGCACCTGATTTGGAAAAGGATTGCTTCTGCGCAAACTCCTCGTTACAGAATCTCGGTTTGAGAGATAGTTCCGAACTTGGCGTTTTCACAAAATGAAGAGCAGTAAAGGTTCTTAACACTGCCCAAATTTCAGAAAAATCCGCTTTGTGGTTCTTGAGATATGGAAAAATTGTGAATTTTAAAATGTGTGTGTGTGTGTGTGTGTATGTGTGTGTGTGTGTGTGTGTGTGTGTGTGTGTGTGTATGTTTGTTTGTTGTGTGTGTGTGTGTGTGTATGTTTGTTTGTGTGTGTGTGTGTGTATGTTTGTTTGTGTGTGTGTGTGTGTGTGTGTGTGTGTGTGTGTGTGTCTGTGTGTGTGTGTGTGTGTGTGTGTGTGTGTGTGTGTGTGTGTGTGCGTGTGTGTGTGTGTGTCTGTCAGTCCGGTGAAACTTTTGAATGATAAGAAACATGGTTGGCCAATTGAGAGAAATGAAGTGGTATTGTGATAAGAGTGAATTGATTGCAAGCGTTAGGGTAGGTCTGCTTCTCGTCCATCAGGAACCGTATGCGCACCGTTTATTGCGGGACGCATCTAGAAGTGCGCGAAGCTTCGGGAACGTGTGCGGAACCCAGCTATAAGTGCGCCAAGCGCCGGGGAACGTGTGCAGGACCCAAGTAGAGGTGCGCCAAGCGCCGAGGATCGTGTGCAGGACCCCAGTAGAAGTGTGCCAAGCGACGGGAAACGTGTGCGGTACCCAACTAGAACTGTGTTGAGCGCTGGGGAACGTGTGCGAGACCCAACTAGAAGTGCGCCAAGCGCCGAAGAACGCGTGCAGGACCCAAGTAGAAGTGCGGCAAGCGCTGGGCAACGTATGCGGGACCCAAACAGAAGTGCGCCAAGTGCCGGAGAGCGTGTGCGGGACCCATCTAGAAGTGTGCTAAGCGCCTGGAAGGTTGGCGGGACCCAAATTTAAGTGCGCCAAGCGCCGGGGAACGTGTGCAGAACCCAAGTAGAAGTGTGCCAAGCGCCGGGGAACGTGTGCAGAACCCAAGTAGAAGTGCGCCAAGCGACGGGAAACGTGTGCGGGACCCAAGTAGAGGTGCGCCAAGCGCCGAGGATCGTGTGCAGGACCCCAGTAGAAGTGCGCCAAGCGACGAGCAACGTATGCGGGACCCAACTAGAACTGTGCTGAGCGCCGGGGAACGTGTTCGGGACCCAACCAAAGTGCGCCAAGGGACGGGGAACGTGTGCGGGACCCACCTGGAAGCGCCCCAAGCGCCGGGGATAGTGGGCGGGATCTAACTGGGAGCACGCCAAGCGCCGGAGAACGTGTGCGGACCCAACTTTGGGTGCGCCAAGCGCCGAGGAAAGCGTGCGGGACCCAAATGGAAGTGCTCCATGCGCCGGGAAACGTGTTCGTGATCCAACTGGGAGCGCTCCAAGCGCCGGGGATAGTGGGCGGGATCTAACTGGGAGCACGCCACGCGCCAGAGAAAGTGTGCGGGACCCAACTTTGGGTACGCCAAGCGCCGAGGAAAGCGTGCGGGACCCAACTGGAAGTGTTCCATGCGCCGGGAAACGTATTCGTGACTCAACTGGGAGTGCGCCAAGCGCCGGGGAAGTGAGCGGGACCCAACTGGGAGCGCGCCAAGCACCGAGGAACGTGAGCGGGCTCCAACTTCGAGTGCGCCAAGCGCCGAGCAAAGCGTGAGGGACTCAACTGGGAGTGCGCCATGCACCGGGTACGTGTGCGGGATCTAACTAGGAGCACACAAAGCGCCAGAAAATGTGTTCGGGACCCAACTTCGGGTACGCCAAGCGCCTAGGAAAGTTTACGGGACCCAACTGGAAGTGCGCCATGCGCCGGCAAAAGTGTGTGAGACTCGACTTAAAAAGCGCCAAGCGCCGGGGAAAGAGGGCGGGACCCAACTGAGAGTATGCCAAGGGTTACGGATAGTGTGTTCGACCCAACCGGGAGGACCGGCAAGGGAGTGAAAACCGAAAACGCGGTTGTGATTCAACCGTTCATCTAGTCGCTATTGGGTTCAGAACCCATGAAAAAGGGTGTGAACTGTGGTGGTGCTAGAAGGGGTGGGCAAGTGTTATGCAAGAGGGGTCTACTACACAACTGCATGAACATTTGAAAGGTAATATCTGAGGATGTAATGAGCCTTTAAAAGGAAACCTTCGCTAAAATAAAGTGAAATTGTCTAACTGTTTTGCTTTGCTACGGATTAGTATGATTCGGAAATGAAACATTTGTGAGGAACTCGTTAAAAGAAGTGAAATGTCTTATGCTACTGATTTGGCATGGGAATAAACTCGAAAGAAGCGCTAAAAACTCAGTGAAATGATTCATCGTTGATTTGGCTGTGCACTTGTTTACTAAACAACAAAAATTGAGTGTGACATTGAAAAGCCAAATCACGCGCTTCTCTTCTGAAATCAATCTAACGCTTGCAGTTTAGGTTAACAAGTCTCAGGTCCTTGCAAAATTATGTTGTGTCTCCCACCTCAATCATTCAGAAACATTGATTTTCAAGCATTACTAAATTATTTGAAGCGTTCGCTTCCGATTGACTATCAATTAATGAAAGTGGAAATAACATTACGTAGTGTGTTTATGGGAATGTCGTCAACTAAGAGGACTGCTGTCACACGAATACATAAATGCTCAGTAAGAAGTGCGTGATTTGGTTTTTCAATGTCACACTCAATTTCTGTTGTTTAGTAAACAAGTGCGCAGCCAAATCAACGATGAATCATTTCACTGAGTTTTTAGCGCTTCTTTCGAGTTTATTCCCATGCCAAATCTGTAGCATAAGACATTTCACTTCTTTTAACGAGTTCCTCACAAATGTTTCATTTCCGAATCATACTTATCCGTAGCAAAGCAAAACAGTTAGACAATTCATGTCTGAGAGCTTACTGTGCCTTCAAACTGGCCGGAGAGTAATAGCTAGACTAAAATTGGCTGAAAGGTCAATACAAATGTTTGAATTTTTGAATTTTAGGTCTGCACTATTTCTCTCTCTTCTGAGATTACGAGAACCTTGCAATTCACTTTCGTCGTGACCATGTATTGTTTGTTTTCTCGGGTATTTGGAAGGAAAAGGGTGGAGAGAACACATTTTGTCATCTTCACCTCCACAGTATCTTTACCACGTCCGACATCTGACTGGAGAAATGCTTTCTAAAAAAACTAGAAGAATAAAATCTCACTTGTACGTTTAAATTCCTAATATATTCGTCTTATTGTTAGTGTAAGTGACCGTATAAATGCGTGGGTGTGTGTCTGAGAATGAAGGGAAATTTGTTATCAATTGACACCCAGCTGTCACACCCAATGTCCACCTATGCAGCCGTTGTGCTTGACCTCGTTTTCGTGTCAATGGGCAGACAAGAGAACAATCAGTTCTGAGTACTGCTCTACAGCGGACGGGAGACTTTTGGTATACGCGCCTCCGGCTGACAGCAGTACTGTAGGAATCTGGGGTCATGAGCTGTCACTAATATTGGTTACGGTATACCTATAGTAACCCATATACCAAAGGTATACGCCCCATGTATGCTAGGTAAGGTGGAAAACACACCAGCACTTCAATAGAAATATGCAACCGCGGTTAACGGAGTGAACAAAAACACGAAATAACTATAGTGATAAATGATAAAACAATTAACAATACATAGAATGGCAAAAAGTACAACAAGAAAAGCAATTGTGATGGCAAGTCCAATAAAGAGCAGCGGGCAAGAGAGGATGGCCTGGGCGGCATGGCTTCGTTGGGTGGAGCCATGTACTCCACCAACCTTCACCTCTGGGCAGGTGAAGGGGGGAACCTTCACCATTGGGAAAACCGGTGACAATCGGTGAAACGCCCCGAAAAGGAATGAAAGTGACCCAAAGCTCATGCAAGCCATTTTCAAGATTGGGTGGGTTTAACTGCCGGTTTTTCGTCCATAACTTTTTTGTGCTTGGAGATAGACCTTTGGTGAGGGTTGTTTTCCGAATTCCCATAAAATTTTGCATCGAGTAGCGTTTTTAGTTAGAAAAAAAAACATTTTCCTTCTTCCAGCCGATTTCAGTCTATAAAGTGCATTTTTTTCGCCTGAAATTATCGGTTTTCGTCCATAACTTTTTTGTGCTTGAAGATAGATCTTTGGTGGAGGTTGCTTTCGAAATCTCGATGGAAATTCGTGTCGCCTGGTGTTCCCAGTTTGGAAAAATATTCTCTCGATTCTTCAGCCTAATTCATTTTACGAAACACCGGTTTTTCGCCTATAACTCTTTAACCGTTGAAGATAGGGTTCTGTTGAGGGTTGTTCTTGAAATCAGCGTAACAATCTGCGTCGAATGATAAATCGGGTTCCTCATTTTGCTTGCTCCATTAGCCAGCCAGGTCGGTAGAGCCGAACCCCGTTGTTGGCTACAGCAGAACTCTGCGTCTCTCATTTAAACCATAGAGGCGAGAGCACCTTATGGAGATAACTATGAAGCTCGGCTCCACCGACCTGGCCGGCGTATGGGGGGGGGGGGCAAAGTGAGGAAACCGATAAATCATTCGACGCAGAATTTTACGCTGATTTCAAAAACAACCATCACCAGAACCTCATCTTCAACAGTTAGAAGAGTTATAGACGGAGAACCGCTTTTTCGTAAAATGAATCAGGCTGAAGGATCGAGAGAATATTTACCAAATTGGAAACACTAGTCGACGCAGAATTCCATCGAGATTCCAAAAACAATCTTCACCAGAAGTCTATCTCGAAGCACAAAAGTGTTATGGATGAAAAACCGATATTTTCAGGCGAAAAAAATGCACTTTATAAACTGAAATCGGCTGGAAGAAGGGGAACGTATTTTTCAAAGTTGAAAACGTTATTCGATGCAGAATTCTATGCGAATCCAGGTAAAAACGCTAGGAACGAATATCTGATTGCCTTTGACGAAAGAAACGTTATTTCATAAATTGAAATCGGCTGAGAGATTTGAAACGTATTTTTCTCAAATGGAAAACATTATTCGTCGCGGAATTTCATGAAGACTTTAGAAACAGCTCCGTTCAAAGATCCATCTTAAAGGGCAAAAATGTTATGAAGGAAGAACAGACAGTTTTCAAAAAACCGCTTGGAGAAATTTTCCTAAAAAAATTTTGACTCCAAGACAGCTCCAGGGAAATTTTTCATGACCTACGCAGATCATTTCATTAAGAGTAGCTAATTTCTAAAGGAAGTCATCTAACGGAAAAAAATGTTCCAAAATGAATGCATAAAAATAAGAATATATTGAATGCAAGAAAAAGAGGATTAATAAAACATTAAATTTTGAAGTTGCAAGTCTATAGGGAACCTTCACCATTCCCCAATCAGGCACCCTAAACAGCCTTCACCTTTCGGACCGCTGTCTCCACCCCAACGAACCTATGCTGGACGGTGGGTACCAAGAACATAAACGAGTGTGTGAGACTCTTCCAGCCCTGCCGTTTTCTCATTAGGCGGGATTTCTCCCGCCCAGATCACGCCTCTTACAAGGGCGGTCACCGAACTGTGATCTGTAGCTCAACCACAGAAATAGTTTTTCAATAACACCCCAAGTAGTTGAACCTCATACGCTGGTACAATACCACATATAAAAAATAGCACCGGAATAAGTATTCTATTCAACACTACTAACAAGAATGTTGTGGCGGAAGGATAGCAACTTTTCGAGCTTTTCTGATTTTAACCTTTTCGGAATACATAGTGGTCACTTGTTTCGTATTTCAAAATTATCGCACAAAATTTAGACTATGATGTAATTCGAGTTAAGAGAGTGAGCACTCGAGATTCATTCAAAAAATATTGACCTTAAAGGCAGTGTGTGCACTGGTGCAATTTTTCGTGTACAATTAAACCATTCGGGCTAGCTGATACCAACCACGAAATTTGAGGCTTTGAAAATGAGCACCTTCATAGTTATGGCCTCCTGAAAACTGCTGTGGGGTCGATCACCTAGCTTTTCTGGATCGATCATCTAACAATTTTTCATTGAATGTTGATGGCAACCGTCCAACAAGTTGGAAACATTTATGGCAAAAACTACTCATGCAGAAGAACTTCAAAAACGATTTGGTCCTAAATTAAAATTCAATTCAAAGGCACTGTTCGCGATAAATTTCATCCTCGAATTTTTCATGACAAACGCTTCTCGTGGCTCTCAGAAGCAGAACAGCGTCAAAAAAACGGAACGAAAAGCTATCCAGGAGCCGCAAAACGGCTTAGAGAAGTGGGCAACCCCGCCGCTGTGGGCAAGTCCGGCCCCTTTTCGCCCCTCGACGTGAACAAAGGAACACTCGAAATCGTGAATTGACCCATGATTTCAGATCAAAAGCCCCGTTCTTCCCTTCATTCTCAACTTCTCTCTTTACTCAGGTCAGCTCGCATACCTTGGCTGCAAAAGACGGAAGGTACAAGCCTCGGACAACTCGTCCAAAATTTCCCTAGCTCAATTTTCGAGGGACCATATCTCTATTCCCAGAAGGTCTTGTGCGCCATTGGAAACAGAATGGGACCGGTTTCAAGATAGGCAAAAAACAGAAAAGCGATTTTTATTGCGAACAGTGCCTTTACAGTTTTTAAATTGATTTTTCTTTACAACTGAAGGTTTTTCGAGGGTTCTTTCAACATTTCCGTCCACTAAAGCGGCCAAGCTATGCAAAATCATGCAAAAATAATATATGGTTTTCGGCGTGGACGATGCCTCTAAAATGGTGTTACTTTTGGTGATTATTTTCTAACAAGCGTGTCACCCACGCCGCTTCGCGGCGTACTTCTTGGCGCGTCTCGCGATGTGTTTACTAGTCGACCGGGATCTGGATAAAAGATAAAGGCGTGTACAAATGCTACTGAAGCGCACGTTTTTGAGCAGTCTTGGGAGCATTCTGGAGAAACTGCCCCATCTTCGACAACCTTCTTCCCTCCGAACCTTTGAATCTCTCATGAACTGAGCGCTAACAACTTTAATAAGTGCGATTGCGTAGTTTTTCAATCTTATCTTGAAAATGACTCCCGAAAATTGTGGTCATCTCAAATCACCCTTTTCTCAAACAATACGGTGCTATTCCTCCCAGCTGATCTTTCCCGACTCCGTGCATCCAGTTCATAGTCAAGCAACGAATTCGATCAAACTCAGGTAAAACTACTTGTCGAGAATCGGACGAAAAGTTGTCCTGCAAGCCAACGAATGCAAGACAACTTCTGCAGACTCTGGAGGATTCTGGACAACTTTTCGCCCGATTCTCGGCAAGTTCTCGACCAACTCCCAACAACTTCTAGCCCGATTCTAGACAGTTAACATACATTTAACACATGTACACATGTTAACATACAGTTAACACATGTTATATACGCATGTAAAACTGTATGCACTTAGCAAACATTGGGGCTCCTGCCCAACCGTTGATTACAACGGTTGGTGAAACTCACGGAGTAGGTTTCACACTATGTCGTTGAGCGAAGTCCCATCTTGCCTTGTTTCATTGACGTATGGCAGGTAAGAACAGGGTTCCGTAAATATTGTGGGTCTACGAAATCGTTCAACATGGGCCGCTATTGGACTTGCCCAACACCAGTGCGCTATCAGTGCATGCGTCTTCGCAATTACTCTGAGACGATGAAGGCTTGTGTACAGAATAATCGACCACGTTGGACTCGAATATTCTGCTCTCGTGGCTCCTAGTTTTCGAAATTTTCGACTTCCGGGGAGATCTCATCTGATAAAAAAGTGAGCCCTTATACTGTAGCGGTATTTAGCCTCCATCTTAGACGGTGAAAGTGAATGCATAGGGTGAATCGACCCCGGTCGGCTAAAATATGCTACTCTAGTGATCCGTACTTTGCGAGAGTGTGAACTTCCGGCGGGACCACACCTGCAGCCAGGTGTGAGCCCATACAGTGTAGCGCCCTCCAGCGTCTATTTTTCACGGTGAAAGTTTGTATACAGTGTAAATCGGCCGCGCTGAATTCAGATATCAACTTTCGTGACTCATAGAAAACAATTACAGAAGTCATTAGGCACTTAATAGTCCAACTGCTTTGGACACTTTGCATTGAAGATTCATAGGTCTTCACGATCATTTTGGAAATTTCTTTACTATGACTTCACCCTAAACTTCCCAATTGAACTTCATCACACGTAACCCAGTTGAAACAGCTTTTCGGCGTAATCGGAATGAATGTTTGAATTCCATGTGAAAAAAATGCTCTTGACGGTTTTTACTCACACACAGGATGGTTCAATTATTCTTCCTCCAAGAACCAGAACCTTCTTCCCTCCATTTCTCTGGAGCTCAGACCCCCCCTTGTGGGGGCCAACACCCGCGGCGAACCCTGTTCGTGTCACACCCATTCAGGCAATGACGGAGTAATCGCCTTGGTATAGAATATTGAATATCAATATAAAGCTAAACAACTATTGCAAGGTTCAGAGTTGCATATGTCGGTCAGAACTGAATCACTCGAGATTTATTCAAATTAACAATCCTAATTTCAAACCTTATTTTGATACTTCTGATGTAACTTTTTGAAAAATATCTCGAATCCTACTGCTCCAACTGCCAATAGTCGAAAAGAAGATCAGTACTCTAAAGCTCGAAAACTTTCAAATTTCACTAACTGGAGAATCCCATGTATTGGTATGTCCATTATTTTCAGAAGATGAGAATTCTGAAAAATGTATACTTTAATATTCAAGTATTCGGTGAAATGAATTATAATCGATAACCAGTTAGAAGAACGGAGTAAAACCGAACAAAAAACCGCTTGAGGGCCTACAATGAAAGTAGAGAACGAAAACAGCAGTCGCGACGTTTGAAGAATGTGATGTACAGTACCGAGTATACTTGGGCAAATTGAAATTTTTTTCGAATGATGAGCCGGAATTTCCACTTTTCGAATGATCGACTTTTTCGGATAAGTCGAAAATCCCACTTTTTCGAATGATCGACTTTTCGAGTAAAATTCGACTTTTTCTATCGACTAGAAAAGCTATCTACCCTTCCATTCAGCCATTCGGACGGTACATAAAGATGTGAGAACCTAATTGACTCTTTCGTTCCCGCAACAGCTCCATTACATATTTTTGAATTATTTGAGACTTAGGGAAGTCTTTAACTAAAAATTAAAGAATCGATAATTTTGGAAGCTGGCTTCAGGGTCTAGCGGCTATTGTCCGGGAGAACAACGGCGGGAAAGTAACACTCGGGAACTAAAGCGAGTCTCTTAAATTTACCGAGGTATGGGGCAACGAGTGTACAGTCTGCTCGGATCGTGTTAATACTTAGCGGTCGCTATCGACGGCTATTGTAAACTAGGTGCCACGTGTTATAACATGCGGGCACCGAGCTCGCGCTACCGCACAACAGGGAACGCAAAGTATCAGCGCGATCTGCGCTGACTGTATGAACAGAGCTTTGATAAGGATGGCCTTTTTCCTGGTTCGCGCGCGGATGCGTCGCGACGTTCTCAATGTAGCGCACAAGCTGACACCCCATACCTAGCTCAGATATCAGCCGAGGCCTGTTTCAGCTTCTAAAAGCAGTGTTCACGATCAATCTCGCTTTTGAGTTTTCAGTGTGAAATACTACGCTGGCAGATGCTAGAGGGGATAGGGTAAAAAAAAGCAGCGAAAACGGGCCAGAAAAAAACAGAAACGACGGCGAAAAGATTTCGTTAGCCCAGTACGCCTATTCTTAGCCCGCGCGCCCCGTTCTGACGAGCTTGTGGCGCCGCGGACGTTTTCGATGGCAAATTGCCAAAGAACTCTGCCACGTGCAGCCCGATAGATTCGCGCACATTTCGCCATTAGCGCGCACTTGCAAAAACTAGCAGGATCCACGCCCAGAACGTTACAAACAGCTATTTTAGCCTATTCTGAGCGCTTTTCTCCGGTTTAATCACTATTGAATAGCTCACGACCGAACAACCCCATTTTGGTGCTGTGTGGGAAGGGGGGGGGGCACTATGGCGCGATGGACCTGGCCACGCCCATTTTGCTGTGCCGCACTAAATTTGAGCACCTACCCGGGGTTTCCCTCCCTGCCAAAATCAGGAGAGTCATCGCGGCATGGAAAAATGGGCGTGCCCGATTGCGATACAACAGTGCCCCCCCCCCCTTCCCACATAGCACCCCCATTTTTAGGTCGAACTCGAATATGAGATTTATCGTGAACACTGCCTTCAAAGGCAACGGCCAGCTGAAAGTTTCTATGGGGTCGATCATCTAGCCTTTCTGGTCCATCATCTACCACTTTCTCATAGAATGTTGATGGGACTGTCAAACAACACTAAAATAACCATGGCCCAAACTCCACATAAAGGAAAACTTCAAAAACGATTTTGACGCGAACTTCAAGGCATTTTTTACAGTGTATTCGAATTGGTTTTTCTGTACAAATCAGGATTCTTTCACTAAAGAGGCAAAACTATACAGAATATGAAAAAAACCTATGGTTTTCTACGCGTACTATCCCTCTAATATGACAATTTTCCTCTTAGACGATCATCATAATTCGCCCGCAGTTTCCCCATTTTCATTTCCATTCAAACACCTTTATTTGAAATCTTATGAGCTCTTAATTCAGTATAAAATTTACTGAACGTTGCGCGCATGTATAAATAAGAAAAGAAAATTAATTAGATAGTAGAAAGAAGGCATCAATTATGTTTGTCTGCGGCTACAAAAATTCTGCATTGATTACGCGCAAATTAGCAAAATGTGTCCAGATGGACTAGCTGACATTTCCAACATCTTTCTCAGTAACCAGGTACTATACTTAGTATCCGAATCACTCCTTTTCGGATATCCCACCGGATATCCGAATCGAACAAATATCCGGGCAATTTAAAATCGGCATTATCTGAATCGAAACATTATCCGAAAAGTCAAAAACTCGGATAAAATTCGGGTAAATTTTCGGATAAAATCAGATAATTTTCTAATAAAATCGGATAGTTTTTGGATAAAATCGGATGAACTGGGAAAAAATTGCACTCGACCACACCCATTTTCCTTAAGCCTTCTATTAAATACATCGACCCAGGGTTTCCCATCTCCTTCCGAAATCGGAAGAGTCGTTGCGGCTCGGAAAAAAGGCCTTTTCGTCACGTGAGATGACCAAGTGGCTAGTTATTCAGTGTAAATTTTTTTTGTATAGTTGCTTTGCACACTTTTTACTTGCTAGTTGTTCTGAAAAACCTGTATATGAATGATACTGTGCCTCCCAACGATGGCAGAGTAATTGAAGATTTGTTGTCATATTCTTATTAATATGCATTTATGAAGATTGATGTTCGTATGTGAACATGCTGCAAATGCAATGAAGTACTTCTGTTTCTTCAATAATGGATGTTTTCAGAGGCTCGCCTTGAGTATCTGATTTATTTCTTACCGTTTTGCATCAATTGAACTTTGTTTCGAAAATATCCGAAGTTATCCGAAATCACCCAACCGGATATCCGTATCCGAATCATTGAAAAAATGGCATTATCTGAATCGATCCATTATATGAAAATCAAAAAAGCGCAATATCTGAATTGAACCAATATCCGGAAAATTTAAAATCGGCAATATCTGAGTCGATCCATTATCCGAAAAAATATATTCGAATAACAAGTTTACCAGGTACTCTTGAGAGCGGCGAAAATTTCGAATAAGTCGGATATTACTATTTCCGAATGATCGACTTCTCGACTTATCCGAAAATCGCCCTTTTTCGAATGATCGACTTTTCGATTCAGCCGGATTTTCCTTTTTTCGAATAGTCGACTTAGTCGATTTAATCGGAGTCGACTTTTTTCAGCCGGATGATGATTCGATCATTCGATTTGGCCCAAGTATAGTACCGAGCAGATTTTTTGCAAAGAAAACGTTTTGCAGCGTTTTTTTGCTCTAACATAGCGTTGCATCGCCATATCTTGCTCCAAAGTGGTCCAATTTCAATTCTGAAGTCATTTCTGATTTGCTTTCATTTAGTCCTATACGATAGTGTTACAAACTGATAGAATCTACTTCAAGATTTATCACAAGGTAGCTGAGTTGAACGCAAAACTCAGATGTCAGGCAGGACTCGAACCTGCATTGCACGCTTTCCGGGCGAGAGTGCTACCATTACACCACCGACACCCCGTTCTGCATCACTCAGCTATTCACACATGAACTGTGTGGGCACAACAGCAATCACCCGATGACGGGTATGATCTGGTAAGCACAAATCGGCATTAAACCCAGTTAAGCTGAGGCCTTTTGAAGACAGAATTTTGATGTTTTTTGAATATTTGATGCCTTATTATGGCATGGTATATGATCACAATTTATCACAAGGTAGCTGAGTTGAACGCAAAACTCAGATGTCAGGCAGGACTCGAACCTGCATTGCACACTTTCATATACCATGCCATAATAAGGCATCAAATATTCAAAAAACATCAAAATTCAACTTCAAGAGTTTATCGAAAATTGCACATTTGCACCTCTGACCCCCTCATTATTAAGTGCTCAAACGTTCATGATAGCAGAAATCTGTTATGTTTTGACCTGTGGTCGATGTGAACTTTAGAAGGAAATACACGTTTCTCAACAAAATATCAGAGTTAAAAAAGCTTTCTACACACTACCATTACATTTGCCTCACTGGAAGAAGCATGAAAACTACTTGAAAAACTCACGTCGGGAATTTTGAAGTGAGCTATGGCGATGAGGTGTTTTGTGAGCCCAAAAAACGCCGCAAACGCTTTTTTTGCAAAAAATATGCTCGGTACAGTAGAGAGGGTTCTGGAGTAACGGTCTTGAATTCTTGAGAAATTCTCGACATATTTGAAACATATTCTCAAATCCGAGTGGAGTTGTCCAGAAATCTGTCTGAATTCTCGTCAAGCACTCGTTCTTCCGAATCCTCGACAACTTCTATCCACTTTTTGAACAACTTCTCGATACTCGGCCGATTCTCGACAACTATGTAGTTTTACCTTAGAAGTGGGTGTTCTCCACGCCGCGTACCCCTCTCCGACCCTTCCAACTCAGAACTCCAACTATTAACTCACAAGGGATCTATTATTAGTCAGCCTGGCCGTTCCGGATGAAACATGTACCTCCCTAAAACCGTCTTTGACGTAGAATCTGACTATGATCTTCTCTGCTGCCTAAACCCACTCCGAGAAAAGTTATACACTTTTTTCCCCAAATCTTCGTACCTACTTCCCCTTTAGAAACGCGCACTGGTCTTTGGAGAATCTGGAAACGGAGCCCATTATCGTTTTCAGCTTCCAAAACAACCCCCTAAGCAATGCTTGGGGTGAGGCCCGCTTTCCAAACTTTGCGCAGACTGATAGCGTTTTGAACTTTTGGACGGATTTTCGGTTGGGTGTTTATTCATACCACCAATTACAAGGTCTGAAAGCGCTTTCAAAAATATGTTCCAAATTTGACCTAAAATCCTTCCACATGGGTTATTTGGTGCGTTCATCACGAATCTGTGGTTCACTTGTCAATTTTCCGAAGTTTTCTACTTGACTCGTCCGAAACTTCCCATAGGGAGAAATTTTGATGGTAAATCGTTACTTTAGACGATTTCCGGAGTGCTTGGAATGATATTGCTCGAATTACATATTTCTCTGAGTGTTATTTTGAGTTAGGTGGGTATACGTTAGTTCCGTCAAAGTCTCAGATTTGACTCAAAATTTGTATGATGTGGTTATTCGGGGTGGTGAATACGAACTTAAAGGCAGTGTTCACGATAATCTTCAATTTTGAGATTATTCGCTATATTGATTAAGTGGCCCCCGGGTAGAACTAAAATGACGTTGAAACTGAGAAAAACGCACCAGAAGTGCTCGAAATCCTCAAGTATCAGCCCGCCTCTTAAGTATCACAGGAAGTGTTTGTTGCGACAATGAAATGTTTTGTGGACCCGACTTTTGCAATTCTCTACTATCTATTGCTCCGTTCTTTCTTTAGGGCCCTAACTAATCCTGTTCTGCTTGAAATATTCTTCCATTTTTGATTAGCTTTATTTTTTACCGGTGACAACCACCGTGAACATGTTCATCCAATTGGACAACTACTCCATGCTTTGAAATAATGTCACTGAAATACGACGTTTTAATGCGTTTTTCGCCGTTTCTTCGTAATTTTGGTAATACTGGGGGACCAACGCATTGTTTTATGTGAAAAACTCGGGGACGAAAATCATCGTGAACACTGCCATTCATTTGTCCATTTGTCGGTTTTCGAATTACTAAGGTAGGCTTAGCTGCCTAATTGACGTGGTACCTACCGTACCCTACATTAAACTTCAGAGTTTCGACAAACAGATTCCTGATTCGCGTTCACCACCTTAGATTACCCCAGCATACAAGTTCAGAGTCGAAAATTTTTTTTTCATAACGCCCTAACAATTTTATGGCGGTTGATACCTTTACCTTGCCGTCAGGCTTTGAAAAGCGCGTGTAACTTTTTTCAGAGTGGTCTTGGTCAGCTGCGCAGATCACAATCGGCTACGCTAAAAACGGTTCTTAAAAGTACATTCCATCCGGAATTTCCAGGCCGACTAAAAGTAGTTCCCTTGTCAGTAGCATGTTTTTCAGCGCAATTGCGAGCATAGCAGAAGACGGCAAAGTGCATATGCCAACAAACTGCCACTGAAGTCCAACATCCTTTACGAGACGCTTTGCACAGTCCCAGTGAAGTCTTGCGTTGTGAAGTGAAGACAGTAAAGCTTGTGTTTTCAGATACCTGGAACAAATTGAGATATTCAGCATTTTTTCCTGAAATCTTTGAGTCCTCTTCTCTACTTAAAAAATGTTTATGGTGTTGACTTTAGCCCGAAGAGCCGTACGTAATTGCCCAGGCCTCAACAAGGAGGTGGTGGGGAATTTGGTACTCTTCCAGACAAGTGGATCTACACGAGCATGACCATACGATACTAGCAATTGCCTAGACGTGACCAATCGCGCTTTAAATTACACCAGCCGTCTAAAAGTTTTTGAAGTCTTTCATTACGAGCCTGTCGCAGCACGGCTTGTCGGGCTTACCAGGCGCGTCCTAATCACGGTGTTTATTATCTATTGCGAACATTTTTGCCGAATTTGTCGAAAAATGAGGGTGAAAACGCAATCGACAACCGACGAAATTCGTCCGAAAACGGCCGGCAAACGGCAACGGGCAATTGCCGCACATCCCTGTGAAGGGTCCAACCCGACATAAATCTGCGGATAGACCCTGTTCAAGCTTAGGTCGGACGTGGCGAGTGTCTGAGTTTACTACTGCAAACTGACCCATTTATTTGTCTTGAAAGTTGTATTGCACGCTCAACATTGCATGCACTATATGCATAACCTCAGTCAATCACCAATCGGCGAGGGAGGCATCGATCTGCGGCGACGATGACTCGACCGAGCGCGCGACTGCAGCCACCCACTCGCCGATAAACCAAATTAGTATCGAAAAACAAATAGCCATGAAATCAGAAGATAAAGACGTTGAATTCTGCTTTTCAGCCTGTTCTGGTCCAGCTATTCCCATGACAGCTTTCTCGGCCAATATTCATTTATTTATTTACCCAGCCAAAGCGCCGCTTCGCGGCGCTTTGTCCGGTAACCATAAGGCGTCGTTTATACTTCCGCCGCCGAGCGGCGCGGCGAAGTGCAATCCTATGATATCGATCGTGCCGCGCCGCGTCATCATTATTACAGAAATGCACGGTGCCGCGCCCCTCGGCAGCGGGAGTATAAACGACCCCTAAGCCGGGGGGTTCGCGCCGCTTCGCGGCGCTCTGTCCGGAAACTGTGTGGCTTTTTTGAACAAATTAAATCCCTCACGGTCAGGAAAACCCCGGCCAAAGCGCCGCTTCGCACTAGCAAAGCAAAAAAAAACTTTCTGTTTCAAAGTAACTTTAAAACACCTGAAACGGGAGACGGTGGTGGGTATTAAAGTCCCGGGAGCCCTATAATTACGATTTTCTGCTCCTAACTATTTGTAGAAATGCAGTCACCGCTTCTATTCGAGAAAATGCCCATCAACTGAAGTGTGCACTATCTCTACACGAATGATGTCAATGCTCCGCCACAACTCTGCCACTTACAAAGAGGTTCAGTAGTGTGTGAAAACACTAGACTTTCCTGTCCTGAGAATTCAATTAATGATTTCTATTTCACTTAAAGACTTTTTGAAACTGGATTGAAACTGAACTCTCTCAGGACTGCTCTCACAGAAGAAATGAAAATTTGCTCATGATCCTTGCACGATTTTGTGTGGCGGGCCTTCTCAAATGCGGCAGTGCGCAGCTCCAGACCGCAATTTCACTCCGATAAGGACGCTGCTCACAGTCTGATACAACGAATTTTCAGAACTCTCCACAGTTTCCTCTTCATCTTTGTGATTAACGAACGATTCGTTCAAAATTCTTCATAACCAAAATTTAAGGTCCACTTTGACGTGTGGATTACACGTCAAGTCCGAAAAAGGCCGCTGTAGGTGAAGCTGAAAATGTGACACCATAGCTAGGATTCCTAGCTCAATAGAAACCGCTAGTCGGTCAGAAAGGTTTTCAATTTTTAGAGTAACAAACTGTATTCTCCTCATTACAAAAATCTAAAAAAACACAACTGAGAAAAAAAGGAAGACACCGACGACAGAACTTTCATCTAAATTTTTCTGTGTAGGGATTAGTGAAGCAGTTTGGTCCTGAGTGAACTTCCAGTACCGCGTCACACTGCACTGACTGAACGCTAGGTTTTGCTGCTTCTGCTCCCTATAATCCGTCTCGGTGGAGAGTCCCAAGAAGCATTGTTATTCCCCCACCTGCGGTTACCCAGTCACGCCTCTTACACAGTTTCTGCTACACCGTAATTCAGAACACCAAATTCATAGTTGTTTCCGCAAACCCTTAATTTTTTTGTATATTGCTCCAGTTTTCATGATTACCGTAGAATGGATACTGCGTAAGTAACGTGATTGCGTACCTGCAGAGTGCTGTAGTAGCGCGCTGGTATGTATGGCAGGGTTCAGAGCACCTAAAAGCGGTGACTCGCCATAATTCTTTTTTTTCTGGAATTCCGATTCGGAAAACAGTGAGGAGGGAACTGGCCAACGAAAGAACGACGTTGATCAAATTCCAGCCTTAAGCCACTGCCTTGATCATAAGTGTGAGCTCACTAATCGAATAGAGCGTTATGTGCCTTGTCGCGATAGATCAGTAGCGGGGATGAGCGGATTTCCGATGGTTTTTGGCCTTCAGATTTCTGAATTCCGATTTCCGAAAAAATGCCCCAAAATGCGGAAAGTATCGGAAATGATTAGACGATCAAAATTTTAGGAGGTTACGCGTTGTAATTGCAGGACATTAAGGGTGCTCTTTAAGAGCTAAACCTGAACCGGAGGTTTGTTTTGATGTTAAAAAAGAGCAAGGAGTAAGGTTCCATATGTCAACAGGATCTATGTTTTCTTGAAATGAACCAACAACTCACTGTGATTGGGCTCTTTTCCTCAAATTCAGGTTGAACCATTCTCAAACTAGGCTCTTTTTCAGAGATATTTGGATTTGTCCATGCTTTTATTGAATCTAATAGGGTCCTGAGGTGTTTGTTTAGGTGGAGACAGTAGGAACAGAGTGAACGTATGATATCTTCTCAGAATGTGCGGTGTAAAAAATGGACGGGGCTGCGAAGGGCAGACGCGCGATCGAAACTCTTTCTGCCGGTGGTGTCGCGAAATCCGCACTGCTCGCTGCAATGAGCGCGCCTCGCCCATCCGCTAGACCATGTTTAGCAAGTGGCCATTACCTACTATAGTATTTTTGTTCAATTGTACTTGTTGTGATTCTAATGGTCTATATACGTAGCTCTTGTTATCGAATGGTTACACTCACTATTTAAGTTACGGTACACAAAATGATAACTTATTGTGCTACAGTGAATTAGTGAGTGTTGTCTTGAAGTCATGATATCTAAAGTGTGCTACCTGAAAATAATTAATTGAATTGAAGCGAAATTTGAGCAGATTTGTCCGGATTCTCGGTTTTTGTCGTGTATCCGAATTTCGTGAAAATCAAGAAAGAAGAATAAGCCTCATTAAGTATTTTTATTGGGAGGAGATCTCCTCCCAGCTAGAGATTAGGAACAGTTTTGAAGGCTCATTAGATTAGAAGAAGGGTAGGTACATACAGCCACCATGGGTGGTTGGAATCCATCCAGGTGAACTTATTTCCGATTATCCGATTTCCCGATGGTTTATGGCCTTCCGATTTCCGAATTACGACTCCCGAAATTCCAATGGTCGTTCCGATTTCCGAATAACGAAGTTTCGAAACAGATTTCCGCTCATCCCTGATCAGTAGCCTCTCTAGGCTTTCATGCATTGCCGCGCATTCGGAGTGGAACAGTAACTGAGCAAAGACTATTGTTCAATGTCGTTTTGTCGTCCGTCCGCACCCTCCCCATAACTTCCGAAGCCCCATATTTAAAAAAATCAAAAGCGGTCTTTCCAGGGACCTAGCCCAACTGCCACTCCTTTCAACTTACCAAAATCGCCAGCCTAACTGCCACTTCTTTCAACTTACCAAAATCGCCCATGAAAACCACTTTCTTTTTTACAGTGGTAAAAGCCCATACACATGCATTGAATTATCTTAAAACCGGCCAAAGCGCCGCTTCGCGGCGCTTTGTCCGGTAACCATAAGCCGGGGGGTTCGCGGCGCTCTGTCCGGAAACTGTGTGGCTTTTTTGAACAAATTGAATCCCTCACGGTCAGGGAAACCCCGGCCAAAGCGCCGCTTCGCGGCGCTTTGTCCGGTAACCATAAGCCGGGGGGTTCGCGCCGATTCGCGGCGCTCTGTCCGGAAACTGTGATGCTTTTTTGAACAAATTAAATCCCTCACGGTCAGGAAAACCCCGGCCAAAGCGCCGCGAAGCGGCGCTTTGTCCGGTAACCATAAGCCTGGGGGTTCGCGCCGCTTCGCGGCGCTCTGTCCGGAAACTGTGTGGCTTTTTTGAACAAATTAAATCCTCACGGTCAGGAAAACTGGCCAAAGCGCCGCTTCGCGGCGCTTTGTCCGGTAACCATAAACCGGGGGTTCGCGGCGCTCTGTCCGGAAACTGTGTGGCTTTTTGAACAAATTAAATCCCTCACGGTCAGAAAACCCCGGCCAAAGCGCCGCTTCGCGGCGCTTTGTCCGGTAACCATAAGCCGGGGTTCGCGCCGCTTCGCGGCGCTCTGTCCGGAAACTGTGTGGCTTTTGAACAAATTAAATCCTCACGGTCAGGAAAATTCTGCCCAAAGCGCCGCTTCGCGGCGCTTTGTCCGGTAACCATAAGCCGGTTCGCGCCGCTTCGCGGCGCTCTGTCCGGAAACTGTGTGGCTTTTGAACAAACTAAATCCCTCACGGTCAGGAAAACCCCGGCCAAAGCGCCGCTTCGCGGCGCTTTGTCCGGTAACCATAAGCCGGGGGGTTCGCGCCGCTTCGCGGCGCTCTGTCCGGAAACTGTGTGGCTTTTTTGAACAAACTAAATCCCTCACGGTCAGGAAAACCCCGGCCAAAGCGCTGCTTCGCGGCGCTTTGGCCGGGAACCATAAGCCGGGGGGGTCGCGCCGCTTCGCGGCGCTCTGTCCGGAAACTGTGTGGCTTTTTGAACAAATTAAATCCCTCACGGTCAGGAAAACCCCGGCAAAAGCGCCGCTTCGCGGCGCTTTGTCCGGTAACCATAAGCCGGGGGGTTCGGGCCGCTTCGCGGCGCTCTGTCCGGAAACTGTGTGGCTTTTTTGAACAAACTAAATCCCTCACGGTCAGGAAAACCCCGGCCAAAGCGCCGCTTCGCGCCGCTTTGTCCGGTAACCATAAGCCGGGGAGTTCGCGGCGCTCTGTCCGGAAACTGTGTGGCTTTTTTGAACAAATTAAATCCCTCACGGTCAGGAAAACCCCGGCCAAAGCGCCGCTTCGCGGCGCTTTGTCCGGTAACCATAAGCCGGGGGGTTCGCGCCGCTTCGCGGCGCTCTGTCCGGAAACTGTGTGGCTTTTTTGAACAAATTAAATCCCTCACGGTCAGGAAAACCCCGGCCAAAGCGCCGCTTCGCGGCGCTTTGTCCGGTAACCATAAGCCGGGGGGTTCGCGGCGCTCTGTCCGGAAACTGTGTGGCTTTTTTGAACAAATTAAATCCCTCACGGTCAGGAAAACCCCGGCCAAAGCGCCGCTTCGCGGCGCTTTGTCCGGTAACCATAAGCCGGGGGGTTGGGGGCGCTTCGCGGCGCTCTGTCCGGAAACTGTGTGGCTTTTTTGATTAAAATTAAATCCCTCACGGTCAGGAAAAACCTGGCCAAAGCGCCGCTTCGCAGCGCTTTATCCGGGAACTATACGCCGAAGGAGTTCGCGGCGCTCTGTCCGGAAACTGTGTGGCTTTTTTGAACAAATTAAATCCCTCACGGTCAGGAAAACCCTGGCCAAAGCGCCGCTTCGCGGCGCTTTGTCCGGTAACCATAAGCCGGGGGGTTCGCGCCGCTTCGCGGCGCTCTGTCCGGAAACTGTGTGGCTTTTTTGAACAAATTAAATCCCTCACGGTCAGGAAAACCCCGGCCAAAGCGCCGCTTCGCGGCGCTTTGTCCGGTAACCATAAGCCGGGGGGTTCGCGGCGCTCTGTCCGGAAACTGTGTGGCTTTTTTGAACAAATTAAATCCCTCACGGTCAGGAAAACCCGGCCAAAGGGCCGCGTCGCGGCGCTTTGTCCGGTAACCATAAGTTGGGGTCTCGCGCCGCTTCGCGGCGCTCTGTCCGGAAACTGTGTGGCTTTTTTGAACAAATTAAATCCCTCACGGTCAGGAAAACCCCGGCCAAAGCGCCGCTTCGCGGCGCTTTGTCCGGTAACCATAAGCCGGGGGGTTCGCGCCGCTTCGCGGCGCTCTGTCCGGAAACTGTGTGGCTTTTTTGAACAAATTAAATCCCTCACGGTCAGGAAAACCCCGGCCAAAGCGCCGCTTCGCGGCGCTTTGTCCGGTAACCATAAGCCGAGGGGTTCGCGGCGCTCTGTCCGGAAACTGTGTGGGTTTTTTGAACAAATTAAATCCCTCACGGTCAGGAAAACCCCGGCCAAAGCGCCGCTGCGCCGCGCTTTGTCCGGTAACCGTAAGCCGGGGGGTTCGGGCCGCTTCGCGGCGCTCTGTCCGGAAACTGTGTGGCTTTTTGAACAAATTAAATCCTCACGGTCAGGAAAACCCGGCCAAAGCGCCGCTTCGCGGCGCTTTGTCCGGTAACCGTAAGCCGGGGGGTTCGCGCCGCTTCGCGGCGCTCTGTCCGGAAACTGTGTGGCTTTTTTGAACAAATTAAATCCCTCACGGTCAGGAAAACCCCGGCCAAAGCGCCGCTTCGCGGCGCTTTGTCCGGTAACTATAAGCCGAGGGGTTCGCGCCGCTTCGCGGCGCTCTGTCCGGAAACTGTGTGGCTTTTTTGAACAAATTAAATCCCTCACGGTCAGGAAAAACCTCGGCCAAAGCGCCGCTTCGCGGCGCTTTGTCCGGTAACCATAAGCCGGGGTTCGCGCCGCTTCGCGGCGCTCTGTCCGGAAACTGTGTGGCTTTTTGAACAAATTAAATCCCTCACGGTCAGGAAAACCCCGGCCAAAGCGCCGCTTCGCGGCGCTTTGTCCGGTAACCATAAGCCGAGGTTCGCGCCGTTCGCGGCGCTCTGTTCGGAAACTGTGTGGCTTTTTGAACAAATTAAATCCCTCACGGTCAGGAAAACCCTGGCCAAAGCGCCGCTTCGCGGCGCTTTGTCCGGTAACCATAAGCCGGGGTTCGCGCTTCGCGGCGCTCTGTCCGGAAACTGTGTGGCTTTTGAACAAATTAAATCCCTCACGGTCAGGAAAACCCGGCCAAAGCGCCGCTTCGCGGCGCTTTGTCCGGTAACCATAAGCCGGGGGTTCGCGGCGCTCTGTCCGGAAACTGTGTGGCTTTTGAACAAATTAAATCCTCACGGTCAGGAAAACCCGGCCAAAGCGCCGCTTCGCGGCGCTTTGTCCGGTAACCATAAGCCGGGGTTCGCGCCGCTTCGCGGCGCTCTGTCCGGAAACTGTGTGGCTTTTTGAACAAATTAAATCCCTCACGGTCAGGAAAACCCGGCCAAAGCGCCGCTTCGCGGCGCTTTGTCCGGTAACCATAAGCCGGGGTTCGCCGCTTCGCGGCGCTCTGTCCGGAAACTGTGTGGCTTTTTGAACAAATTAAATCCTCACGGTCAGGAAAACCCGGCCAAAGCGCCGCTTCGCGGCGCTTTGTCCGGTAACCATAAGCCGGGGTTCTGCGCTTCGCGGCGCTCTGTCCGGAAACTGTGTGGCTTTTTTAAACAAATTAAATCCCTCACGGTCAGGAAAACCCCGGCCAAAGCGCCGCTTCGCGGCGCTTTGTCCGGTAACCATAAGCCGGGGGGTTCGCGGCGCTCTGTCCGGAAACTGTGTGGCTTTTTTGAACAAATTAAATCCCTCACGGTCAGGAAAACCCCGGCCAAAGCGCCGCTTCGCGGCGCTTTGTCCGGTAACCATAAGCCGGGGGGTTCGCGCCGCTTCGCGGCGCTCTGTCCGGAAACTGTGTGGCTTTTTTGAACAAATTAAATCCCTCACGGTCAGGAAAAAACCCGGCCAAAGCGCCGCTTCGCGGCGCTTTGTCCGGTAACCATAAGCCGGGGGGTTCGCGGCGCTCTGTCCGGAAACTGTGTGGCTTTTTTGAACAAATTAAATCCCTCACGGTCAGGAAAACCCCGGCAAAAGCGCCGCTTCGCGGCGCTTTGTCCGGTAACCATAAGCCGGGGAATTCGCGCCGCTTCGCGGCGCTCTGTCCGGAAACTGTGTGGCTTTTTGAACAAATTAAATCCCTCACGGTCAGGAAAACCCGGCCAAAGCGCCGCTTCGCGGCGCTTTGTCCGGTAACCATAAGCCGGTTCGCGCTTCGCGGCGCTCTGTCTGTGAACTGTGTGGCTTTTCTGAACAAATTAAATCCCTCACGGTCAGGAAAACCCTGGCCAAAGCGCCGCTTCGCGGCGCTTTGTCCGGTAACCATAAGCCGGGGGGTTCGCGGCGCTCTGTCCGGATACTGTGTGGCTTTTTGAACAAATTAAATCCCTCACGGTCAGGAAAACCCCGGCCAAAGCGCCGCTTCGCGGCGCTTTGTCCGGTAACCATAAGCCGGGGGGTTCGCGCCGCTTCGCGGCGCTCTGTCCGGAAACTGTGTGGCTTTTTTGAACAAATTAAATCCCTCACGGTCAGGAAAACCCGGCCAAAGCGCCGCTTCGCGGCGCTTTGTCCGGTAACCATAAGCCGGGGTTCGCGCCGCTTCGCGGCGCTCTGTCCGGAAACTGTGTGGCTTTTTGAACAAATTAAATCCCTCACGGTCAGGAAAACCCGGCCAAAGCGCCGCTTCGCGGCGCTTTGTCCGGTAACCATAAGCCGGGGGGTTCGCGCCGCTTCGCGGCGCTCTGTCCGGAAACTGTGTGGCTTTTTTGAACAAATTAAATCCCTCACGGTCAGGAAAACCCCGGCCAAAGCGCCGCTTCGCGGCGCTTTGTCCGGTAACCATAAGCCGGGGGGTTCGCGCCGCTTCGCGGCGCTCTGTCCGGAAACTGTGTGGCTTTTTTGAACAAATTAAATCCCTCACGGTCAGGAAAACCCCGGCCAAAGCGCCGCTTCGCGGCGCTTTGTCCGGTAACCATAAGCCGGGGGGTTCAGGCCGCTTCGCGGCGCTCTGTCCGGAAACTGTGTGGCTTTTTTGAACAAATTAAATCCCTCACGGTCAGGAAATACCCGGCCAAAGCGCCGCTTCGCGGCGCTTTGTCCGGTAACCATAAGCCGGGGGGTTCGCGCCGCTTCGCGGCGCTCTGTCCGGAAACTGTGTGGCTTTTTTGAACAAATTAAATCCCTCACGGTCAGGAAAACCCCGGCCAAAGCGCCGCTTCGCGGCGCTTTGTCCGGTAACCATAAGCCGGGGGGTTCGCGGCGCTCTGTCCGGAAACTGTGTGGCTTTTTTGAACAAATTAAATCCCTCACGGTCAGGAAAACCCCGGCCAAAGCGCCGCTTCGCGGCGCTTTGTCCGGTAACCATAAGCCGGGGTTCGCGCGCTTCGCGGCGCTCTGTCCGGAAACTGTGTGGCTTTTTGAACAAATTAAATCCCTCACGGTCAGGAAAACCCGGCCAAAGCGCCGCTTCGCGGCGCTTTGTCCGGTAACCATAAGCCGGGGTTCGCGCCGCTTCGCGGCGCTCTGTCCGGAAACTGTGTGGCTTTTTGAACAAATTAAATCCCTCACGGTCAGGAAAACCCGGCCAAAGCGCCGCTTCGCGGCGCTTTGTCCGGTAACCATAAGCCCGGGGGGTTCGCGGCGCTCTGTCCGGAAACTGTGTGGCTTTTTTGAACAAATTAAATCCCTCACGATCAGGAAAACCCAGGCCAAAGCGCCGCTTCGCGGCACTTTGTCCGGTAAACATAAGCCGGGGTTCGCGCTTTGCGGCGCTCTGTCCGGAAACTGTGTGGCTTTTTTGAACAAATTAAATCCCTCACGGTCAGGAAAACCCCGGCCAAAGCGCCGCTTCGCGGCGCTTTGTCCGGTAACCATAAGCCGGGGGGTTCGCGGCGCTCTGTCCGGAAACTGTGTGGCTTTTTTGAACAAATTAAATCCCTCACGGTCAGGAAAACCCCGGCCAAAGCGGCGCTTCGCGGCGCTTTGTCCGGTAACCATAAGCCGGGGGGTTCGCGCCGCTTCGCGGCGCTCTGTCCGGAAACTGGGGGCTTTTTGGACAAAATAAATCCCTCACGGGCAGGAAAACCCGGCAAAGCGCCGCTCCGCGGCGCTTTGTCCGGTAACCATAAGCCGAGATGTTCGCGCCGCTTCGCGGCGCTCTGTCCGGAAACTGTGTGGCTTTTTTGAACAAATTAAATCCCTCACGGTCAGGAAAACCCCGGCCAAAGCGCCGCTTCGCGGCGCTTTGTCCGGTAACCATAAGCCGGGGGGTTCGCGCCGCTTCGCGGCGCTCTGTCCGGAAACTGTGTGGCTTTTTTGAACAAATTAAATCCCTCACGGTCAGGAAAACCCCGGCCAAAGCGCCGCTTCGCGGCGCTTTGTCCGGTGGCCATAAGCCGGGTTCGCGCGTTCGCGGCGCTCTGTCCGGAAACTGTGTGGCTTTTTGAACAAATTAAATCCCTCACGGTCAGGAAAACCCGGCCAAAGCGCCGCTTCGCGGCGCTTTGTCCGGTAACCATAAGCCGGGGGTTCGCGGCGCTCTGTCCGGAAACTGTGTGGCTTTTGAACAAATTAAATCCCTCACGGTCAGGAAAACCCTGGCCAAAGCGCCGCTTCGCGGCGCTTTGTCCGGTAACCATAAGCCGGGGTTCGCGCCGCTTCGCGGCGCTCTGTCCGGAAACTGTGTGGCTTTTTGAACAAATTAAATCCCTCACGGTCAGGAAAACCCCGGCCAAAGCGCCGCTTCGCGGCGCTTTGTCCGGTAACCATAAGCCGGGGGTTCGCGCCGCTTCGCGGCGCTCTGTCCGGAAACTGTGTGGCTTTTTGAACAAATTAAATCCTCACGGTCAGGAAAACCCCGGCCAAAGCGCCGCTTCGCGGCGCTTTGTCCGGCAACCATAAGCCGGGGTTCGCGCCGCTTCGCGGCGCTCTGTCCGGAAACTGTGTGGCTTTTTGAACAAATTAAATCCCTCACGGTCAGGAAAACCCGGCCAAAGCGCCGCTTCGCGGCGCTTTGTCCGGTAACCATAAGCCGGGGTTCGCGGCGCTCTGTCCGGAAACTGTGTGGGTTTTTGGACAAATTAAATCCCTCACGGTCAGGAAAACCGCGGCCAAAGCGCCGCTTCGCGGCGCTTTGTCCGGTAACCATAAGCCGGGGTTCGCGGCGCTCTGTCCGGAAACTGTGTGGCTTTTGAACAAATTAAATCCCTCACGGTCAGGAAAACCCCGGCCAAAGCGCCGCTTCGCGGCGCTTTGTCCGGTAACCATAAGTTGGTTCGCGCTTCGCGGCGCTCTGTCCGGAAACTGTGTGGCTTTTTTGAACAAATTAAATCCCTAACGGTCAGGAAAAACCCGGCCAAAGCGCCGCTTCGCGGCGCTTTGTCCGGTAACCATAAGCCGGGGGGTTCGCGCCGCTTCGCGGCGCTCTGTCCGGAAACTGTGTGGCTTTTTTGAACAAATTAAATCCCTCACGGTCAGGAAAACCCCGGCCAAAGCGCCGCTTCGCGGCGCTTTGTCCGGTAACCATAAGCCGGGGGGTTCGCGGCGCTCTGTCCGGAAACTGTGTGGCTTTTTTGAACAAATTAAATCCCTAACGGTCAGGAAAAACCCGGCCAAAGCGCCGCTTCGCGGCGCTTTGTCCGGTAACCATAAGCCGGGGGGTTCGCGGCGCTCTGTCCGGAAACTGTGTAGCTTTTTTGAACAAATTAAATCCCTCACGGTCAGGAAAACCCCGGCCAAAGCGCCGCTTCGCGGCGCTTTGTCCGGTAACCATAAGCCGGGGGGTTCGCGCCGCTTCGCGGCGCTCTGTCCGGAAACTGTGTGGTTTTTTTGAACAAATTAAATCCCTCACGGTCAGGAAAACCCCGGCCGAAGCGCCGCTTCGCGGCGCTTTGTCCGGTAACCATAAGCCGGGGTTCGCGCCGCTTCGCGGCGCTCTGTCCGGAAACTGTGTGGCTTTTGAACAAATTAAATCCCTCACGGTCAGGAAAACCCGGCCAAAGCGCCGCTTCGCGGCGCTTTGTCCGGTAACCATAAGCCGGGGTTCGCGCCGCTTCGCGGCGCTCTGTCCGGAAACTGTGTGGCTTTTGAACAAATTAAATCCCTCACGGTCAGGAAAACCCCGGCCAAAGCGCCGCTTCGCGGCGCTTTGTCCGGTAACCATAAGCCGGGGGTTCAGCGCTTCGCGGCGCTCTGTCCGGAAACTGTGTGGCTTTTTGAACAAATTAAATCCCTCACGGTCAGGAAAACCCCGGCCAAAGCGCCGCTTCGCGGCGCTTTGTCCGGTAACCATAAGCCGGGGTTCGCGCCGCTTCGCGGCGCTCTGTCCGGAAACTGTGTGGCTTTTTGAACAAATTAAATCCCTCACGGTCAGGAAAACCCGGCCAAAGCGCCGCTTCGCGGCGCTTTGTCCGGTAACCATAAGCCGGGGGTTCGCGCCGCTTCGCGGCGCTCTGTCCGGAAACTGTGTGGCTTTTTCGAACAAATTAAATCCCTCACGGTCAGGAAAATCGGCCAAAGCGCCGCTTCGCGGCGCTTTGTCCGGTAACCATAAGCCGGGGTTCGCGCCGCTTCGCGGCGCTCTGTCCGGAAACTGTGTGGCTTTTGAACAAATTAAATCCCTCACGGTCAGGAAAACCCCGGCCAAAGCGCCGCTTCGCGGCGCTTTGTCCGGTAACCATAAGCCGGGGGTTCGCGCCGCTTCGCGGCGCTCTGTCCGGAAACTGTGTGGCTTTTGAACAAATTAAATCCCTCACGGTCAGGAAAACCCCGGCCAAAGCGCCGCTTCGCGGCGCTTTGTCCGGTAACCATAAGCCGGGGGGTTCGCGCCGCTTCGCGGCGCTCTGTCCGGAAACTGTGTGGCTTTTTTGAACAAACTAAATCCCTCACGGTCAGGAAAACCCCGGCCAAAGCGCTGCTTCGCGGCGCTTTGTCCGGTAACCATAAGCCGGGGGGTTCGCGCCGCTTTGCGGCGCTCTGTCCGGAAACTGTGTGGCTTTTTTGAACAAATTAAATCCCTCACGGTCAGGAAAACCCCGGCAAAAGCGCCGCTTCGCGGCGCTTTGTCCGGTAACCATAAGCCGGGGGGTTCGCGCCGCTTCGCGGCGCTCTGTCCGGAAACTGTGTGGTTTTTTTGAACAAATTAAATCCCTCACGGTCAGGAAAACCCCGGCCAAAGCGCCGCTTCGCGGCGCTTTGTCCGGTAACCATAAGCCGGGGGGTTCGCGCCGCCTCGCGGCGCCCTGTCCGGAAACTGTGTGGCTTTTTGAACAAATTAAATCCCTCACGGTCAGGAAAACCCGGCCAAAGCGCCGCTTCGCGGCGCTTTGTCCGGTAACCATAAGCCGGTTCGCGCCGCTTCGCGGCGCTCTGTCCGGAAACTGTGTGGCTTTTTTGAACAAATTAAATCCCTCACGGTCAGGAAAACCCCGGCCAAAGCGCCGCTTCGCGGCGCTTTGTCCGGTAACCATAAGCCGGGGGGTTCGCGGCGCTCTGTCCGGAAACTGTGTGGCTTTTTTGAACAAATTAAATCCCTCACGGTCAGGAAACCCCGGCCAAAGCGCCGCTTCGCGGCGCTTTGTCCGGTAACCATAAGCCGGGGGGTTCGCGCCGCTTCGCGGCGCTCTGTCCGGAAACTGTGTGGCTTTTTTGAACAAATTAAATCCCTAACGGTCAGGAAAAAACCCGGCCAAAGCGCCGCTTCGCGGCGCTTTGTCCGGTAACCATAAGCCGGGGGGTTCGCGCCGCTTCGCGGCGCTCTGTCCGGAAACTGTGTGGCTTTTTTGAACAAATTAAATCCCTCACGGTCAGGAAAACCCCGGCCAAAGCGCCGCTTCGCGGCGCTTTGTCCGGTAACTATAAGCCGAGGGGTTCGCGCCGCTTCGCGGCGCTCTGTCCGGAAACTGTGTGGCTTTTTTGAACAAATTAAATCCCTCACGGTCAGGAAAACCCCGGCCAAAGCGCCGCTTCGCGGCGCTTTGTCCGGTAACCATAAGCCGGGGGGTTCGCGGCGCTCTGTCCGGAAACTGTGTGGCTTTTTTGAACAAATTAAATCCCTCACGGTCAGGAAAACCCGGCCAAAGCGTCGCTTCGCGGCGCTTTGTCCGGTAACCATAAGCCGGTTCGGGCTTCGCGGCGCTCTGTCCGGAAACTGTGTGGCTTTTTGAACAAATTAAATCCCTCACGGTCAGAAAACCCCGGCCAAAGAGGCGCTTCGCGGCGCTTTGTCCGGTAACCATAAGCCGGGAGTTGGTGCCGCTTCGCGGGGCTCTGTCCGGGAACTGTGGGGACTTTTTGGACAAATTAAAACCCTCACGGTCAGGAAAACCCGGCCAAAGCGCCGCTTCGCGGCGCTTTGTCCGGCAACCATAAGCCGGTTCGGCGCTTCGCGGCGCTCTGTCCGGAAACTGTGTGGCTTTTTGAACAAATTAAATCCTCACGGTCAGGAAAACCCCGGCCAAAGCGCCGCTTCGCGGCGCTTTGTCCGGCAACCATAAGCCGGGGTTCCCGCCGCTTCGCGGCGCTCTGTCCGGAAACTGTGTGGCTTTTTTGAACAAATTAAATCCCTCACGGTCAGGAAAACCCCGGCCAAAGCGTCGCTTCGCGGCGCTTTGTCCGGTAACCATAAGCCGGGGGGTTCGAGCCGCTTCGCGGCGCTCTGTCCGGAAACTGTGTGGCTTTTTTGAACAAATTAAATCCCTAACGGTCAGGAAAAACCCGGCCAAAGCGCCGCTTCGCGGCGCTTTGTCCGGTAACCATAAGCCGGGGGGTTCGCGCCGCTTCGCGGCGCTCTGTCCGGAAACTGTGTGGCTTTTTTGAACAAATTAAATCCCTAACGGTCAGGAAAAACCCGGCCAAAGCGCCGCTTCGCGGCGCTTTGTCCGGTAACCATAAGCCGGGGGGTTCGCGCCGCTTCGCGGCGCTCTGTCCGGAAACTGTGTGGCTTTTTTGAACAAATTAAATCCCTCACGGTCAGGAAAACCCCGGCCAAAGCGCCGCTTCGCGGCGCTTTGTCCGGTAACCATAAGCCGGGGGGTTCGCGCCGCTTCGCGGCGCTCTGTCCGGAAACTGTGTGGCTTTTTTGAACAAATTAAATCCCTCACGGTCAGGAAAACCCCGGCCAAAGCGCCGCTTCGCGGCGCTTTGTCCGGTAACCATAAGCCGGGGTTCGCGCCGCTTCGCGGCGCTCTGTCCGGAAACTGTGTGGCTTTTGAACAAATTAAATCCCTCACGGTCAGGAAAACCCCGGCCAAAGCGCCGCTTCGCGGCGCTTTGTCCGGCAGCCATAAGCCGGGGTTCGCGCCGCTTCGCGGCGCTCTGTCCGGAAACTGTGTGGCTTTTTTGAACAAATTAAATCCCTAACGGTCAGGAAAAAACCCGGCCAAAGCGCCGCTTCGCGGCGCTTTGTCCGGTAACCATAAGCCGGGGGGTTCGCGGCGCTCTGTCCGGAAACTGTGTGGCTTTTTTGAACAAATTAAATCCCTCACGGTCAGGAAAACCCCGGCCAAAGCGCCGCTTCGCGGCGCTTTGTCCGGTAACCATAAGCCGGGGGGTTCGCGCCGCTTCGCGGCGCTCTGTCCGGAAACTGTGTGGCTTTTGAACAAATTAAATCCCTCACGGTCAGGAAAACCCGGCCAAAGCGCCGCTTCGCGGCGCTTTGTCCGGTAACCATAAGCCGGGGTTCGCGCCGCTTCGCGGCGCTCTGTCCGGAAACTGTGTGGCTTTTTGAACAAATTAAATCCTCACGGTCAGGAAAACCCCGGCCAAAGCGCCGCTTCGCGGCGCTTTGTCCGGTAACCATAAGCCGGGGTTCGCGCCGCTTCGCGGCGCTCTGTCCGGAAACTGTGTGGCTTTTTGAACAAATTAAATCCCTCACGGTCAGGAAAACCCGGCCAAAGCGCCGCTTCGCGGCGCTTTGTCCGGTAACCATAAGCCGGGGGTTCGCGCCGCTTCGCGGCGCTCTGTCCGGAAACTGTGTGGCTTTTGAACAAATTAAATCCCTCACGGTCAGGAAAACCCGGCCAAAGCGCCGCTTCGCGGCGCTTTGTCCGGCAACCATAAGCCGAGGGGTTCGGGCCGCTTCGCGGCGCTCTGTCCGGAAACTGTGTGGCTTTTTTGAACAAATTAAATCCCTCACGGTCAGGAAAACCCCGGCCAGAGCGCCGCTCCGCGGCGCTTTGTCCGGTAACCATAAGCCGGGGGGTTCGTGCCGCTTCGCGGCGCTCTGTCCGGAAACTGTGTGGCTTTTTTGAACAAATTAAATCCCTCACGGTCAGGAAAACCCCGGCCAAAGCGCCGCTTCGCGGCGCTTTGTCCGGTAACCATAAGCCGGGGGGTTCGCGGCGCTCTGTCCGGAAACTGTGTGGCTTTTTTGAACAAATTAAATCCCTCACGGTCAGGAAAACCCCGGCCAAAGCGCCGCTTCGCGGCGCTTTGTCCGGTAACCATAAGCCGGGGGGTTCGCGCCGCTTCGCGGCGCTCTGTCCGGAAACTGTGTGGCTTTTTTGAACAAATTAAATCCCTCACGGTCAGGAAAACCCCGGCCAAAGCGCTGCTTCGCGGCGCTTTGTCCGGTAACCATAAGCCGGGGTTCGCGCCGCTTCGCGGCGCTCTGTCCGGAAACTGTGTGGCTTTTTGAACAAATTAAATCCCTCACGGTCAGGAAAACCCGGCCAAAGCGCCGCTTCGCGGCGCTTTGTCCGGTAACCATAAGCCGGGGTTCGCGCCGCTTCGCGGCGCTCTGTCCGGAAACTGTGTGGCTTTTTGAACAAATTAAATCCCTCACGGTCAGGAAAACCCCGGCCAAAGCGCCGCTTCGCGGCGCTTTGTCCGGTAACCATAAGCCGGGGTTCGCGCCGCTTCGCGGCGCTCTGTCCGGAAACTGTGTGGCTTTTGAACAAATTAAATCCCTCACGGTCAGGAAAACCCCGGCCAAAGCGCCGCTTCGCGGCGCTTTGTCCGGTAACCATAAGCCGGTTCGCCGCTTCGCGGCGCTCTGTCCGGAAACTGTGTGGCTTTTGAACAAATTAAATCCCTCACGGTCAGGAAAACCCGGCCAAAGCGCCGCTTCGCGGCGCTTTGTCCGGTAACCATAAGCCGGGGTTCGCGCCGCTTCGCGGCGCTCTGTCCGGAAACTGTGTGGCTTTTTGAACAAATTAAATCCCTCACGGTCAGGAAAACCCGGCCAAAGCGCCGCTTCGCGGCGCTTTGTCCGGTAACCATAAGCCGGGGTTCGCGCCGCTTCGCGGCGCTCTGTCCGGAAACTGTGTGGCTTTTTGAACAAATTAAATCCCTCACGGTCAGGAAAACCCGGCCAAAGCGCCGCTTCGCGGCGCTTTGTCCGGCAACCATAAGCCGGGGTTCGCGCCGCTTCGCGGCGCTCTGTCCGGAAACTGTGTGGCTTTTTTGAACAAATTAAATCCCTCACGGTCAGGAAAACCCGGCCAAAGCGCCGCTTCGCGGCGCTTTGTCCGGTAACCATAAGCCGGGGGGTTCGCGCCGCTTCGCGGCGCTCTGTCCGGAAGCTGTGTGGCTTTTTTGAACAAATTAAATCCCTCACGGTCAGGAAAACCCCGGCCAAAGCGCCGCTTCGCGGCGCTTTGTTCGGTAACCATAAGCCGGGGTTCGCGCCGCTTCGCGGCGCTCTGTCCGGAAACTGTGTGGCTTTTTGAACAAATTAAATCCCTCACGGTCAGGAAAACCCCGGCCAAAGCGCCGCTTCGCGGCGCTTTGTCCGGTAACCATAAGCCGGGGTTCGCGCCGCTTCGCGGCGCTCTGTCCGGAAACTGTGTGGCTTTTTGAACAAATTAAATCCCTCACGGTCAGGAAAACCCCGGCCAAAGCGCCGCTTCGCGGCGCTTTGTCCGGTAACCATAAGCCGGGGTTCGCGCCGCTTCGCGGCGCTCTGTCCGGAAACTGTGTGGCTTTTTGAACAAATTAAATCCCTCACGGTCAGGAAACCCGGCCAAAGCGCCGCTTCGCGGCGCTTTGTCCGGTAACCATAAGCCGGGGTTCGCGCCGCTTCGCGGCGCTCTGTCCGGAAACTGTGTGGCTTTTGAACAAATTAAATCCCTCACGGTCAGGAAAACCCCGGCCAAAGCGCCGCTTCGCGGCGCTTTGTCCGGTAACCATAAGCCGGGGTTCGCGCCGCTTCGCGGCGCTCTGTCCGGAAACTGTGTGGCTTTTTGAACAAATTAAATCCCTCACGGTCAGGAAAACCCCGGCCAAAGCGCCGCTTCGCGGCGCTTTGTCCGGTAACCATAAGCCGGGGTTCGCGCCGCTTCGCGGCGCTCTGTCCGGAAACTGTGTGGCTTTTTTGAACAAATTAAATCCCTCACGGTCAGGAAAACCCCGGCCAAAGCGCCGCTTCGCGGCGCTTTGTCCGGTAACCATAAGCCGGAAGAATTCGCGCCGCTTCGCGGCGCTCTGTTCGGAAACTGTGTGGCTTTTTTGAACAAATTAAATCCCTCACGGTCAGGAAAACCCCGGCCAAAGCGCCGCTTCGCGGCGCTTTGTCCGGTAACCATAAGCCGGGGTTCGCGCCGCTTCGCGGCGCTCTGTCCGGAAACTGTGTGGCTTTTTGAACAAATTAAATCCCTCACGGTCAGGAAAACCCGGCCAAAGCGCCGCTTCGCGGCGCTTTGTCCGGCAACCATAAGCCGGGGTTCGCGCCGCTTCGCGGCGCTCTGTCCGGAAACTGTGTGGCTTTTGAACAAATTAAATCCCTCACGGTCAGGAAAACCCGGCCAAAGCGCCGCTTCGCGGCGCTTTGTCCGGTAACCATAAGCCGGGGTTCGCGCCGCTTCGCGGCGCTCTGTCCGGAAACTGTGTGGCTTTTGAACAAATTAAATCCCTCACGGTCAGGGAAACCCCGGCCAAAGCGGCGCTTCGCGGCGCTTTGTCCGGTAACCATAAGCCGGGGTTCGCGCCGCTCCGCGGCGCTCTGTCCGGAAACTGTGTAGCTTTTTTGAACAAATTAAACCCCCCACGGTCAGGAAAACCCCGGCCAAAGCGCCGCTTCGCGGCGCTTTGTCCGGTAACCATAAGCCGGGGGGTTCGCGGCGCTCTGTCCGGAAACTGTGTGGCTTTTTTGAACAAATTAAATCCCTCACGGTCAGGAAAACCCCGGCAAAAGCGCCGCTTCGCGGCGCTTTGTCCGGTAACCATAAGCCGGGGGGTTCGCGCCGCTTCGCGGCGCTCTGTCCGGAAACTGTGTGGCTTTTTTGAACAAACTAAATCCCTCACGGTCAGGAAAACCCCGGCCAAAGCGCTGCTTCGCGGCGCTTTGTCCGGTAACCATAAGCCGGGGTTCGCGCCGCTTCGCGGCGCTCTGTCCGGAAACTGTGTGGCTTTTGAACAAATTAAATCCCTCACGGTCAGGAAACCCCGGCCAAAGCGCCGCTTCGCGGCGCTTTGTCCGGTAACCATAAGCCGGGGTTCGCTTCGCGGCGCTCTGTCCGGAAACTGTGTGGCTTTTTGAACAAATTAAATCCCTCACGGTCAGGAAAACCCGGCCAAAGCGCCGCTTCGCGGCGCTTTGTCCGGTAACCATAAGCCGGGGTTCGCGCCGCTTCGCGGCGCTCTGTCCGGAAACTGTGTGGCTTTTTTAAACAAACTAAATCCCTCACGGTCAGGAAAACCCCGGCCAAAGCGCTGCTTCGCGGCGCTTTGTCCGGTAACCACAAGCCGGGGGGTTCGCGCCGCTTCGCGGCGCTCTGTCCGGGAACTGTGTGGCTTTTTGAACAAATTAAATCCTCACGGTCAGGAAAACCCGGCCAAGGCGCCGCCCCGCGGCGCTTTGTCCGGTCACCATAAGCCGGGGTTAGCGCCGCTTCGCGGCGCTCTGTCCGGAAACTGTGTGGCTTTTTTGAACAAATTAAATCCCTCACGGTCAGGAAAACCCCGGCCAAAGCGCCGCTTCGCGGCGCTTTGTCCGGTAACCATAAGCCGGGGGGTTCGCGCCGCTTCGCGGCGCTCTGTCCGGAAACTGTGTGGCTTTTTTGAACAAATTAAATCCCTCACGGTCAGGAAAACCCCGGCCAAAGCGCCGCTTCGCGGCGCTTTGTCCGGTAACCATAAGCCGGGGAATTCGCGCCGCTTCGCGGCGCTCTGTTCGGAAACTGTGTGGCTTTTTTGAACAAATTAAATCCCTCACGGTCAGGAAAACCCCGGCCAAAGCGCCGCTTCGCGGCGCTTTGTCCGGTAACCATAAGCCGGGAGTTCGCGCCGCTTCGCGGCGCTCTGTCCGGAAACTGTGTGGCTTTTTGAACGAATTAAATCCCTCACGGTCAGGAAAACCCCGGCCAAAGCGCCGCTTCGCGGCGCTTTGTCCGGTAACCATAAGCCGGGGGTTTCGCGCCGCTTCGCGGCGCTCTGTCCGGAAACTGTGTGGCTTTTTGAACAAATTAAATCCCTCACGGTCAGGAAAACCCCGGCCAAAGCGCCGCTTCGCGGCGCTTTGTCCGGTAACCATAAGCCGGGGGGTTCGCGCCGCTTCGCGGCGCTCTGTCCGGAAGCTGTGTGGCTTTTTTGAACAAATTAAATCCCTCACGGTCAGGAAAACCCCGGCCGAAGCGTCGCTTCGCGGCGCTTTGTCCGGTAACCATAAGCCGGGGGGTTCGCGCCGCTTCGCGGCGCTCTGTCCGGAAACTGTGTGGCTTTTTTGAACAAATTAAATCCCTAACGGTCAGGAAAACCCCGGCCAAAGCGCCGCTTCGCGGCGCTTTGTCCGGTAACCATAAGCCGGGGGGTTCGCGGCGCTCTGTCCGGAAACTGTGTGGCTTTTTTGAACAAATTAAATCCCTCACGGTCAGGAAAACCCGGCCAAAGCGCCGCTTCGCGGCGCTTTGTCCGGTAACCATAAGCCGGGGTTCGCGCCGCTTCGCGGCGCTCTGTCCGGAAACTGTGCGGCTTTTTTGAACAAATTAAATCCCTCACGGTCAGGAAAACCCGGCCAAAGCGCCGCTTCGCGGCGCTTTGTCCGGTAACCATAAGCCGGGGTTCGCGCGCTTCGCGGCGCTCTGTCCGGAAACTGTGTGGCTTTTTGAACAAATTAAATCCCTCACGGTCAGGAAAACCCGGCCAAAGCGCCGCTTCGCGGCGCTTTGTCCGGTAACCATAAGCCGGGTTCGCGCCGCTTCGCGGCGCTCTGTCCGGAAACTGTGTGGCTTTTGAACAAATTAAATCCCTCACGGTCAGGAAAACCCCGGCCAAAGCGCCGCTTCGCGGCGCTTTGTCCGGTAACCATAAGCCGGGGGTTCGCGCCGCTTCGCGGCGCTCTGTCCGGAAACTGTGTGGCTTTTTTGAACAAATTAAATCCCTCACGGTCAGGAAAACCCCGGCAAAAGCGCCGCTTCGCGGCTCTTTGTCCGGTAACCATAAGCCGGGGGGTTCGCGCCGCTTCGCGGCGCTCTGTCCGGAAACTGTGTGGTTTTTTGAACAAATTAAATCCCTCACGGTCAGGAAAACCCCGGCCAAAGCGCCGCTTCGCGGCGCTTTGTTCGGTAACCATAAGCCGGGGGTTCGCGCCGCTTCGCGGCGCTCTGTCCGGAAACTGTGTGGCTTTTTTGAACAAATTAAATCCCTCACGGTCAGGAAAACCCCGGCCAAAGCGCCGCTTCGCGGCGCTTTGTCCGGTAACCATAAGCCGGGGGGTTCGCGCCGCTTCGCGGCGCTCTGTCCGGAAACTGTGTGGCTTTTTTGAACAAATTAAATCCCTCACGGTCAGGAAAACCCCGGCCAAAGCGCCGCTTCGCGGCGCTTTGTCCGGTAACCATAAGCCGGGGGGTTCGCGCCGCTTCGCGGCGCTCTGTCCGGAAACTGTGTGGCTTTTTTGAACAAATTAAATCCCTCACGGTCAGGAAAACCCCGGCCAAAGCGCCGCTTCGCGGCGCTTTGTCCGGTAACCATAAGCCGGGGGGTTCGCGGCGCTCTGTCCGGAAACTGTGTGGCTTTTTTGAACAAATTAAATCCCTCACGGTCAGGAAAACCCCGGCCAAAGCGCCGCTTCGCGGCGCTTTGTCCGGTAACCATAAGCCGGGGGGTTCGCGCCGCTTCGCGGCGCTCTGTCCGGAAACTGTGTGGCTTTTTTGAACAAATTAAATCCCTCACGGTCAGGAAAACCCCGGCCAGTGCGCCGCTCCGCGGCGCTTTGTCCGGTAACCATAAGCCGAGGGGTTCGCGCCGCTTCGCGGCGCTCTGTCCGGAAACTGTGTGGCTTTTTTGAACAAATTAAATCCCTCACGGTCAGGAAAACCCCGGCCAAAGCGCCGCTTCGCGGCGCTTTGTCCGGTAACCATAAGCCGGGGGGTTCGCGCCGCTTCGCGGCGCTCTGTCCGGAAACTGTGTGGCTTTTTTGAACAAATTAAATCTTTCACGGTCAGGAAAACCCCGGCCAAAGCGCCGCTTCGCGGCGCTTTGTCCGGTAACCATAAGCCGGGGGGTTCGCGCCGCTTCGCGGCGCTCTGTCCGGAAACTGTGTGGCTTTTTTGAACAAATTAAATCCCTCACGGTCAGGAAAACCCCGGCCAAAGCGCCGCTTCGCGGCGCTTTGTCCGGTAACCATAAGCCGGGGGGTTCGCGCCGCTTCGCGGCGCTCTGTCCGGAAACTGTGTGGCTTTTTTGAACAAATTAAATCCCTCACGGTCAGGAAAACCCCGGCCAAAGCGTCGCTTCGCGGCGCTTTGTCCGGTAACCATAAGCCGGGGGTTCGCGCCGCTTCGCGGCGCTCTGTCCGGAAACTGTGTGGCTTTTGAACAAATTAAATCCTCACGGTCAGAAAAATCCCGTCCAAAGCGCCGCTTCGCGGCTCTCTTTCCGGGAACCATAAGCCGGGGGGTTCGCGCCGCTTCGCGGCGCTCTGTCCGGAGATGTGTGGCTTTTTTGAACAAATTAAATCCCTCACGGTCAGAAAAATCCCGTCCAAAGCGCCGCTTCGCGGCGCTCTGTCCGGCAACCATAAGCTGGGCGGTTTGCGCCGCTTCGCGGCGCTCTGTCCGGAAACTGTGTGGCTTTTTTGAACAAATTAAATTCCTCACGGTCAGGAGGATCCCGTCCAAAGCGCCGCTTCGCGGCGCTTTGTCCGGCAACCATAAGCCGAGGGGTTTGCGCCGCTTCGCGGCGCTCTGTCCGGAAACTGTGTGGCTTTTTTGAACAAATTAAATTCCTCACGGTCAGGAAAACCCCGGCCAAAGCGGCGCTTCGCGGCGCTTTGTCCGGTAACTATAAGCCGAGGGGTTCCCGCCGCTTCGCGGCGCTCTGTCCGGAAACTGTGTGGTTTTTTTGAACAAATTAAATCCCTCACGGTCAGGAAAACCCCGGCCAAAGCGCCGCTTCGCGGCGCTTTGTCCGGTAACCATAAGCCGGGGGGTTCGCGCCGCTTCGCGGCGCTCTGTCCGGAAACTGTGTGCCTTGTTTGAACAAATTAAATTCCTCACGGTCAGGAAAACCCCGGCCAAAGCGCCGCTTCGCGGCGCTTTGTCCGGCAACCATAAGCCGGGTTCAGGCGCTTCGCGGCGCTCTGTCCGGAAACTGTGTGGCTTTTTTGAACAAATTAAATCCCTAACGGTCAGGAAAAACCCGGCCAAAGCGCCGCTTCGCGGCGCTTTGTCCGGTAACCATAAGCCGGGGGGTTCGCGCCGCTTCGCGGCGCTCTGTCCGGAAACTGTGTGGCTTTTTTGAACAAATTAAATCCCTCACGGTCAGGAAAACCAGGCCAAAGCACCGCTTCGCGGCGCTTTGTCCGGTAACCATAAGCCGGGGTTCGCGCCGCTTCGCGGCGCTCTGTCCGGAAACTGTGTGGCTTTTGAACAAATTAAATCCTCACGGTCAGGAAAACCCCGGCAAAGCGCCGCTTCGCGGCGCTTTGTCCGGCAACCATAAGCCGGGGTTCGCGCCGCTTCGCGGCGCGCTGTCCGGAAACTGTGTGTCTTTATTGAACAAATTAAATCCCTCACGGTCAGGAAAACCCCGGCAAAAGCGCCGCTTCGCGGAGCTTTGTCCGGTCACCATAAGCCGGGGGGTTTGCGCCGCTTCGCGGCGCTCTGTCCGGAAACTGTGTGGCTTTTTTGAACAAATTAAATTCCTCACGGTCAGGAGGATCCCGTCCAAAGCGCCGCTTCGCGGCGCTGTGTCCGGGAACCATAAGCCGGGGGGTTTGCGCCGCTTCGCGGCGCTCTGTCCGGAAACTGTGTGGTTTTTTGAACGAATTAAATCCCTCACGGTCAGGAAAATCCCGTCCAAAGCGCCGCTTCGCGGCGCTTTGTCCGGAAACCATAAGCCGGGGGGTTCGCGTCGCTTTGCGGGGCTCTGTCCGGAGACTGTGTGGCTTTTTTAATTAAATTAAATCCCTCACGGTCTGGAAAACCCCGGCCAAAGCGCCGCTTCGCCGCGCTCTGTCCGGTAACCATAAGCCGGGGTTCGCGCCGCTTCGCGGCGCTCTGTCCGGAAACTGTGTGGCTTTTTGAACAAATTAAATCCCTCACGGTCAGGAAAAACCCGGCCAAAGCGCCGCTTCGCGGCGCTTTGTCCGTAACCATAAGCCGGGGGTTCGCGCCGCTTCGCGGCGCTCTGTCCAGAAACTGTGTGGCTTTTTGAACAAATTAAATCCCTCACGGTCAGGAAAACCCCGGCCAAAGCGCCGCTTCGCGGCGCTTTGTCCGGTAACCATAAGCCGGGGTTTCGCGCCGCTTCGCGGCGCTCTGTCCGGAAACTGTGTGGCTTTTTGAACAAATTAAATCCCTCACGGTCAGGAACCCCGGCCAAAGCGCCGCTTCGCGGCGCTTTGTCCGGTAACCATAAGCCGGGGTTCGCGGCGCTCTGTCCGGAAACTGTGTGGCTTTTGAACAAATTAAATCCCTCACGGTCAGGAAAATCCCGCCAAAGCGCCGCTTCGCGGCGCTTTGTCCGGTAACCATAAGCCGGGGGGTTTCGCGCCGCTTCGCGGCGCTCTGTCCGGAAACTGTGTGGCTTTTTGAACAAATTAAATCCTCACGGTCAGGAAAACCCTGGCCAAAGCGCCGCTTCGCGGCGCTTTGTCCGGTAACCATAAGCCGGGGTTCGCGTCGCTTCGCGGCGCTCTGTCCGGAAACTGTGTGGCTTTGAACAAATTAAATCCTCACGGTCAGGAAAACCCCGGCCAAAGCGCCGCTTCGCGGCGCTTTGTCCGGCAACCATAAGCAGAGGGGTTGCGCCGCTTCGCGGCGCTCTGTCCGGAAACTGTGTGGCTTTTTGAACAAATTAAATCCCTCACGGTCAGGAAACCCGTCAAAGCGCCGCTTCGCGGCGCTTTGTCCGGTAACCATAAGCCGGGGTTCGCGCCGCTTCGCGGCGCTCTGTCCGGAAACTGTGTGGCTTTTTGAACAAATTAAATCCCTCACGGTCAGGAAAACCCCGGCCAAAGCGCCGCTTCGCGGCGCTTTGTCCGGTAACCATAAGCCAGGGTTCGCGTGCGCTTCGCGGCGCTCTGTCCGGAAACTGTGTGGCTTTTTGAACAAATTAAATCCTCACGGTCAGGAAAACCCGGCCAAAGCGCCGCTTCGCGCGCGCTTTGTCCGGTAACCATAAGCCGGGGTTCGCGCCGCTTCGCGGCGCTCTGTCCGGAAACTGTGTGGCTTTTGAACAAATTAAATCCCTCACGGTCAGGAAAACCCCGGCCAAAGCGCCGCTTCGCGGCGCTTTGTCATGTTGAGCCGAAGCCAAACGGGTGTTCCATGTGGTTGAGGGGAAGAGAGACTGGCGGCAGAGGCATTCTACGGTTTGGTAGAGAGCCAGACAAATGCTACATATGCGGTTGATGGGGAAAGCAAAGCAAATCTTTCGGTTGGCGGAGTCAAAACGTGATTGCCAACCGTGGGAGTTGATGGGGGAAGGCCGGGAATGGAGGTCAATTGTTGGGCGAAGCCAGACAGAGTGCTACATGTGGTTGATGCCATGTAGACCTCCGTTCCCGGTCTTCCCCCATCCAACAGCATGTAGCACTAGTTTGGCTTCGCCCAACAATTGACCTCCGTTCCCGGCCTTCCCACCATAAACCACGGATGGCAATCGTTTCGATTCCGCCAACCGAGGGAAGATCGGCTTTGCTTCCCCCATCAAGCGCCTGTAACATTCGTTTGGCTTCGACCAACAATTGACCTCCGTTCCCGGTCTTCCCCAATCGACCACATGTAGCACTCATTTGGCTTCGCCCAACAATTGAACTCCGTTCCCGGCCTTCCCCCATCAACCACGGGTAGCAATCGTTTGACTCCGACAACCGTAAGATTGGCTTTGCTCCCTCCATCAACCGCATGTAGCATTCGTTTGGCTCTTCCAAATGATAGAACGCCCTGCCGCCAGGCTCCTCCCCTCAAGCACATGTAGCACCCGTTTGGCTTCGCCCAACATATGACCTCCGTTCCCGGCCTTCCCGCATCAACCACATGTAGCACTCGTCTGGCTTCGCCCAACAATTGCCTCCATTCCCGGCCTTCCCCCATCAACCACGGTTGGCAATCGTTTGACTCCGCCAACCGAAAGATTTGCTTTTCTTTCCCCATCAACCGCATGTAGCATTTGTCTGGCTCTACCAAACCGTAGAATGCTCTGCCGCCAGTCTCTTCCTCAAACATGGAACACCCGTTTGGCTTACGCCCAACAATTGACTCATCTGCCTTCCCTATCAACCACGTGGCGGCAATCGTTTGACTCTGTCAACCGAAAGATGGCTTTGCTTCCCATCAACCGCTCTGTAAGAGTCTGTTTGGCCGCCCCAACAATTTTGACCTCCGTTCCCGGTCTTCCCCATCCAACAGCATGTAGCACCTAGTTTGGCTTCGCCCAACAATTGACCTCCGTTCCCGGCCTTCCACCATAAACCACGGATGGCAATCGTTTCATTCCGCCAACAGAAAGATCGGCTTTGCTTCCCCCATCAAGCGCCTGTAACATTCGGATGGCTTCGACCAAACCGCAAATTGCCTCTGCCGCCGTCTCTTCCCCTCAACCACATGTGTAACACCCTCAACCACATGTGTAGCACTCATTTGGCTTCTTCGCCAACAATTGACCTCCTGGTTCCCGGCCTTCCCCCATCAATCCGCGGGTAGCAATCGTTTGACTCAAACGCTAACCGTAAGATTGGCTTTGCTCCCTCCATCAACCGCATGTAGCATTCGTTTGGCTCTTCCAAATGATAGAACGCCCTGCGCCGCCAGGCTCCTCTTCCCTCAAGCACATGGAACACCTTTGGCTTCGCCCAACATGTGACCTCCGTTCCGGCCTTCATCAACTATATAGCACCCGTTTGGTAGCTTCGCCCAACATATGACCTCCGTTCCCGGCCTTCCCGCATCAACCACATGTAGCACTCGTCTGGCCTTCGCCCAACAATTGACCTCCATTCCCGGCCTTCCCCATCAACCACGGGTTACGGCAATCGTTTGACTCCGCCAACCGTAAAGATTGGCTTCGCTTCCTCGCGCATCAACCGTCTGTAACATTCGTTTTTGGCTTTGAGCAACAATTGAAGGCCCTGCCGTTCCAGCTCTTCCCCATCGACCACATGTAGCACTCATTTGGCTTCGCCCAACAATTGAACTCCGTTTCCGGTCTTCCCCCATCAACCACATGTAGCACTCATTTGGCTTCGCCCAACAATTGAACTCCGTTCCCGGCCTTCCCCCATCAACCACGGGTAGCAATCGTTTGACTCCGCCAACCGAAAGATTTGCTTTGCTTTCCCCCATCAACCGCATGTAGCATTTGTCTGGCTCTACCAAACCGTAGAATGCTCTGCCGCCAGTCTCTTCCCCTCAAACACATGGAACACCCGTTTGGCTTCGCCCAACATGTGACCTCCGTTCCCGGTCTTCCCCCATCAACAGCATGTAGCACTAGTTTGGCTTCGCCCAACAATTGACCTCCGTTCCCGGCCTTCCACCATAAACCACGGATGGCAATCGTTTCATTCCGCCAACAGAAAGATCGGCTTTGCTTCCCCCATCAAGCGCCTGTAACATTCGTTTGGCTTCGACCAACAATTGACCTCCGTTCCCGGTCTTCCCCCATCGACCACATGTAGCACTCATTTGGCTTCGCCCAACAATTGAACTCCGTTCCCGGCCTTCCCCATCAACCACATCAACCACGGGTAGCAATCTGTTTGGCTCCGACAACCGTAAGATTAGCTTTGTACTCCCTCCATCAACCGCATGTAGCATTCGTTTGGGCTCTTCCAAATGATAGAACGCCCTGCCGCCAGGCTCCTCCCCTCAAGCACATGTAGCACCCGTTTGGCTTCGCCCAACATATGACCTCCGTTCCCGGCCTTCCCGCATCAACCACATGTAGCACTCGTCTGGCTTCGCCCAACAATTGACCTCCATTCCCGGCCTTCCCCCATCAACCACGGTTGGCAATCGTTTGACTCCGCCAACCGAAAGATTGGCTTCGCTTCCTCCCATCAACCGTCTGTAACATTCGTTTGGCTTTGACCAACAATTGACCTCCGTTCCCGGTCTTCCCCCATCGACCACATGTAGCACTCATTTGGCTTCGCCCAACAATTGAACTCCGTTTCCGGTCTTCCCCATCAACCACGTAGTAACATTCGACTTAGCCAACCGTCAGTGATTGGCTTTGCGCCCCTCCATCAACCAATGTAGAACTCGTTTCCGACACGGCTCTTACCCCCATCAACAACATGTAGCGCACTGCCGCCAGTTTGGATTCGCCCAAAAATTGACCTCTGTTCCCCGGCCTTCCCCCATCAACCACGTGGGTGGCAATCGGTTTGACCTCCGCCTACCGAAAAGATTGGTGTCATTGCTGCTTCCCATCAACCTCCTGTAACATTCCGTTTGACTACTCCCAACACCGTAAAACCCTCCGTTCCGCCAGTCTTCCCCCGTCAGCCACATGTAGCACTCGGTGAAATGCTCCGCAATAATTGACCTCCTCGGCCTTCCCCCATCAACCACATGGGAATGGCAATCTGCTTTGACTCCGCCTAACCGAAAAGAACCTCCTTTCCTGCTTTCCCCATCAACCGCATGTAGCATTTGTTCGGCTCTACCAAACCGTAGAATGCTCTGCCGCCAGTCTCTTCCCCTCAACCACATGGAACACCCGTTTGGCTTCGCCCAACATGTGACCTCCGTTCCCGGTCTTCCCCCATAAACCACGGATGGCAATCGTTTCATTCCGCCAACCGAAAGATCGGCTTTGCTTCCACCATCAACGGCCTGTAACATTCGTTTGGCTTTGACCAACAATTGACCTCCGTTTCCGGTCTTCCCCCATCAACCACATGTAGCACTCATTTGGCTTCGCCAAACAATTGAACTCCGTTCCCGGCCTTACCCCATCAACAACATGTAGCACTAGTTTGAATTCGCCCAACAATTGACCTCCGTTCCCGGCCTTCCACCATAAACCACGGATGGCAATCGTTTGTCTCCGCCTACCGAAAGATTGGCTTTGCTTCCCCCCATCAACCGCCTGTAACATTCGTTTGGCTCTACCGAACCGCAGAATGCTCTGCCGCCAGCCCTCTTCCTCTCAACCACACATGTATCACCCGTTTGGCTCTCGCCCAACGAATGTGACCCTCCATTCCCGGCCTTCCCCCATCAACCACATGTAGCACCTCGTTTTGGCTTCGCCCAACAATTTGACCTCCGTTCCCGGCCTTCCCCCATCAACCACGGGTATGCAATCGTTTGACTCCGCCAACTGTAAGATTGGCTTTGCTTCCCCATCAAACCGCCTGTAACATTCGTTTGGCTCTTCCCGAAACGATAGAAGGCCCTGCCCTGCTGCCAGTCTCTCGCTCCTTCCCTCAACCACATGTATCACCTGTTTGGCTTCGCCCAACATGTGACCTCCGTTTCCAGTCTTCCCCCATCAACCACATGGGTAGCACTCATTTTGACTCTTCCGCCAACCGTAAGATTGACCTCCGTTCCCGGTCTTCCCTAACAACCACATGTAGCACTCGTTTGGCTCTTCCGAACCGTAAAATGCTCTGCCGCCAGTCTCTTCCTCAACCACACATGGAACACCTGCTCTGGCTTCGCCCAACATGTGACCTCCGTTACCTTGGCCTTCCCCCATCAACCACGGATGTAGCTTGAATTGTTTGACTCCGCCAATCAATAGAAGGCCCTGCCGCCATGCTCTTCCCCATCAACCATGTAGCACCAATTTCCATTTCGCCCAAAGATTGGTTTCCGTGCTCGGTCTCCCCATCAACCACATGTAGCACCCGTATTTGGCTTCGGCCCAACAATGCTGACCTCCGTTCCCGGCCTTCCCCATCAACCACGGGTGGCAATTGTTTGGACTCCGCCAATCAGGAGATTGGCTTTGCTTCCTCCCCTCAACCACATGTATCACCCGTTTGGCTTCACCCAACCGTGATATGACCTCCATTACCGGCCTTCCCCATCAACCACGGATGCCGTTGTTTGACTCCGCCAAGCGAAAGATGTGGCTTTGCCAGTCTCTTCCCTCAACCACATGCCCAGCACCCGTTTGGCTTCGCCCAACATGTGACCTCCGTTCCCACGGCCTTACTATCATCCACACCATGTAGCACTTCCGTTTTGGCTTCGCCCAACAATTGACCTCCGTTCCCGGCCTTACCCCATCAACAACATGTAGCACTGGTTGGCTTCGCTAACAACTGACCTCGTTCGACCTTCCACCATAAACCACGGATGGCAATCGTTTGTCTCCGCCTACCGAAAGATTGGCTTTGCTTCCCACATCAACCGCCTGTAACATTCGTTTGGCTCTACCGAACCGTAGAATGCTCTGCCGCCAGTCTCTTCCTCTCAACCACATGTATCACCCGTTTGGCTTCGCCCAACAATTGACCTCCATTCCCGGCCTTCCCCCATCAACCACATGCCAGCACTCGTTTGGCTTCTGCCCAACAATTGACCTCCGTTCCCGGCCTTCCCCATCAACCACGGGTAGCAATCGTTTGGACTCCGCCAATCCGAAAGATTGACTTTGCTTCCCTCCATCAACCGCTCTGTAACATTCGTTTGGCTCTTCCAGAACGATAGAAGGCTCTGCCGCCAGGCTCCTTCCACTCAACCACATAGTATCATCTCGTTTGGCTTCGCCCAACATGTGACCTCCGTTCCCGGTCTTCCCCATCAACTACACATGTAGCACTCATTTGACTTTGCCCACCGAAAGACCTCCGTTCCCGGTCTTCCCTAACAACCACATGCTTAGCATCTCGTTTGGCTTCGCCCAACAATTCGACCATCCGTTACCGGCCTTCCCCCATCAACCACGGATGGCAATTGTTTGACTCCGCCAATCAAAAGATTGGCTTTGCTCCTCCCCTCAACCACATGTATCACCCGTTTGGCTTCACCCAACATGTGACCTCCATTACCGGCCTTCCCCCATCAACCACGGATGGCAATTGTTTGACTCCGCCAACCGAAAGATTGGCTTTGCTCCTCCCCTCAACCGCCTGTAAATATCTGTTCGGCTCTCACTACTAAAACCGTAAAATGCTCTGCCGCCAGTCTCTTTCCCTCAACCACATGTAACACCTCAACCATGTAGCACTCCGTTTGGCTTCTCGCCTCCAACAATTGACCTCCGTTCCCGGCCTTCCCCCATCAATCACGGGTAGCAATTGTTTGACTCCGCCAATCAAAAGATTGGCTTTGCTTCCCCCCATCAACCGCCTGTAACATTCGTTTGGCTCTTCCAAACGATAGAAGGCCCTGCCGCCAGGCTCCTTCCCTCAACCACATGTATCACCCGTTTGGCTTCGCCCAACATGTGACCTCCGTTTCCGGTCTTCCCCCATCAACCACATGTAGCACTCATTTGACTTTGCCCAACAATTGACCTCCGTTCCCGGTCTTCCCCTAACAACCACATGTAGCACTCATTTGGCTCCACCCAACATGTGACCTCCGTTACCGGCCTTCCCCCATCAACCACGGATGGCAATTGTTTGACTCCGCCAATCAAAAGATTGGTTTTGCTCCTCCCCTCAACCACATGTATCACCCGTTTGGCTTCACCCAACAATAGAAGGCCCTGCCATTACCAGGCTCTTCCCCCATCAACCACGGATGTAGCAATTGTTTTGACTCCGCCCAAAACCGAAAAAGATTGGCTCCGTTCCCGCTCCTCCCCTCAACCACATGTAGCACCCGTTTGGCTTCACCCAACATGTGACCTCCGTTACCGGCCTTCCCCCATCAACCACGGATGGCAATTATTTGACTCCGCCAACCGAAAGATTGGCTTTGCTTCCCCCCCCCCCCCATCACCCGCCTGTAACATTCGTTTGGCTTCGCCCAACAATTGACCTCCGTTCCCGGCTTTCCCCCATCAACCACGGGTGGCAATCGTTTGGCTCCGCCAACCAGGAGATTGGCTTCGCTTCCCCCATCAACCGCCTGTAACATTCGTTCGGCTCTACCGAACCGTGAAATGCTCTGCCGCCAGTCTCTTCCCCTCAACCACATGTAACACCCGTTTGTCTTCGCCCAACATGTGACCTCCATTCCCGGCCTTCCCCTATCAACCACATGTAGCACTCGTTTGGCTTCACCCAACATGCTGTGACCTCCGTTTACCGGCCTTCCCCCATCAACCACGGATGGCAATTGTTTGACTCCGCCAACCGAAAGATTGGCTTTGGCTTCCCCCCATCAACCGCCTAGTAACATTCGTTTGGCTTCTGCCCAACAATTGAAGGCCTCTGCCGTTCCCGGCTTTCCCCCATCAACCACCTGTGGCAATCGTTTGACTCCGCCAGCAGAAAGATTGGCTTTGCTTCCCCATCAACCGCACTGTAACATTCGTTTTGGCTCTACCGAACCGTAGAATGCTCTGACCGCCAGTCCCGGCCTCTTCCTCATCAACCACATGTATCACCCGTTTGGCTTCGCCCAACAATTGACCTTCATTCCCGGCCTTCCCCTCATCAACCACATGTAGCACTTCAGTTCGGCTTCCTTCGCCCAACAATTGACCTCCGTTACCGGCCTTCCCCCCATCAACCACGGGTGGCAATTGTTTGACTCCGCCAACCAGGAAGATTGGCTTTCTGCTCTCCCCATCAACCGCCTGTGAAATTTGTTTTGGCTTCGCCCCAACAATTGAAGGCCTCCGTTCCCAGGCTCTTCCCCCATCAACCACATGTAGCACTCATTTGAATTCGCCCAACAATTGACCTCCGTTCCCGGTCCTCCCCATCAACCACATGTAGCACTCATTTGACTTTGCCCAACAATTGACCTCCGTTCCCGGTCTTCCCCTCTAACAACCACATGTAGCACTCGTTTGGCTCCGCCAACATGTAAGACCTCCGTTACCAGCCTTGCCCCATCAACCACGGATGGGCGAATTCGTTTGACTCCGCCGAACCGTAAGATTGGCTTTGCCGCCAGCCCTCCCTCAACCACATGTAGCACCCGTTTGAGACTTCACCCAACATGTGACCTCCGTTACCGGCCTTCCCCCATCAACCACGGATGTAGCAATTCGTTTGGCTCCGCCAGCCAGAAAAAGATTGGCCCTGCTGCCAGGCTCTTCCCCCACCAACCACATGTAGCACTACACCGTTTGGCTTCACCCAACATGTGACCTCCGTTACCGAAAGCCTTCCCCATCAACCACGGATGGCAATTGTTTGACTCCGCCAACCGAAAGAATTGGCTTTGCCTTCCCCCATCAACCGCCTGTAACATTCGTTTGGCTCTACCGAACCGTAAGAATGCCTCTGCCGCCAGTCTCTCTTCCTCTCAACCACATGTATCCACCCGTTTGGCTTCTCGCCCAACAATTGACCTTCATTCCCGGCGCTTCCCCCATCAACCACATGTAGCACTAGTTCGGCTTCGCCCAACAATTGACCTCCGTTACCGGCCTTCCCCCATCAACCACGGGTGGCAATTGTTTGACTCCACGCCAACCGGAAGATTGGCTTTGCTTCCCCTCCATCAACCGCCTAGTGAAATTTGTTTTGGCCTTCGCCCAACACGATATTGAAGGTCTCCGCTTCCCGGCTCTTCCCCCCATCAACCACATGTAGCACTCATTTGAATTCGCCCAACAATTCGACCTCCGTTCCCGGTCCTCCCCATCAACCACATGTAGCACTTCATTTTGACTTTTGCCCAACAATTGACCTCCGTTCCCGGTCTTCCCCTAACAACCACATGTAGCACTCATTTGGCTCCACCCAACATGTAGACCTCCGCTTACCGGCCTTCCCCATCAACCACGGATGGCAATATCTGTTTGACTCTCGCCAAAACCAGAAAGATTGGCTTTGCTCCTCAGTCTCTTCCCTCAACCAGATGGCACCCGTTTGGCTTCACCCAACAATTGAGCCTCCGTTCCCGGCCTTCCCCATCAACCACGGGATGGCAATTGTTTGACTCCGCCAACCGAAAGATTGGCTTTGCTTCCCTCCCTCAACCGCATGCCCAGCACCCGTTTGGCTTCACCCAACATGCCTTGACCTCCGTTCACGGCCTTCCCCATCAACCACGGATGGCAATTATTTGACTCCGCCAACCGGGTGGCTTTGCTTCCCCCATCAACCGCCTGTAACGCATTCGTTTGGCTTTCGCCCAACAATTGACCTCCGTTCCCGGTCTTCCCCATCAACCACATGTAGCCAGCACTCATTTGAATCTCGCCCAACAATTGAAGGCCCTGCCGTTCCCGGTCCTTCCCCCATCAACCACATGTAGCACTCATTTGACTTTGCCCAACAATTGACCTCCGTTCCCGGTCTTCCCCTAACAACCACATGTAGCACTCATTTGGCTCCACCCAACATGTGACCTCCGTTACCGGCCTTCCCCCATCAACCACGGATGTGCAATCGTTTGACTCCGCCAACCGAAAGATTGGCTTTGCTCCTCCCCACTCAACCACATGTAGCACCCGTTTGGCTTCCGCCTCCAACACCGTTGAGCCTCCGTTACCAGCCTTCCCCATCAACCACGGATGGCAATTGTTTTGACTCCGCCAACCCGAAAGAATTGGCTTTGCTCCTCCCCTCAACCATGTAGCACCCGTTTTGGCTCTTCTTTCGCCCAACATAATTGACCTCCGTTACCGGCCTTCCCCATCAACCACGGATGGCAATCGTTTGACTCCGCCAACCGAAAAAGATTGGCTTTGCTTCCCCTCCATCAACCGCCTGTAACATCTCGTTTGGCCTTCGCCCAACAATTGAAGGCCCTGCCGTTCCCGGCTCTTCCCCCATCAACCACATCCTGCAGCACTCATTTGAATTCGCCCAACAATTGACCTCCGTTCCCGGTCCTCCCCCTATCAAACCACATGTAGCACTCATTTTGGCTTCGCCCAACAATTGACCTCCGTTCCCGGCCTTCCCTCATCAACCACAGGTGGCAATCGTTTGGCTCCGCCAACAGAAAGATTGGCTTTGCTTTCCCCATCAATGGCATGTAGCATTCGTTTAGCTCTGCCGAACGATAGAAGGCCCTGCCGCCAGTCTCCTTCCCTCAACCGCATGTAACATTCGTTTGACACCTTTTCGCCCAACATGTGACCTCCATTCCCGGCCTTCCCCCATCAACCACATGTAGCACTCCGTTTGGCTTCGCCCAACAATTGACCTCCGTTCCCGGCCTTCCCCATCAACCACGGGTAGCAATCGTTTGACTCCGCCAACCGTAAGATTGGCTTTGCTCCTCCATCAACCGCATGTAGCATTCTGTTTGGCTCTTCCAAACGATAGAAGGCACCCTGCCGCCAGGCTCTTTCCCTCAACCACATGTAGCATCCGTTTGGCTCCGCCTCAACAATTGACCTCCGTTCCCGGCCTTCGCCCATAAACCAAGGGTAGCAATCGTTTGACTCCGCCAACCGTAAGATTGGCTTCGTTCCCCCCATCAACCTCATGTAGCATTCGTTTGGCTCTTCCAAACGATAGAAGGCTTTGCCGCTAGGCTCCTCCCCTAACCCACATGTAGCACCCGTTTGGCTTCGCCCAACATGTGACCTCCGTTCCCGGCCTTCCCGCATCAACCACATGTAGCACTAGTTCGGCTTCGCCCAACAATTGACCTCCGTTACCGGCCTTCCCCCATCAACCACGGGTGGCAATTGTTTGGTCACTCCGCCAACCGGAAGATTGGCTTTGCCACAGGCTCCCCCATCAACCGCCTGTAAAGTATTCCGTTTGGCTTCGCCCAACAATTAACCTCCGTTCCCGGTCTTCCCCCATCAACCACATGTAGCACTCATTTGGCTTCGCCCAACAATTAACCTCCGTTCCCGGCTTTCCCCCATCAACCACGGGTGGCAATCGTTTGACTCCGCCAACCGAAAGATTGGCTTTGCTTCCCCCATCAATCACATGTAGCATCCGTTTGGCTCTGTCGAACGATAGAAAGCCCTGCCGCCAGTCTCATCCCCTCAACCGCCTGTAACATTCGTTTGGCCATGCCCAATATGTGACCTCCGTTCCCGGCCTTCCCGCATCAACCACATGTAGCACTAGTTCGGCTTCGCCCAACAATTGACCTCCGTTACCGGCCTTTCCCCATCAACCACGGGTGGCAAATTATTTGACTCCGCCAACCGAAAGATTGGCTTTGAAACTGCTTCCCCCCATCAACCGCCTGTAACATCTCGTTTGGCTCTCGCCCGGGTTGGCTTCTGCCCAACAAATTGACCTCCGTTCGGTCTTCCCCCATCAACCACATGTAGCACTCATTTGAATTCTGCCCAACAATTGACCTCCGTTCCCGTTCCTCCCCATCAACCACATGTAGCGCACTTCCATTTGGCTTCGCCCAACAATTGACCTCCGTTCCCGGCGCTTCCCTCATCAACCACGGGTGGCAATCGTTTGACTCCGCCAACCGTAAGATTGGCTTTGCTTCCCCATCAATCGAATGTAGCATTCTGTTTGGCTCTGCAATCAGTGAACCGTGTAAGAAAATGCTCTGCCGCCAGTCTCCTTCCCTCTCAACCGCATGTAACATTCGTTTGGCTTCGCCCAACATGTGACCTCCATTCCGGCGGGCCTTCCCCATCAACCACATGTAGCACCTTCCGTTTGGCTTCGCCCAACAGATTGACATCTCCGTTCCCGGCCTTTCCCCCATCAACCACGGGTAGCAATCGTTTGACTCCGCCAACCGTAAAGATTGGCTTTGCTTCCCTCCATCAACCGCTTTTCTGTAGCATCTGCGTTTGGCTCTTCCTGAACGATAGATGTCACTGCCAGAGCCCTGCCGCCAGGCTCTTTCCCTCAACCACATGTAGCACTCCGTTTGGCTCCACGCCTGGAACGAATTGACCTCCGTTCCCGGCCTTAGCCCGCAAACCACGCAGGGTATCGATTTACTCATCCACCACTCATCCGCTGCTCTCTTCATATGGTCGCGCAACTGATGGGCAGATCGTTTGACTCCGCCAACCGTAAGATTGGCTTTGCTCCCCTCCATCAACCGCATGTAGCATTCGTTTGGCTCTTTCCAAACGATAGAAGGCTCTGCCGCCAGGCTCTTTCCCTCAACCACATGTAGCATCCGTTTTGGCTCCGCCCAACAATTTGACCTCCGTTCCCGGCCTTCCCCCATCAACCACGGGTGGCAATTGTTTGACTCCGCCAACCGGAAAGATTGGCTTTACTTCCCCATCAACCGCACTTCGTAGCACTCGTTTGGCTTCGCCCAACAATTGACCTCCGTTCCCCGGCCTTCCCCATCAACCACGGGTGGCAATTGTTTGACTCCGCCAACCGTGTAGACGTTGGCTTTGCTCCCTCCATCAATCGAATGTAGCATCTCGTTTGGCTCTAACTGAACGATAGAAGGCCCTGCCGCCAGTCTCCTCCCCTCAACCGCATGTAACATTCGTTTGGCTTTGCCCAACATGTGACCTCCATTCCCGGCCTTCCCCCATCAACCACATGTAGCACTCGTTTGGCTTCGCCCAACAATTGACCTCCGTTCCCGGCCTTCCCCCATCAACCACGGGTAGCAATCGTTTGACTCCGCCAACCGTAAGATTGGCTTTGCTCCCTCCATCAACCGCATGTAGCATTCGTTTGGCTCTTCCAAACGATAGAAGGCCCTGCCGCCAGGCTCTTTCCCTCAACCACATGTAGCATCCGTTTGGCTCCGCCCAACAATTGACCTCCGTTCCCGGCCTTCGCCCATAAACCACGGGTAGCAATCGTGTGACTCCGCCAACCGTAAGATTGGCTTTCCAGCCTTCCCCCATCAACCGCATGTAGCATTCGTTTGGCTCTGCTGAACGATAGAAGGCTCTGCCGCCAGTGTCCTGCCATCAACCACATGTAGCACTCGTTTGGCTTCGCCCAACAATTGACCTCCGTTCCCGGCCTTCCCCCATCAACCACGGGTGGCAATCGTTTGGCTCCGCCAACCAGGAGATTGGCTTCGCTTCCCCCATCAACCGCCTGTAACATTCGTTTGGCTTCGCCCAACAATTAACCTCCGTTCCCGGTCTTCCCCCACCAACCACATGCCAGCACTCATTTGGCTTCGCCGAACAATTAACCTGCGTTCCCGCCTTTCCCCCATCAATCACGGGTGGCAATCGTTTGACTCCGCCAACAGAAAGATTGGCTTTGCTTCCCCCATCAATCACATGTAGCATCCGTTTGGCTCTGTCGAACGATAGAAAGCCCTGCCGCCAGTCTTCAGCCCTCAACCGCCTGCTTAACATTCGTTTTTAGCCATGCCCAATATGTGACCTCCGTTCCCCGCCTTCCCCCATCAACAACATGTAGCACTAGTTTGAATTCGCCCAACAATTGACCTCTGTTCCCGGCCTTCCCCCATCAACTACGGGTGGCAATCGTTTGACTCCGCCTACCGAAAGATTGTCATTGCTTTCCCATCAACCTCCTGTAACATTCGTTTGGCTTCGCCCAACAATTGACCTCCGTTCCCAGTCTTCCCCCATCAATCAGCTGTAGCACTCAATTGGCTTCGCCCAACAATTGACCTCCTTTCCCGGGCTTCCCCCATCAACCACGGGTGGCAACCGTTTGACTCCGCCAACCAAAAGATTGGCTTTGCTTCACCATCAACCGCCTGTAACATTCGTTTGGCTTCGCCCAACAATTGACATCCGTTCCCGGTCTTCCCCCATCAACCACATGTAGCACTCATTTGGCTTCGCCCAACAATTGACCTCCGTTCCCGGTCTTCACCCACCAACCACATGTAGCACTCATTTGGCTCCGCCCAACAATTGACCTCCTTTCCCGGCCTTCCCCCATCAACCACGGGTGGCAATCGTTTGACTCCGCCAACCGAAAGATTGGCTTTGCTTCCCCCCATCAACCGCATGTAGCATTTGTTTGGCTCTGTCGAACGATAGAAAGCCCTGCCGCCAGTCTCATCCCCTCAACCGCCTGTAACATTCGTTTGGCTATGCCCAATATGTGACCTCCATTCCCGGCCTTCCCCATCAACCACATGTAGCACTCGTTTGGCTTCGCCCAACAATTGACCTCCGTTCCCGGTCTTCCCTCATCAACCACGGGTGGCAATCGTTTGGCTTCGCCCAACAATTGACCTCCGTTCCCGGCTTCCCCCCTCAACCACGGGTAGCAATCGTTTGACTCCGCCAACCGTAAGATTGGCTTTGCTCCCTCCATCAACCGCATGTAGCATTCGTTTGGCTCTTCCAAACGATAGAAGGCCCTGCCGCCAGGCTCTTCCCCCATCAACCACATGTAGCCCTCATTTGGCTCCGCCCAACAAATGACCTCCGTTCCCGGCCTTCCCCAATCAACCACGGGTGGCAATCATTTGACTCCGCCTACCGAAAGATTGGCTTTACTTCCCCATCAACCTCCTGTAACATTCGTTTGGCTTCGCCCAACAATTGAATGCTCTGCCGCCAGTCTCTTCCCCATCAACTTTATGTAGCACCCGTTTGGCTTCGCCCAACAATTGACCTCCGTTCCCGGCCTTCCCCCATCAATCACGGGTAGCAATTGTTTGACTCCGCCAACCGTAAAGATTGGCTTTGCTCCTCCATCAACCGCATGTAGCATTCGTTTGGCTCTTCCAGAAACGATAGAAGGCCCTGCCGCCAGGCGCTGCCCCCATCAAGCACATGTAGCACTCATTTGGGTTCGCCCAACAATTGACCTCCGTTCCCGGGCTTCCCCCATCAACCACATGCAGCACCCGTTTGGCTTCGCCCAACATGTGACCTCCGTTCCCGGCCTTCCCGCATCAACCACATGTAGCACTAGTTCGGCTTCGCCCAACAATTGACCTCCGTTCCCGGCCTTCCCCCATCAACCACGGGTGGCAACCGTTTGGCTCCGCCAACAGAAAGATTGGCTTTGCTTCCCTCATCAATCGCATGTAGCATCCGTTTGGCTCTGTCGAACGATAGAAGGCCCTGCCGCCAGTCTCCTTCCCTCAACCGCCTGTAACATTCGTTTGGCCATGCCCAACATGTGACCTCCATTCCCGGCCTTCCCCCTTCAACCACATGTAGCACTCGTTTGGCTTCGCCCAACAATTGACCTCCGTTCCCGGTCTTCCCTCATCAACCACATGTAGCACTCATTTGGCTTCGCCCAACAGTTGACCTCCGTTCCCGGCTTTCCCCCATCAACCACGGGTGGCAATCGTTTGACTCCGCTAACCGAAAGATTGACTAAGCTTCCTCCATCAACCGCCTGTAACATTCGTTTGGCTTTACCCAACAATTGACCTGCCGTTCCAGTCTCTTCCCCATCAACTACATGTAGCACTAGTTTGGCTTCGCCCAACAATTGACCTCCATTCCCGGCCTTCCCCATCAACCACGGGCGGCAATCGTTTGACTCCGCCAACCGGAAGATTGGCTTTGCTTCCCCATCGAACGCCTGTAACATTCGTTTGGCTTCGCCCAACAATTGACCTCCGTTCCCGGCCTTCCCGCATCAACCACATGTAGCACTAGTTCGGCTTCGCCCAACAATTGACCTCCGTTACCGGCCTTCCCCCATCAACCACGGGTGGCAATTGTTTGACTCCGCCAACCGGAAGATTGGCTTTGCTTCCCCCATCAACCGCCTGTAAGATTCGTTTGGCTTCGCCCAACAATTGACCTCCGTTCCCGGTCTTCCCCCATCAACCACATGTAGCACTCATTTGACCTCGCCCAACAATTGACCTTAGTTCCCGGTCTTCCCCCATCAACCACATGTAGCACTCATTTGGCTTCGCCCAACAATTGACCTCCGTTCCCGGCCTTCCCCCATCAACCACGGGTGGCAATCGTTTGGCTCCGCCAACAGAAAGATTGGCTTTGCTTCCCCCATCAGTCACATGTAGCATCCGTTTGGCTCTGTCGAACGATAGAAGGCCCTGCCGCCAGTCTCATCCCCTCAACCGCCTGTAACATTCGTCAATATGTGACCTCCATTCCCGGCCTTCCCCCATCAACCACATGTAGCACTCGTTTGGCTTCGCCCAACAATTGACCTCCGTTCCCGGTCTTCCCCCATCAACCACGGGTGGCAATCGTTTGGCTTCGCCCAACAACTGACCTCCGTTCCCGGCTTTCCCCCATCAACCACATGTAGCAATCGTTTGACTCCGCCAACCACGAGATTGGCTTAAGCTTCCCCATCAACAGCCTGTAACATTCGTTTGGCTTTACAGAACCGTAAAATGCTCTGCCGCCAGTCTCTACCCCTCAACTACATAGAACACCCGTTCGGCTTCGCCCAACAATTGACCTCCATTCCCGGCCTTCCCCCATCAACCACGGGCAGCAATCGTTTGACTCCGCCGACCGAAAGATTGGCTTTGCTTCCCCATCAACCGCCTGTAACATTCGTTTGGCTTCGCCCAGCAGCTGACCTCCGTTCCCGGTCTTCCCCCATCAACCACATGTAGCACTCATTTGGCTTCGCCCAGCAGTTGACCTCCGTTCCCGGTCTTCCCCTTCAACCACGGGTAGCGATCGTTCGACTCCGCCAACCGTAAGATTGGCTTTGCTCCCTCCATCAACCGCATGTAGCATTCGTTTGGCTCTTCCAAACGATAGAAGGCCCTGCCGCCAGGCTCTTCCCCCATCAACCACATGTAGCACTAATTTGACTTCGCCCAAAAATTGACCTCCGTTCCCGGTCTTCCCCCATCAACCACATGTAGCACTCATTTGGCTTCGCCCAACAATTGACTCCCATCAACCACATGCAGCACTCATTTGGCTTCGCCCAACAATTGACCTCCGTTCCCGGCCTTCCCCCATCAACCACATGTAGCACTAGTTCGGCTTCGCCCAACAGTTGACCTCCGTTCCCGGCTTTCCCCCATCAACCACGGGTGGCAATCGTTTGACTCCGCCAACCGAAAGATTGACTTAACTTTCTCCATCAACCGCATGTAACATTCGTTTGGCTTTACAGAACCGTAAAATGCTCTGCCGCCAGTCTATTCCCCTCAACTACATAGAACACCCGTTTGGCTTCGCCCAACAATTGACCTCCATTCCCGGCCTTCCCCCATCAACCACATGTAGCACCCGTTTGGCTTCGCCCAACATGTGGCCTCCGTTACCGGCCTTCCCCCATCAACCATATGCTTAGCACCGTTTGGCTTCGCCCAACATGTGACCTCCCTCCCCGGCCTTCCCGCATCAACCACATGTAGCACTAGTTCGGCTTCGCCCAACAGTTGACCTCCATTCCCGGCCTTCCCCCATCAACCACGGGCGGCAATCGTTTGACTCCGTCAACCGAAAGATTGGCTTTGCTTCCCCATCAACCGCCTGTAACATTCGTTTGGCTTCGCCCAACAATTGACATCCGTTCCCGGTCTTCCCCCATCAACCACATGTAGCACTCATTTGGCTTCGCCCAACAATTGACCTCCGTTCCCGGTCTTCCCTCATCAACCACGGGTAGCAATCGTTTGACTCCGCCAACCGTAAGATTGGCTTTGCTCCCTCCATCAATCGCATGTAGCATCCGTTTGGCTCTGTCGAACGATAGAAGGCCCTGCCGCCAGTCTCCTCCCCTTAACCGCCTGTAACATTCGTTTGGCCATGCCCAACATGTGACCTCCATTCCCGGCCTTCCCCCATCAACCACATGTAGCACTCGTTTGGCTTCGCCCAACAATTGACCTCCGTTCCCGGTCTTCCCCCATCAACCACATGTAGCACTCATTTGGCTTCGCCCAACAATTGACCTCCGTTCCCGGTCTTCCCCCATCAACCACGGGTGGCAATCGTTTGACTCCGCCAACCGAAAGATTGACTTAGCTTCCTCCATCAACCGCCTGTAACATTCGTTTGGCTTTACAGAACCGTAAAATGCTCTGCCGCCAGTCTCTTCCCCTCAACTACATAGAACACCCGTTTGGCTTCGCCCAACAATTGACCTCCATTCCCGGCTTTCCCCCATCAACCACGGGCGGCAATCGTTTGACTCCGTCAACCGGAAGATTGGCTTTTCTTCCCCATCAACCGCCTGTAACATTCGTTTGGCTTCGCCCAACAATTGACATCCGTTCCCGGTCTTCCCCCATCAACCACATGTAGCACTCATTTGGCTTCGCCCAACAATTGACCTCCGTTCCCGGTCTTCCCCCATCAACCACGGGTAGCAATCGTTTGACTCCGCCAACCGTAAGATTGGCTTTGCTCCCTCCATCAGCCGCATGTAGCATTCGTTTGGCTCTTCCAAACGATAGAAGGCCCTGCCGCCAGGCTCTTCTTCCATCAACCACATGTAGCACTCATTTGGCTTCGCCCAACAATTGACCTCCGTTCCCGGTCTTCCCCCATCAACCACATGTAGCACTCATTTGGCTTCGCCCAACAATTGACCTCCGTTCCCGGCTTTCCCCCATCAACCACGGTTGGCAATCGTTTGACTCCGCCAACCGAAAGATTGATTTAGCTTCCCCCATCAACAGCCTGTAACATTCGTTTGGCTTTACAGAACCGTAAAATGCTCTGCCGCCAGTCTCTTCCCCTCAACTACATAGAACACCCGTTCGGCTTCGCCCAACAATTGACCTCCATTCCCGGCCTTCCCCCATCAACCACGGGCAGCAATCGTTTGACTCCGCCGACCGAAAGATTGGCTTTGCTTCCCCATCAACCGCCTGTAACACTCATTTGGCTTCGCCCAACAGTTGACCTCCGTTCCCGGCCTTCCCCCATCAACCACGGGTAGCAATCGTTTGACTCCGCCAACCGTAAGATTGGCTTTGCTCCCTCCATCAACCGCATGTAGCATTCGTTTGGCTCTTCCAAACGATAGAAGGCCCTGCCGCCAGGCTCTTCCCCCATCAACCACATGTAGCACTAATTTGACTTCGCCCAAAAATTGACCTCCGTTCCCGGTCTTCCCCCATCAACCACATGTAGCACTCATTTGGCTTCGCCCAACAATTGACCTCCGTTCCCGGCCTTCCCCCATCAACCACATGTAGCACCCGTTTGGCTTCGCCCAACATGTGACCTCCGTTCCCGGCTTTTCCCCCATCAACCACGGGTTGGCAATCGTTTGACTCCGCCAACCGAAAGATTGATTTAGCTTCCCCCATCAACCGCCTGTAACATTCGTTCGGCTCTACCAAACCGTAAAATGCTCTGCCGCCAGTCTCTTCCCCTCAACTACATAGAACACCCGTTTGGCTTCGCCCAACAATTGACCTCCGTTCCCGGCCTTCCCCCATCAACCACGGGTAGCAATCGTTTGACTCCGCCAACCGGAAGATTGGCTTTTGCTTCCCCATCAACCTGCCTGTAACATTCGTTTGGCTTCGCCCAGCAATTGACCTCCGTTCCCGGGTCTTCCCCCCATCAGCCACGTATGGTAGCACTCGTTTGGCTTCGCCCAACCGTAAAGATTGACCTCCGTTACCGGTCTTCCCCCATCAACCACGGGTAGCAATCGTTTGACTCCGCCAACCGATAGATTGGCTGCCAGGCTCTTCCTCCATCAACCGCATGTAAGCATCGGTTTGGCTCTGTCGAACGATAGAAGGCCCTGACCGCCAGTGCCCTCCCCATCAACCGCCTGCCCAACATTCGTTTGGCCATGCCCAACAGGTGATACCGTTCAGCCTTCCCCATAAACCCTTGGCACCGCGGCTTCTTTAACATTGCTTGACCTCCATTCCCGGCCTTTCCCCATCAACCACATGCTTAGCACTCGTTTGGCTTCGCCCAACAATTTGACCTCCGTTCCCGGTCTTCCCCATCAACCACTTGTAGCACTCATTTGGCTTCGCCCAACAGGTTGACCTTCGTTACCGTTCCCGGCTTTCCCCATCAACCACAGGGTGGCAATCGTTTGACTCCGCCAACCCGAAAGAATTTGACTTAGCTTCCTCACATCAACCGCCTGTAACATTCGTTTTGGCTCTTACAGAACCGTAAAATGCTCTGCCGCCAGTCTATTCCCTCAACTTCATAGAACACCCCGTTTGGCTTCGCCCAACAATTGACCTCCGTTCCAGCTTCCCTCAACCCACGGGAAACATAACGTCGTTTTGACTCCGCCCAACATCGACCTAGATTCCCGGCTTTTCTTCCCCATCAACCGCATGTAGCACTCGTTTGGCTTCGCCCAACAATTGACCTCCGTTCCCGGCCTTCCCCCATCAACCACATGTAGCACTCATTTCGGCTTCGCCCAACAATTGACCTCCGTTACCGGCCTCTTCCCCATCAACCACGGGTGGCAATCGTTTGACTCCACTTCCAACCGGAAGATTGGCTTTGCTTTCCCCATCAACCGCCTGTAACACATTCGTTTGGCTTCGCCCAACAGTAAATTGACCTGCCGTTCCCGGTCTCTCCCCCATCAACCACATGTAGCACTCATTTGGCTTCGCCCAACAATTTGACCTCCGTTCCCGGTCTTCCCCCATCAACCACGGGTAGCAATCGTTTTGACTCCGCCAACCGTAAGATTGGCTTTGCTTCCCCCATCGTAGCCGCCTGTAAACATTCGTTTGGCTCTTTCAAACGATAGAAGAGCCCTGCCGTTCCAGGCTCTTCTTCCATCAACCACATGTAGCACTCATTTGGCTTCGCCCAACAATTGACCTCCGTTCCCGGTCTTCCCACGCATCAACCACCTTGTAGCACTCATTTTGGCTTCGCCCAACAAGTTCGACCTCCGTTCCCGGCCTTCCCCCATCAACCACGGGTGGCAATCGTTTGACTCCGCCAACCGAAAGATTGGCTTTGCTTCCCCATCCAACAGCCTGTAACATTCGTTTGGCTACAGAACAATGAAATGCTCTGCCGTTCCAGTCTCTTCCCCATCAACTTCACATGTAGACACCCGTTCGGCTTCGCCCAACAATTGACCTCCGTTCCCGGCCTTTCCCCATCAACCACGGGCAGCAATCGTTTGACTCCACGCCGACCGAAAGAATTGGCTTTGCTTCCCATCAACCGCCTGTAACATTCGTTTGTCTTCGCCCAACAATTGACCTCCGTTCCAGGCTCTTCCCCATCAACCACATGTAGCACTCATTTGGCTTCGCCCAACAAGTTGACCTCCGTTCCCGGTCTTCCCCATCAACTGCACATGTAGCACTCATTTGGCTTCGCCCAACAATGTGACCTCCGTTCCCGGCCTTCCCCCCATCAACCACGGGTAGCGATCGATTTGACTCCGCCAAGCCGTAAAAGATTGGCTTTATGCTTCCCTCCATCAACCGCATGTAGCATTCGTTTGGCTCTGTCCAAACGATAGAAGGCCCCTGCTACGCCAGGCTCATTCTATCAACCACATGTAGCACTAATTTGACATTCGCCCAAAAATTGACCTCCGTTCCCGGTCTTCCCCATCAACCATGTAGCACTCATTTGGCTTCGTAACAATGTGACCTCCGTTCCCGGCCTTCCCCATCAACCACATGTAGCACTCGTTTGGCTTCGCCCAACAGTGTGACCTCCGTTCCCGGTCTTCCCGCATCAACCACATGTAGCACTCGTTTCGGCTTCGCCCAACAGTTGACCTCCGTTCCCGGCTTTCCCCCATCAGCCACGGGTGGCAATCGTTTTGACTCCGCCAACCGAAAGATTGACTTAGCTTCCTCCATCAACCGCCTGTAACATTCGTTTGGCTCTTACAGAACCCGATAGAATGCTCTGCCGCCAGGCTCTTCTTCCCTCAACTTCACTTATGGACACCCGTTTGGCTTCGCCCAACAGATTGACCTCCGTTCCCGGCCTTCACCCATCAACATGCTAGCACTCTGTTTGGCTTCGCCCAACAATTGACCTCCGTTCCCGACTTTATCAGCCACAGGCGGCAATCCCGGTTTGACTCCGTCAACCGGAAGATTAGATTTTTCAGCTTCCCCCATCAACCGCCTGCTGACATTCGTTTGGCTTTACAGAACCGTAAAATGCTCTGCCGCCAGTCTCTTCCCCTCAACTACATACCGGTGCCGTTTGGCTTCGCCCCAACAATTGACATCCGTTCCCGGCCTTCCCCATCAACCACGGGTAGCAATCGTTTGACTCCGCCAACCGAAAAGATTGGCTTTGCTTCCCCATCAACCGCATGTAGCATTCGTTTGGCTTCTTCCAAACGATGAAGGCCCCTGCCGTTCCAGGCTCTTCCCCATCAACCACATAGTAGCACTGATTTGACTTCGCCCAAGAAATTGACCTCCGTTCCCGGTCTTCCCCATCAACCACATGTAGCACTCATTTGGCTTCGCCCAACCGTAAGATTGACCTCGCTTTGCTCCCTTCCCCCATCAACCACGCCTGTGGCAATCGTTTGGCTCCGCCAACCAGGAGATAGGCGCCCCCTTCCGCCGAGCTCTTCCCCATCAACCGCCTGTAACATTCGTTCGGCTCTACCGAACCGTGAAATGCTCTGCCGTTCCAGTCTCTTCCCCCATCAACCACATGCCGCTAGCACTCGTTTGTCTTCGCCCAACATCTATTGACCTCCATTCCAGCCTTGCTTCCCTATCAACCACATGTAGCACTCGTTTTGGCTTCGCCCAACAGATGACCTCCGTTCCCGGCCTTCCCCCATCAACCACGGGTGGCAACGTCAGTTTGGCTCCGCCAACAGAAAGATTGGCTCTTGCTTCCCTCATCAATCGCATAACAGCATCCGTTTGGCTCTGTCCGAACGATAGAAGAGCTCTGCCGCCAGTCTCCTCCCCCTCAACCGCCTGTAACATTCGTTTGGCCATGCCCAACCATGTGACCTCCATTGGCCTTTGCATCCAGCCACATATGCACTCGTTTGGCTTCGCCCAGCTGGTTGACCCTGCCGTTCCCAGTCTATCCCCCATCAACTGCACATAGCCTCATTGGCCTTCGCCCAACAATTGACGCCTCCGTTTCCGGCCTTTCCCCATCAACCACGGGTAGCAATCGTTACGACTCCGCCAACCGGTAAGATTGGCTTTGCTTCCTCCATCAACCGCATGTAGCATTCGTTTGGCTTCGCCCAACGATTGACATCCGTTCGGTCTTCCCCTGCCGCCACATGTAGCACTCGTTTGGCTTTGCCCAACAATTGACCTCCGTTCCCGGCCTCCCCCCATCAACCACGGGTAGCAATCGTTTGACTCCGCCAACCGTAAGATTGGCTTCGCTTCCCCCCATCAACCGCTTGTAAAATTCTTTTGGCTCTTCCGAACCACAAAAGTCTCTGCCGCCGGTCTCCTCCCTCAACCGCCTGTAACATTCGTTTGGCCATGCCCAGCATGTGACCTCCATTCCCCGGCCTTTCCCCATCAACCACATGGAACACCCGTTTGGCTTCGCCCAACATGTGACCTCCGTTCCCGGCCTTCCCCCATCAACCACATGTAGCACTCGTTTGGCTTTGCCCAACAATTGACCTCCGTTCCCGGCCTTCCCCCATCAACCACGGGTAGCAATCGTTTGACTCCGCCAACCGTAAGATTGGCTTCGCTTCCCCCCATCAACCGCTTGTAAAATTCGTTTGGCTCTTCCGAACCGTAAAATGCTCTGCCGCCAGTCTCTTCCCCTCAACCACATGGAACACCCGTTTGGCTTCGCCCAACATGTGACCTCCGTCCCCGCCTTTCCCCATCGCCACGGGCGGCAATCGTGTTGGCTCAAATCAACCGGAAGGATTGGCTTTGCTTCCTCCATCAACCGCCTGTAACATTCGTTTTAGCTTCGCCCAACAATTGACATCCATTCCCGGTCTTCCCCATCAACCACATACTTAGCACTCATTTGGCTTCGCCCAACAGTGATTGACCTCCGTTCCCGGTCTTTGCCCCATCAACCACGGGTAGCAATCGTTTGACTCCGCCAACCGTAAAGATTGGCTTTGCTCCTCCATCCAGCCGCATGTAGCATTCGTTTGGCTCTTCCAAACGATAGAAGGCCCTGCCGCCAGGCTCTTAACCCCATCAACCACATGTAGCACTAATTTTACTTCGCCCAAGTGTTGACCTCCGTTCCCGATCTTCCCCATCAACCACATGCTTAGCACTCATTTGGCTTCGCCCAACAATTGACCCTCCGTTCCCCCGGTCTTCCCCCATCAACCACATGGGTGGCAATCGTTTGGCTCCGCCCAACCAGGATCAGACTTCGCTTCCCCATGAACCGCCTGTAGACATTCAGTTTCGGCTCTTCCGAACCGTAAAATGCTCTGCCGCCAGTCTCTTCCCCTCAACCACATGTAACACCCGTTTGGCTTCGCCCAACAATTGACCTCCGTTCCCGGCCTTCCCCCATCAACCACGGGTAGCAATCGTTTGACTCCGCCAACCGTAAGATTGGCTTCGCTTCCCCCCATCAACCGCTTGTAAAATTCGTTTGGCTCTTCCGAACCGTAAAATGCTCTGCCGCCAGTCTCTTCCCCTCAACCACATGGAACACCCGTTTGGCTTCGCCCAACATGTGACCTCCGTTCCCGGCCTTCCCCCATCAACCACATGTAGCACTCGTTTGGCTCTTCCAAACAATAGAAGGCCCTGCCGCCAGGCTCTTCCCCATCAACCGCCTGTAACATTCGTTAGGCTTCGCCCAGCAACTGACCTCCGTTCCCGGTCTTCCCCCATCAACCACATGTAGCACTAATTTTACTTCGCCCAAAAATTGACCTCCGTTCCCGGTCTTCCCCCATCAACCACGGGTAGCAATCGTTTGACTCCGCCAACCGTAAGATTGGCTTCGCTTCCCCCCATCAACCGCTTGTAAAATTCGTTTGGCTCTACCAAACCGTAAAATGCTCCGCCGCCAGTCTCTTCTTCCCCATCAACCACATGTAGCACTCGTTTGACTTCGCCCAACATGTGACCTCCGTTCCCCGGTCTTTCCCCATCAACCACATGTAGCACTCAGTTTGGCTTTGCGTAACAATTGACCTCCGTTCCCGGCACTTCCCCCCATCAACCACGGGTAGCAATCGTTTGACTCCGCCAACCGTAAGATTATTCCTTCCCCCATCAACCGCTTGTGAAATTCGTTTGGCTCTTCCGAACCGTAAAATGCTCTGCCGCCAGTCTCTTCCCCTCAACCACATGGAACACCCGTTTGGCTTCGCCCAACATGTGACCTCCGTTCCCGGTCTTCCCCCATCAACCGCATGTAGCACTCATTTGGCTTCGCCCAACAATTGACCTCCGTGCCCGGCCTTCCCCCATCAACCACGGGTGGCAATCGTTTGGCTCCGCCAACCGTAAGATTGGCTTCGCTTCCCCCATCAACCGCCTATAACATTCGTTTGGCTCTACCGAACCGTAAAATGCTCTGCCGCCAGTCTCTTCCCCTCATCCAGATGGAACGCCCGTTTGGCTTCGCCCAACATGTGACCTCCGTTCCCGGCCTTCCCCCATCCACCACATGCCCAGCACTCGTTTGGCTCTTCCAAACAATAGAAGATTGCCGCCAGGCTCTTCTTCCCCATCAACCGCCTGTAGCACATTCGTTTGGCTTCGCCCAACAATTGACATCCGTTCCCGGTCTTCCCCATCAACCACATGTAGCACTCATTTGGCTTCGCCCAACAATTGACCTCCGTTTCCCGGTCTTCCCCCATCCAACCACGGGTAGCAATCGTTTGACTCCGCCAACCGTAAGATTGGCTTCTGCTCCCTCCATCAACCGCATGTAGCATTCGTTTGGCTCTGTCACCGAACGATAGAAAGGCCCTGCCGCCAGTCTCCTCCCTCAACCGCATGCCCAACATTCGTTTGTTTTCGCCCAACATGTGACCTCCATTCCCGGCCTTCCCCTATCAACCACATGTAGCACTCGTTTGGCTTTGCCCAACAATTGACCTCCGTTCCCGGCCTTCCCCCATCAACCACGGGTGGCAACCGTTTGGCTCCGCCAACAGAAAGATTGGCTTTGCTTCCCTCATCAATCGCATGTAGCATCCGGTTGGGTCTGTCGAACGTGAAAATTTCTGCCAGTCTCCTCCTTAACCGCCTGTAACATTCGTTTGGCCATGCCCAACATGTGACCTCCATTCCCGGCCTTCCCCATCAACCACATGTACTCGTTGGCTTCGCCCAACAGAATTGACCTCCGTTCCCGGTCCCCATCAACCACGGGTGGCAATCGTTTTGACTCCGCCAACCGAAAAGATTGACTTGGCTATCCTCCATCAACCGCCTGTAACATTCGTTTGGCTTTACAGAACCGTAAAATGCTCTGCCGCCAGTCTCTTCCCCTCGCTTCCTTAGAACACCCGTTTGGCTTCGCCCAACAATTGACCTCCATTCCCGGCCTTCCCCCATCAACCACGGGCGGCAATCGTTTTGACTCCGTCAACCGAAAGATTGGCTTTTCTTCCCCATCAACCGCCTGTAGCACATTCGTTTTGGCTTCGCCCAACAATTGACATCCGTTCCCGGTCTTCCCCCATCAACCACATGTAGCACTCGTTTGGCTTTGCCCAACAATTGACCTCCGTTCCCGGTCTTCCCCCATCAACCACGGGTAGCAATCGTTTGACTCCGCCAACCGTAAGATTGGCTTCGCTTCCCCCATCAACCGCCTGTAACATTCGTTTGGCTCTACCGAACCGTAAAATGCTCTGCCGCCAGTCTCTTCCCCCATCAACCACATGTAGCAC
>JAPDOI010001429.1:0-181644 GCA_029168955.1 Aplectana chamaeleonis
ACAGCTGAGAATTTTCGCCCCGTCTGCTTTGCGCCTGATCGTTTTTGTCGCAGTTGAACATCTTACATTGCCTTTTTTTCATAATGTAGAATGGTAACAGAGCGTAATTGTATATTATTTTCATCCACAGACTTCGAGTAACATTTTAATTTTGAATTCGTTCGTTATTGGGGCTTTACAACGTGTGTAGAACTCCAAATGCTGAGAACTTTGGCTAACAAGTGTAAGTATAACGTTTTGAAAAAAATTGTGGTGTATTTAGAAAATCACGAGTAGTATTCTGGCTCTTTGCTCACCTTTCTTCTATTTCAAGCTAGAATGAGGTATGATTATCCGACATTTCGCTCCGCGGACGGGTTAGCTCAGTTGCTGAGTGCAAACAAACTTTTAGCCATTCTTTTGTCAGGGTAAATTTGTATTCTTCTCCGCCTTAAAAACCCTTTTAGTTTGTCAAGTTGTACTTTTTTGTATTCTATGTCTGTGAGGGAAGCGAATGCAAGATGTTCATCTGTTGTGAAAACGTAAGCAGTAGAGGACAATAGAGGAAGGTGAAGAAGGAAGCAGACCTTTGGCGGCCGAGTACTACTCAGATACTCGCGGCTTAGTAAGGCAGCACGAGGGGATTACTAACGCATTTACTCGTCGAGGTGTAAGCCCTTTCGTTCCCCCAACTGCTGCCCAGGGCAGCACGTTGTGTCCTCTTGCTACGCTCACAGCCCCAACTGCTGCTCGTATGGTTGCCCCACCTGCTGCTACAATCACCCCAACTGCTCCAATCATCTACCCAACTGCTGCTCTTCATTGTGGCCCCAACTGCTGCTCCTCATTGTGGCCCCAACTGCTGCTCATCTCTCCCCAACTGCTGCTCTTCACTCCCCAACTACTGATCTTCATTGTGTCCCCAACTGCTGCTCTTCATTTATGATCTCTCCTTTTTTTCTCATAATCCTTTTCCCGCAGGGGATATGTCGAGCTCAGCATCAGTGCTGGGTCGACCTATCAAAAATAGAGACCTCACTGAGGCTCATTCATATCTACAACGGCTTATTTATCCTTGATTATTTCCTTTGATCTTCGCCACAATTGAAGAAAATGATGGTGGCACCACGGGCTGTCTCATGCCCACCCTAGGCGGCCTCGTATCTGGCACGAGTTTGCGAGGACCGTTCAACACAGGCCTCGGTCAGTAGTGATTGTGAGTCTCCAAAAACATTTCTTGACACAAAATTTCTCTATACCTTGGACAATAATTGATTTTCACCCGGTTTCGGGACTGTAGAGATGTGAATTAGGCGTGATAATCTGTTTCTCTCGTTTTGAGAGACGAATTATTTATTTGTTTATTCAATACGCTACATAAGGTAGACGTGAAAAAACGGGAGTAGAATATGATACAGCAGAAAAACACATTGAAAAACTACCACGCAAGAAGAATACTCGAAGCTTTGAGTTTGAAAGAAATAAAAGAACGGGGTGCATTCTCCAAATTTAATCTCAAAAAGGCGAATGCTGAACCAGCTCTACATGTGAAACTGCTCAATCTGAGATTAGTTTTGGGAACCCCATACCAAATTTTCTCGGAGTTTCCACGTGTAGAATTATGACTTTCTTTGTAGAAAAAGTTATATCCACATATTCCAAGAATTAAGTTCTCTTCCAAATATTTTTGAGTCGCTGAAATTCGCACTTTTTAGAGGAATTTCCACGGTTAAACGGAATTCAAATATCAGAGTGTTCATCATTTATTGAATGGTGATTTCTTCTCTTCAAAAACAACGATTTTAGAATTTCTTGAACATTTTTTCTTATTTCTAAATTATTACCGTGGACATTTTTCGTAGAGTTCGAATTATTATTTTCATTGAAAGGTTGTTTTGAACGTTGTCGGCTTTGAATTCTGTGAGCATTGTGCTTTTCGTGAAGAAAATGTATGTATTCCCCATTTCGCCTAATTTTTGGCAAACCATCGCCGCTCAGCATTTGAAAAATACAAGTTTCTGACATTAAACCGAAACAATTGTTTTTCTGTCAAAAATGCGAGTAAAGTTTAAGTTCAAGGAAACGCATTTCAGAGTGAGAAGGTGATTTTTCAGAATTTTCCGTTTACACCTTCGAGATTAAAAAAAAACAATATGTTGCAAATCTGAAAAAACAGCTAAAAAATTCGTTCTAGAAGAGCCGAACGCCTCTCGAATTTTTGGCCGGTTTTACACAACCACCATCCAATAGGAAGGACGACTCATCCCTTTTTCCAGAACGATTCATCTGTTTTTTTAGCCGGGCTGAACCGTTTAAATTGCTCGCAGGGAACTTCTTTTCTCGAGTGTGCCATTTAAAATTTTAATTTGACATTTTCTTCAGAGTGAAACGACGTTTAATTTGATAATCAGTGAAATACCAAAAGTTTTTTTTGAAGACTTGATGTAACGAAAATGTGAATCTTGCATAAAAGTACCACGTCTGAGAGGTCGCGCGCTGATAAAAGTGAGATCCCCGCGCAAATCATTGGCCGCCACCGCGCGTTTAGCCTAAGATTGAGTCATAGAAAGGCGACCAGTTGGAGATGAAATGAAAGTGTTGAAAAATGGCTTCGAGCTGTTGGCAGTTAGTAGCGTCAGGTCGCGGCGATTTCGCGATTGGATGGCAGCGTGTCTTGGTCGACTGCGACCGGGTGGCGCCTGGTCTTCAACTCGACGACAAACTGGCATTGAATTGACAAACCTTTGCTGCAGATCCATGAGGAGATATCGTTTGACTTCAACTCCCTCAATTGTTTTTTTGCGAACAACAGATGTTGGTACAGTCGACCTGATAACAGGACTGGCGAAAAAGGGTACAGCGGGAAGGTATGCGAAAATCATTCCGATGCACTCACTGATCCAGAAATATGAAAACACCAGCAATGTGAGAAAAACGGCTACGAACGAGCATGAAAAGACCTGTGCGGCCCTAAACCTGAGTGTTCCGCTCACGCCACGCCCACTCCTTTCAACCGGTTCCGATCCGTAAACTACTGAAAACCCGGCCTTAGGGGTAACAACATACATCCAGGAGGTTACAATCCACTCCGCTCAATAAAACTTACCCCATTTGATAATCGGTCGCCTTCTTCTAGTCGAGTCACTTCAGTCAGACACTTTTATCGGTAGCCGTTGAGGAAGTGGGCGTGGCATGAGCGGACATTCAAGTTTGGGACCGTATAGGGCTATTTGTAATCGTTCTTAGCCGTTTTCGGCACTATTGATGCATTGAGCCCGGGTCTTTCGATTTACGTTGTAAACCCGGAGTTTTTAATCGTGGGCACTGCCTTCAAGGTATTCCGTGTGATAGGGCTGGAGATCGATTGGTTGTGTTAACTCAATACAACTTCCCAGGAAGTGGGCATGTTCATGTTCTTAGAAGAAGAACTCTCCATGTGAATCATGAGTATGGTCGTAGTTACTTACGGGACCACTTTGAGCAGTGTTACCACACTAAGCTGGCTACAACACAGAGCAGCAGCTGGGGCGACAATTGGAGAAGGAGGGCAGCACGTGCTCCTCGAGCAGCAGCTCGTCCCCTTGTGCTGCTCTCGCTATTCTAGTAAAAGTGAGAGATAGTTGCGCTCCTTGACAGCTCCACGATCGTCTGAGATGAAGATCAATCGATTGCTTAGATTCCATACACCTTGCTTGGGGAGAAAAGAGGGTGGTAAATTGACATATAACTAATCAGAGGTCTATATGTGCATGCTTAAAACAGAGAAGTCCCCATGCTGATTGTATATATCGTAGCTGTCCAAACGGACCACTTTGAGCAATGTTACCACACTACAATTGCCACAAAAAAGAGCAGCAGCTGAGGCGACAAATGGAGGGCGAGGGCAGCAAGTGCTGCTAAGAGCAGCACAAAGGCAGCACGTGCTGCTCGAGCAGCAGCTCTTCCCCTCGTGCTGCCCTTGCTATTCTCGTCGAGGTGAAAGCCTATTGTGCTCCATTACGACCCCGCGATCCTCTGAGTACAGCTCAGTAATTTTTTCAGACATTTAGCCGATGGTTCTTATTTCATATTTCTTATTCAAACACAGTATTGCAGACAAAGGTTCTTAATTGACGACTGTAGACTTTTTATGGGAATGAAATAATAGTATTTGGTAGATATTTTTCAAAACTCAGAAGAAGAAAAAATAAATTTAGCAAACAGCACGGGTGGAACTCAAAAAATTGTGTTGTTCAAAGTATAAAAATTCTAAATCGTATCTCGAGAAAAAATTGTTGCTTCACGTGTCTCGAAATCGACACTCGTGATCAGGCTAAAGGGATTCGTCACCTATCACTTCTTTTAACAAAAATTGTATTACTGAATTTTCTATTATCAATATGTAATACAAATGTACAAACAACCGCAGTTTTGGCGAACATGTTTTTCAAAAAAAAATTCCCAAAAAAATTCTCTCTAACCTATTAAAGGATTACTGAACGCGAACATATTTTCTCGATGAAACATTTTTTTTTTCAAACCAACATATAAAACACCACATTTGCTGCACCTATCATCGGAAATTCAAAAGATCTACGGACGAATTTTGACGAAAAAAAAAACCAAATTTGGCTGCAAATGCGAATTGTATCCAGAAACAGAAAAATTTGACTTGACGACATGTGAAATTAACTTCTCGCAAGAAAAAAAAGGAGAACAATTTGTGAAAAAATTTTTTGTGAAACTTCATTTCTCCTATGTTCTTCATCTCACTAAAACTGTAGCGCAACAATTAATAGCGCAAAGATTACGAAAGCAATATCGAGAAAGTAGGTGCCAGCAGTCATGGAATTTTTCAATGAAAACGTCACATGAAAAAAAAAACTAAAAAGTAGGATATATGAAAAGATATGAAGAGAACCTATCAAAAATGGAACCATTTCTTCTATAAGCAAGAGCTCTAGGCATACACTTGCTAACTTGAAGTGAAACTTTAAGAAATAATGTACGGGAAAATGAAAAGAAATCGGTTTTTGCAGCGTCACCGCATTCCTTGTTCCAGCCTGGGCAGCCGCTGCCCCAGCTTCCCAGACGGGGCAGCTGGGGGCAGTGCCCCGACCTGCCCTTTGCCCCTGCCCTGGCAGCTTAGCATGCCGATGCAGCCGCTGCCCCAGCTTCCTAGACGGGGCAGTTAAAAAGCAGTGCCCCTAACTGCCCTTGCCCCTGCCCTGGCAGCTTAGCATGCCGATTTCGCTGCCCTGCGTGCCCCGCGCCTGCCCAAACCCCGAGATTCGCGTTGATGCATCCGGCCCCAGGGTGGTGGGCTCCGTGGTATCCTTTTCACCGCGTGCGACACTTACCTATTGCGCCTCATGCGTGCACGCGTGACTAATTTCCTCCACAAGTAATGTCCAGCAATCATACTGCGTTCTGATTTTAATGACACGCTCCGACTTCATGTTCGGGACGTGCTGTGAAAAAAGAGATGGGGCGCGTGACACGATCACGCCTCACATTTTAGCGTGTCACAGCCACTGCCCACTGGCGAAGAAAATTGTTGTTCTCACCTTTATAAATATTCTTTGAATTTTTTTTTCTGATAACAATCTTGTCCCAAGCTTTTTCAAACAATGTAAAGCTAACGGCGTGAATCATGCGTATGTCAATCAACTTTTACCCTCCTTTTCTTTACTCACTCAGGTCTATCGCGTGTGGTTTCACGGCCTCTGCATAGTCGATCGGCGGAAGTCGCGTCGAAACGGTGAAGGATAGAGAGCGGCTGCGCGATTCTGTGCATGCCTTCATCCCCATACGAGGCGATTTTTGCCCTCAGACTATACACAGACCTTAATAAGATTCCTTACACACTTTCGCCGCATGAGACATCGCGCAAAGTTACTGCTGCTTTTCAACTGCAGCCGTGTCGGCTACCATTTCTATGCCGCGTAAGGCCTTAGTTATACACAGGCGTTTCGCTGTCGCTGCCTCCCGCGGCTTGTCTGCTATTGGTCAATTTCGAAATCTCACCAATTGCAGATGTCCCGCAAAAACCAGCGGCAGCGAAACGTCGATGTATAACCAGGGCCTGAGTCTGCGAACTCCGGAAACCTCGCTGTCTTGTGAGGTTGACTCGTTCTGGCTCATTCATTCATTCATTCATTCATTCATTCATTCATTCATTCATTCATTCATTCATTCATTCCTTCATTCAACGACTTGATTGAGGAATAAAGAAACATACATAAGTATGTGATTGAGTGTAAAAAGGGTGCATAGCAAAGACAGAAGTGATAAGGGGATAAAATATGAACCTTTTAGAGAGACATTTAGAAAGAAGCCCTTTTCATAGTTTGTCGGCCGACGTCGGACGACTCTTTATCAAGTTCGATAAGTTAAGATAGATAAAATGGTTAGGGTAGGGTGGATAGATATTACACATTCGACAACGAGTCGTCCGACGTCGGTCGGGCAGGTGTGAAAGAGGCTTTAGTCTTGAGAGACCTGAGACCACTGCTCTTAGGCCCGAAGAAAAGCGTAAAGTGTTCGCTGAAACAACCCGTCATATTAAATTATTACTAATACCCTTTCGATCAGACATGGTTGCACTTTGCCGCGCGGCCTTTAAGTGGATGTATGAACTGAGCCTTAGATTGAATCGAGCATTACTGAGAACTTGAGAGTCAGTTTGATCTTCTTCACCGTAAGTTTGCCATGTTTCGTGATATCTGGATGAAAATGAGTATGGATTGAGGTGTCTTCGCAAGTCGATACGTATTTAAAGCAAGATATCGATGCGATGCGAGCTGGAAATATTGAATGCGCCTGAAGTCCATTCTGCATGTCTTGCAACTTTCCGCAGTTGCACTCACCACATTCCTCGCGCATATGAAAACGTTATTATAGTCAGCAATATCACAGAGCGGCAAAAGCTCTCCAGAAATCCAGTTGTGTGAATAAGCTGTACTGATTCTGGTTATATACGTCGCCTGGTGAGCGTATCTTGCCAGTCTCAATTCAAACACGAGGGATTCAAAGGCAGTGTTCACGATAAGAATCGCTCTTCTGCTTTTCCGTCTATCTTGAAGACGGTCCCATGCTGATTCCAATGATTTTTGAAATCGTACGAGACCTTCTAGGAACGGAGTTATGGTCTCTCAAAAAGTGAGCTAGGGAAGCATGGTGGACGAGTTGTCCGAGGCTTGTGATTTCCGTCTTTTGCAGACGATGTATGCGAGCTGACCTGAGTAAAGAGGGAAGTTGGGAAAAAAGGGATGAACGGGGCTATTTATCGGAAACCATCGCTCATCTCACAATCTCGAGCATTCATTTGTTCACGTCGGTGGGCGTGGAAAGTGCATCTGGGGTGTGACGAGCTGACGTGTGTCCAACTTTGGGGCCGTAGGGGACCGTTCCGAGCTCATTTTTCTTAAATTTTTCAACGTTTTGGTTGCGCTAGGCCCTGCAGCTGCCGATCTCCACCAAAAAAATCAGAGATGGTTATTATCGTGAACACTGCCTTTGAACTATCCGAAGGACAAGAGAAGTCAGTATGAAGTCTAAGATGTCTCCATCGAATTTTTGCAGGCACATTCTATCCCTTCAAGAGCTTACCTCGACGAGGTGGTGGTCTTTGGTGAGTTTTACTCCCATGTTTGTAAAAGCACTGTATTTCGATAAAATGTGCTTATTAGAGTCCTTCAGCGACCAGTCCCGAGATTCGTCCTTGACCAATACTGTCACGGAGTCAGAGGGCGACTTTTTCCGACCTATTGTGGAGTCTGAGCATCACTCTCACGATCACGCTACGGAGACGAATTCAGAGGTTGTTTTTCTTTAGCAGTCTGTATCAAATGTCTTCTATGTTTTGGGCAGGTGACCTCTTGCGAAGAGGTGCGATGAATGCTGGTGCCCTCCTATCGAATATACTTGGAATCGTCCGTATTGCGGGTTGAATCTGAAGGAGAGATCAGGACAGTCTATACCTTCCCAAGCAGGGATGAGCGGAATAAAAATATGAAATTTCGGAAATCGGTTTTCGGGTTTTGGAACTAAATTTTTCTCGGGTTTCGGAAATCGGGCGCGAAACGGCTGAAAATGCGCGGAAATGCGGTTTTCGGAACGCGAAACGCGGAAAAATTCAGAGATCATCTACTGTTTTCTTGCGTCCCAGATGACCCGATATTTTCGCATTCCGCGGCGTTTTCTGCGGTTTTCGGAATGCGGAATGCCAAAATTGCGCGAAACTGCGGGTTTTGGAACGCGAAACGCGGAACTCCGCTCATCCCTAGTACCCATAAGGATTTTTTTTTGGAGTTTGAAAAAATTTTCTCGGATTTAGCTCAAAAGTTGTATGTAGGGGTAATCTAGGGTAGTGAGCACGAATCTGGAGTCCATTTGTCGAAATGTTGAGGTTTACTGTAGGGTACGGTAGGTAACATGTCATTTATTGAACAAAACCCACCTTAGTATTCTGAAAATCGACAAACGGACATTAAATTCGTATTCTCCACCCCGAATAACCCCCGTATACAAATTTTGAGTAAAATCTGAGATTTTGACCAAACTACCGTATACCCGCCGTAATTTACCTTAGTCTGCAAAAATTCGATAAACGGACTCCAGATTCGTGTTTAGCACTGCAAATAACTCTCAGAGAATGATACTGAGACATATCTATCGTAGGAATCCGGAAATCTCGAGAGAGGCGTTTTTCCCTTGAAATTTTCCCCGGTTGGAAAGCTTCGAACGAAAATAGCCGAAAACTTCGGAAAATCGACTAATAAACCACAGATTCGTGATCAGCACCTCAAAAAACTGTCCTGAGGGAATTTTAAGTCAAATCTGGAACATTTTTCTAAAACGCTCCCTAAGCCTTCAATTGGTAGAAATAACGCCAAAAAAGTAGTCCAAAACGCTGTCAGTCTGGACAAAGTACGGGAAATATGCCTTCACCCAAACTTTGCTCAGGGGGGTAGTTTTGGGCGCTGAACACATTTATGAGGTCCGTTTCCGGATTTCCCGAAGACTAACGTGCTTTTTGGAAGGTACAAAAATCACAAAAAATGAGCTTTTTAAGCTTGTAACTTCTTGGAACCTGCAGCTCGGGGTGGGATACTGCGCAGTTTTACAATTGAGCCACAAGAGATACTAACGATACTAGTCGTTTTGGCAGATCCGACCTACGCTTTGTATACTTCCCTTGTCAGACCAATGCTGTAGGATACCACGTCCAACGAGAAACGCTGAGCCCACAAACTCTTTCAAGAAGACGCCTTTATACTCTTTTTTCCATCGAGTGGGCCATCCTAGAGCGCAGAGAGAGCCGACATTGTCAGTCTGCGTAGGTGCTCTACGCAATTATTGTTCTTGCAGTGGTGCCTACGGTGACCAGGAAGTGGAACTTATCGCTGCCACAACCACCACTAATTCCTTCCTGGTGGTGATCTCACTGTGCGTCTGCCAATCCCCTCTGCTCCCATCCTTGCCGTTTCGCTTCTGAACGGTGTATGTAGGATGGCCCATTCGATGACAACAGGGTATAACACCGTCTTAGTTGCTGCCGGAGTACGCCAAGCAAAATGCTATCATCTGCTCGGGTATAACAGCATCCTAGTTGCTGCCAGTGTCTACTAAGCAGAATGCTATCACCTGCTAATCTCAGCCTATAACTGGAAAAACTGTCCTTTCCCCTTAAATAGTCGATGATTTGTGCCGAGAGAGATAAAGGTCATTAACTGCCTTGTCAAGCTGAAATGCTTTCTAAATGGCACAGTGTCTTTTCTCTCTCGTCAATTCGCCGTGTCTCTTTTTACAACTGATCGTGCTGAAGACATCGCTCATTGCACTGTTGAATCGGAATGAATTTCGCCCTCCTTTTGGTCCCATAGGCCGCTTGGCATCGTATCGTACACTTCGCGAAAGTCCCACAGAGCATCGAACAGAGACCAGGCGCAGTGAAAGCGGAACTCAACTTTTTACTAGTTCTGGGTTTCACACAAGGGGAAAGCAGAAAAGGAAAGGTCTTGTTCACACGCAAGGCTATCCTGCAACCAGCTCTAAAGTATGCTGCTCCGTTCCGGCGGCAGCACAGCAGGAGGCGTCGGCTACAAAATGCTGCTCTATAGATTGCCACATGTTGCGCGGAATCTTCTCCGGCTGAGCACCCAAAGTCCACGATAAAAATCATGTCTGATTTTTTGGTCGAGATTGGCAGCTGCGGGGCCTAGCGCAACCCTAACGTTGAAAAGACTAAGAAAAATGAGCTCGGAACGGTCCCCTACGGCCCCAAAGTTGCACACCCGTCAGCTCGTAACACCCCGGATGCACTTTCCACGCCCACCGACGTGAACAAGTGAATGCTCGAGATTGTGAGATGAGCGATTGTTTCCGATCAATAGCCCAGTTCTTCCAGTTCTTCCCAACTTCTCTCTTTACTCAGGTCAGCTCGCATACATCGGCTGAAAAAGACGGAAATTACAGGTCTCGGACAACTCGTCCACCATGTTTCCATAGCTCAATCTTTGAGGGACCATACATGCGTTCACAGAAGGTCTTGTACGATCCCAGGGACCTCATTGAAATCAGCATGGGACCGTTTTCAAGATAGGCAGGTAAACAGAAAAACGATTCTTATCGTGAACACTGCCTTTAAATGCATGGGCTCATGTCTCTTCAATTAAAGGATATTGCCAGAATCAAGATCAGCATTCTGGAGCGGCTCTATCATCCTTTTCCGGGAATACTAAATCCCGTAAGAAAGACATGTTTAAGAGAGCCGTTTGCTGATGCTCCCAGAAAAGTCAATTTTCAAAGATTAATTGACTATCAACGAGAACATTTAGGTTTTTTTTTCCTGCGGAACATACCCATTTTGCGAGAGATCACTTGAATGAATGTCACGGAGTTACTGCATTTTAATGCCAGACAAGGAAAAGCCTGAGTTGTCAGTGTCGAAGAAGCGGCACAAAGCGAGCCTAGTGTACCGAAAACGGCTGCAAACGAGAGTGTCGTATCCTCGACACGTCCCATGCTCCCTGAATTTCGCGATATGAGCAAAGGGGAAGCTGAGATTGTGGTAACAACCATTAATAAAACGAAAGAATTACTGCCAAGTGAGGCAGACCGCTAGATTTCAGTAATAGAAATCATTGTTTTGTGGATTCGCACTCATACATATGTTCCTCCGTGTGCTCTCCAACCTCTTGTTGATGCAGCATATGCAAGTAAACCACGTTTTGCAAATTGGAAGAAGTTTCTATGTTTTCTGCTGCAACGAAATCGATGGATCGCTTGGTATGACTCCTACTTCCACATTTTGTCCTTGGTTATGGAAAAAAAGTTTGTATTTGGCAAGGCGCATAGGTATAACAATACTGAAGAAACATGGAAATACCACGCGCTGGCCACTAAAATGTACCTCTTTAGTGTGTATTTTTATAGAATTTGATCAGGATGATGCTATTTGTCCACTTTTCAAATGAGCTTCACCTATCTTCTGACGATAAAGTTCCTGAAAGTTCCTTTCATAATGCGGGACTTGGATTTTGAAAGAATTCCAGCTAGGTAGAACGACCAGCTGAATGTGGTTACGAGATCGTGCTGCATCCTGGACCTTTCAACGCCTGTGGTTGTTCACACCTCCTCTCGAGGCTGAGAACCAATCCCAGCGAGACATTCTGCGGCGAGTTCCTAGTGACATGGTGTTAGCCTCAAGGACTCACTACAACTTGTCTCTTAACTTCTCCGCGATCGCCATTCCCTACTCCATCAACGAGTATGACAAGATTGTTGGCTTCGAAATGAATCAATTTTATCGCTCAGACCATTTTTACGAGGTTTCTAGGCTCGAGTTCCTGCGGTCAAACATGAGCACGACTTAGGTTTACGTGTCCCAGTCATCTTCATCGACGATAGCAAATTCATTTTGAATGATCCTGATGTACTAGTGATCCTTATCCACCATGTTACGTTGCTCTTGTTTAGTGCTCATGTTTATGGGTTGACCCGAACACCAAGCCGGCCGGTGGGCGGGCGCCAATGGTAGTAGTCGTTCGCGAGGGGCAACGTGACATGGTGGATAATATACTTCGGACAGAATTATATTATTTGAAAAATATTCGAATAATTTTTCGAATTTCGAATCATTCAAATTTCGAAATTCGAAAATTTTGGTTTTCGAATAATATTCGGAATTCGAATAATTCGGAAACGGGCTTTCGAATGGTATTCGAAATTCGAATATTTCAAAAACAGAGTCCCGAATAATATTCAAAAATTGAATATTTCGGAGAGCATATTCGAATTTTTGAAGTTCGAATAATCGAAGTGCACAATCATCATTCAATTAGAAGTTCTTTTTTAATCAACCTTTGAAAGCACACCCTATCAAAGCATCATCTTGGCCTATTTATCCCACGCTCGATCCGGGGTTCTCACACGCTTGGATCGTGTGAAATATTGCGTCACCGTACAAGGTGCTCCGTCGGTAGGATAGGCCGGCTTGAACGGCCAGCTAATGCAAACCATTTTTCTCTCGTTTTCGCATTTATTATGTAGCTGTCAGGCAGATATGGACAGTACCAGGGTTTTAGCTTTCAAAATCCTCCCGTGTTAGAGAAACAGTTACTTGAAATACAGACGGGAGCGATTGAGCTCATTAATCTACAGTGACTACTCTAGAAACATAAGCTTGGACTGGTCTTCTCGGCTGGAAAGGTTTGGTGTTGCCCAGACCTTGTGAATTACGATTTGCGAAATACGAGAAACTTGAGAACTTACGATTTACGACATTACGAAATTCAGTTACGCGCAGCCCTGCGCGGCGCCACGATCGATATCAAGGGTCGTTTACACTTCCGCCGCCGAGCGGCGCGGCGCAGCGCACTTATGTTCTAATATTGATCACGCGGCGCGGCACGATTGATATTTTAGGATTGCACTTCGCCGCGCTGCTCGGCGGCGGGAGTATAAACGTCGCCTAAGGCCGATTGTATACATTGTCGCTGCCATGAACGACAGTCATGGCATTTAGCACTAACATCGGAGCAATGAGACTGGTCGTCGTAGGAACAGTTGTCACGTGTCCGTCACAGTGACGTGTCGTGGAGGGCTGACATACTGCAAATGTGCCTATGCCTGTCGCTGCCACTGTCGCTGTCGCAGTGCGCTGTTGCTGTCGCTGTGCAGAGCGACACGACCTCGTGTCGCAAAACTATACCATTGACCTCACGCCCTTTTTGCCGCGCTTTACTGTCTCGTTACCATTTTTGATCGCAAAACGATTTCGCCGGCATTCTCATGTGGGAAGAAGCTAGTTGCCAACTTCCGGCTAATTTTCTAGTCATCCAAAACACTGGATTCATTGTAGCCCAAAAGCGGCATTTTCCACGGCGGCAAAAGGGCGTAAGGGTTTCAAGCTTCAAGGTTCAGCCCTGCCCCCAACCTAAAGTCGTGCAAGTATGGCGGCATTAAGTTTGCCTAGGCCGCGCCGTAACGTAGTTGTAGGTCTTGAGAGCGGCGCTAGGGTTTCGGCGCTTGGGTGCGATTAGGCGCTTATCGTGAAAGGGATAGTGGTGGTCAAGTCAAGCCTGAAGCCACGCCCGCGCGTCACGCGCGTGTCTTATAAATAGCGCCTAACATTGTGGCAGGTCGCCACGCCCGCGCGTCACAAGCGTTTCGTATGAATAGCGCCTAACATTGTGGTAGGCCGATAAATATCTCTTCAAAGTTATAGTCACATGAAATGACAGCTCAAAACTAATTTTTAAAATCGGGTTATCGTTTGTGAATTCGAGAAATTTTATCCGGGAAATAGAGAAAATTAATCGAAATTCCGCAAATTTCTCCGATTTTCGAATATACTCGAAAATTCGAAATTTGAGAAATCAGTTTTTCGAATGTATTCGAAAATTCGAAATTCGGAAAATACCATTTTCGAGTTCACTCGAAAATTTGAAATTCGAAAAAAAATGATTCTCGAAGTTTATTCGAAAATTCGAAATTCTATAAATTTGATTTTCGAATATATTCGAAAGTTTGAAATTCGAAAAAAAATGATTTTCGAATATATTCGAAAATTCGAATTTCTAAAATTTTCACACTTTTGCCCAAGTATAGTGGATAACGATCACTAACTACACTGATGTCACAAGATGCCATTTGGAAGTTATTATTGTCTCCTCCTCCTGCATCGTCTGTTTGAATTATAGGGAACGAATATACTGTGCTTATCTGGGCCAAATTCCGGTCCGCAATTGCGTCTCGACACGCTTTGCGACCGCACGCGCTCGAGCCAGTCGGGTTTCCAGCGCCAAAGCCGACTCGATGTGACTTTCTTATACAATTTTCTCCAATTTTTCTTAGTTTCCAGTTTCCAAAACCCACCCATAGTCAGCAGATCGGTGGCTGCGGCGCTGGAAACTCTTCTGACTCTGAAGCGTGCGGCCGCAAAGCGTGTCGAGACGCAATTGCGGACCGGAATTTGGCCCAGATAAGCACAGTACTCTTGTTTGATCGCGCAGGCTCGAATCTAGCAGCCTTGTGGCAACGTTCTGAGTGATTAGATTGCTTTTCTTCCGGAGCCCAAAATGTTGCAGTGGTTGATGTAGTAGGGATAAGTATTCGCCGAGAAACTCAGCAACAATTACTAATAAGTCGTCGGGGTCCGACACCTTGTCGCTGGTGACTCTTCGAGTGACGTCTCTCTAACACTGATCTTCTACCTTCATAGGACCTTTGTAGGGTCGACCATGGACGTCATGCAGCTCAGGTTCCAGCATAAACTTGGAATTACATGTAGATCCTAGCCAGCTGAAATTCCATCGAAATCCAAGTCCAGCATTATGGAAGGAACTTTCTCGTTAGAAGAAGTTCTCTAGAAAAGGGGACAAATATTATAACCGTGCACCAGTTTGAAAAATACACATAAAAGTGGTACAATGTGGCGTTCGTGGCGAGTTTGTTATAGTGGCGATGACATGAAGTATCATGACACTGCATATCATTGCATTTTCAGGCTTCATCAATCAATCTTGTGTGTCATTTTGAAGTTCACAAGCTTCTGCGAAAGTGCGACTGTGGGTCGTCCTTCTCGAACATAGCTTCATTACGGCAGCACTTCTTCGATGAGCACCTGCGGGTCCAGTTTACATGTACATTATGTGGCGAATGGTTTTTGTCTCGCAGCAATTTCGCAGTGAGTGTCAATCGATACGAAGAATAAAGACAAGTTGATATGTCATCAGAGGCTCCGTGAAAGCTACATGTTCTGAGTTTTGAGATAAGCTGGTGCTGTCGTGATTGGTTTGTTGAGCAAAATTAGTAGCACACAATTATTAAGGAGCACGCAAAAGGCCATGTCACTAAAATGGTTCCTCTGCAGTGTGGTTCATGTCAGACAACTGGCGACTCGCGCGAAACACTTAATATGCACGTGCAGCTGTATCATAACAGGTATTTGTGTTGAATTGAAATTACATAGAGAAGCGTGAGAGCAAGTCTCATTTTCTTTCCAGAGATCAGCCAAAAGCCGAAATGAGAGTAGCGCCGTCTTCAGTAAGGAGCGGACTCACGCTGGCAGCACAGCAAGAAGTCAGATTTCATCTACAGACGCACAGAACTCATGAGGAGGACATTTCACAACCGTATGTGATGCTATTGTCAGACTCATTTTCACCGACTCACGGCTTGTGACGGCGATCCCCTTTTGGTTGCGCACTACTTAAGGTCTGTCCGAATGAGACTGTCCGCCCATGCGTTCGACGTGCGTGTCAAGCGGCCAGCAAGGAGGCATGTGCTAGACGAGGCTGCCTTAGATAGAGATACAGCTGATTGAGGTTTTTATTCATTTCTCGTCTGATATTCCTGTAAATTGATTCAAAGGTTCAGAAAATGCCTTCACAGCCACCGATCAACACGCTCGCCGACCGCGTGGGCAGACAGTCTCACATAGACAGACTTCATAAGAAAACTATCATTAGCTAAACTGGCGATTCCGATTGAAATGTACTTTACTGGAATCATTTTTTTTGACGTGGAGTTCGAATATGCCCTTCGTAGCTGCCTAGATCACTTTGAGAAAGTTGTAGGCAAATTTTCTCTGATTTTTGTACCGATTGTGCCCTCCAAAAAGCGCAGTAATCTTCCGAAAATCTGGAAACGGACCTCATAATCGTATTAAGGGCCCCAAAACAACCCCTAGGCAAGGTATGGGTGAAAGCGCATTTTCCGAACTATGTGCAGACTGACAGCGTTTTTGACTTTTAGGATTTTAGGTTGAGCGCTCACATAAAGTGTGTACGAATGAGTATGGCGGCCCATGCGGCCGTCGCGTTCGCCGCTTTCAGACGAGCATGCGAAACGTCCCCCACAGCCTACGAACGGGGCCGGCACCGGCTGGCAGCAAACACTGCGCCGATCAAAAGGCTCTGCAGCAGGGGGGAGGAAGGATGCGCCGTTCGAATCCAACACTCGTCCGAGAGCGGCACATGCGACGGTCGGCTGCCAATCACGTAGGCCGAATGGGCCGCCATTCTCATTCGGACACACTTTATATCAATTAAGGGGTACAGAAAGCGTGCAAGAGAATTATTCCAGGTCTGACCTAAAATTCTCCCTGGTTGGTTATTTGGGAAAGCTGATCACGAATCTCAAGTTCATTTTCCCTTTTTTCGAAGTTTTCGTCTGAATTTGTTCAAAGCTTTCCACCAGCAGAAAAATTTGAGGGCAAAATCGACTTTTGACGATTTCCGGATTGTGAAGACAGTTGTGGCTCGAATCGTACCACTGGGGGTTGTTTCGAGTGCTCGACACGAATCCGATGTCAGTTCATCGATTTTTGACAGCTTACAGTAGATTGCGGTGGGTATACGGTAGCTTGATCAAAGTCTCAGATTTGACTCAGAATTTCCTCAGATGTTCGTGGGGAAGTTCCCGAGAACGACAGCAGAACTTTCCTCGAAACAACTGGGGAACTTCCCCCGAATTGGGGGAAGGCAAAGGGGAATTCTCGACAGCAGAGTAATAGGGGAAGTTCCCACAGCAGGAGTTCTTTTGTTCTCCCGACTGCAGGTCTTCCCGCGACCTTCCGACTGCTGGTCTTCCCATTGTTCAATGATTGATCGAAAATCAGCTTGCTAGAACTAGCTGTTTTCGACAGACTCCTGTTCCTGAAAAACTGCGATCGGTCGAAAAATATTCACCTCCGACTAAAGGTTATAGAGAAGCTTATTAGCTCCTCTGAAAACCAGACAGAAATGCAGTACGTAGTCCTTGAGTGGCAGATCTACCATCTCAACTGGCGAAGCAAAACCACCTCACGACTGGCCAGTCTGCATCACCGTCAGGGATGTGCGTAATTACGACTAACGACTAACGAATTTAACGACTAACGGGCTTTTTGGGTGTTACGACTAACGGCTAACGACTAACGAAAATAAAAATATTTTCGTAAGCAATCCCAAAATTCGTTAGAGAGTCAACAATCATTCAAATCGCGCTCCAACCAAAGGACTACACCAGGATTGATACATATTGCCCTGTTGGTTGTTCTAGTTGAATGGTTCAGAATAACCGTAGCTTCCAGTGTTTATTATATCTATTGACACAGTTTCGCAGTTCTGGAACCCCCATATTAAAACCACAATTGAACGTTGGGCAAGGTTAGGAGCAGCATCTTTGCGACTTCGTGTCGGTCGCGCTACTTTATGGTAGGCTCAATGAACCGGTTCCGGCACTGAACGGCTCTAGCGGAGATTTCTAGAGAGGACATTATCAGAGGTGATAATATGGAGCGGTGCCTGCAGGCCACAACTACAGGAACTGTATCCGATCATTGGATTGTGAAGGGTGCCGTCCTTCGATTTTCAGTCATAAATTTGAGATATGGGGTTTCTACAAAGTGGTGCTGATACCTCTCAGGGGTAAAATTTTCACTGCTAATTTTTGACGTTTAACCATTATGGGAACAAGCTCTAAACCACGTAAGCGCTCGGATCGCGACGCTGAGCAAAAAACAATTCGTGCAGAGTCGGTGAGATTCTTCGTGTTCTCACTATCGGGTATATATCAAATAGCATCATATAGTGCACAATGGCAAATTTTGCATTGAAAAAAAAACAGAGTTCTAGATTGTCTCGGTCTCCCATTTTGTTTCTTTTGTTACCGAAAAAAATGACAAAAATCGATAAACACACACTCCCGAGGATTAGGTTTCGTGCAGCAATGTCCGAGTTGTCAAGGAGATATTTTTATTTATGTATATACAGGCTTGCAGTTTGAACTAGGTTCTTTAACAAGAAATGATTTGTGTCTTTAATGGCCATGAATGTTTCAAAAAACATACATCTCTTCATGCCTTCTTTTTTTCTATTCATGAGGGTTTTTTTCTGCCTCAGTTGTGCTTGTTTTCAAAGCCTAGATTTTTAACGACTAACGATTAACGACTAACGACTAACGAGGGTTTTGGCCGGTTGAACGACTAATGACTAACGAATTACAAAATTTCTATTACGCATATCCCTGATCACCGTATACGCTGCGGCTTTGTTTTCGCCTTCATCATGTTCGGGGGGAGGCCATGGAAACAACCGTGAAGCGAATTCTCTTGTTCTCCCCCCGAGTTGACTGTTTCGAACGCCTTATCGTTGTGTATAATTCGAAGAGAGAGGGGAGAGACGTCCCCCTCCGGGGGGACGTCTCGCTCCTCTCCCCTACGACCGAGTGATAACGACCAAATCAGGTCTGTTGTCCTCCGGAACTTCCCCACAAATATCTGAGTCTATGTAGGGGTTATTTGGGGTGCTGAATACGAATTCGATGTCCATTTGTCAATTTTCGAATTTGTATGGTAGATTTTGCTCCTCAAATGGCATGGTACATAACGTAACGTGCAGCGAACATTAAAATTTCGATAAGCGAACGCCAGATTCGTGTTCAGCGCCCCAGATTACCCCTACATACAACATGTTTTCAGCAAAATCCTAAAAAATTTCGAAACATCTAACCTAAAAGTTGCCTGATGCTTTAAATTGTCCTTACCTTTTCGAGAAGATTTCAAAATGCTCATAACTTCTTACAGAGTGAGTCCAGTCAGCTACGATGGGCATATTCGGACTTAACGTCCGAAAATGATTCTAGGAAAGTACATTTCATTTACAACGGCCAGTTTGACCAAAAGGAGTCCCCTTGTTAGATATCTATTAAGTTTTACTGCAAAGTGGTTCTTCTATTCCTTGAAGTCCAGTTAGTGCACTGACTGACAGCCGCTGTATACAAAATCTACTCCTTTATGCAAAATTTCATGAAGTTGCAGCGTCCAGCACTTCAATGGGAGCCATAGGCGTTCGCCCGTTCAAGCCTGAATGCCCTGACCCTGATGGTGTAACTGCCATTCATTTCTAATTTTGGTTATTTAGGGAACTTCTGGTACAACAAGCACAGTGTGCTAATGGAATGCAGGAATTCCGAGCGCGTGACAGCAATGATTGCAGTCAACGTGGCAGGAACGAAATTTCGCGGTCTTCGTGTCATGGACAGAAAATCCATCACCGTCTGGAGCAAGATGCAGAATTATGTGGCATGGAGGAACGTCATCAAAACGAAATTCGTAGACTTCAAGAATTCCTGCGCCAAGAGACAGACGCCCGTTCACGTTTAGAACAGGAAGCCCTTTTGCGTCGTCAACGAGTTCACCTGGAACGCTGTCAGCTTGAAGAACAAGAACGACGTCAGGAGGAACAGCAAGTTCGCCAGTTTGAAGAGCGGGAGCGAAAAAGTTATCAGCGTAAGGTGGAGGGACGCTCTTCACGATGGGCTGAAGATGGCTGTCGATATGAGGCGGAGAAGAGCCTTCTGCGTGATGAGGAAGAACGTCGTCATTGCGAAGAGCAGGAGCGCTGTCAAGTTGAGGAGCAAGAACACAATGATCAGGATCGTCGTGAAAGCGAGGAGCAAGAGAGTTATCAGCGTAAAGGAAAAGAAAGCTGTCTACGTAGGTTGGAGGACCGCTTTCGTTATGAGGTTGGAAAGCGCATTTTGCTTGAGGAGGAGGAACATCGTCAATGCGAGGCGCAAGACAGCTGTCGGCGGGAAGAGCAGGAGCGGCGTGAGACGGAAGAGCGGGAGATTCTTCAACGCGACGAGCAGGAATGTCGTCAAGGCGAGAAGCAAGAAAGTTGTCAGCGTGATGTGAAGGATTTCTATCAACATGAATTGGAAGAACGTCGTTCTTGTGACGAGAAAGAACGCTGCCACAACAAAGAGCTGGAGCGTCGTCCTTCTGAGAGACAGGAATGTTGTCAGCAGTATGAGGGGCAAAAACACCGTTGGCGTCAAGAACAACGTCAGGCCCGTGTGCGAGGCGGTGGACTGAAAGGATCGGAGCTTACTCGGCTGCTTAGTAGGAGTGATGCTGATCAACCCGAAATGACAAGGGAGAGGTATCGCCCTCACCTTCGTGCCTCAAGCGCCCCACAGAGACCTCATAGCACTTATGGTGGGGACAACGGCATGACGGATGCGCTCGTTGGTGATGACTGTAGATTTCCGATTCGCGACTCCCAGGAATATGATCAAATGTGAGTTTCTGTTGAATCTTGGACTATTAATCCGTGGCTTTACTGAAGTAGCATTATCTAGAAACGGAGGTGTGGCTTCCAACAGTCGTGGAGAGGGCTGCCATGAACCGGCAAATGGTTCGACGGATCCACAGTCCTGCGAGCGCCTGGGAAGGTAGATATTCTCTGTCGACGTGTACCAATCTAAATTACTTGTTCAGAAGGAGCGTACCTGAATTTCTCTGCAGTTCTGATTATAGTAATGGATACGGGAGAGTTCAAAATCCCAAGAACTACGTGCCCAGCGAATTCGAGAGAGATCTTCCTGTCAATAATGGGGTAAGTTCGATACCTTGTATAGGCTTTCGTAATTTATCGAGCGTTAAGGAAATTAATCCAAAATGCTGAAATTGCACACAGAATTGTCCGTGAATCAGGCGGCAGACCTGCCCGAGGTGATAGCTACGTATCTTAAAAGCAGTGTTAGCGATGTAAAAGTAGCCCATTTTTGGCAAAAACGTAAGCATTGGGCTCCTCTAAGAAGTCTGAAAACGGAAAAACGACGAAAAACGGCCAGGAAGTGGACGAAAATCTCGTGGACTAGCCGACCCATTGACTCACTTCATATGACAGTTGTCCTGCGTTCGATTCATCACAGTAACAGTCGCCGAATTTCGAATATATTTTATCGCGAAAGATTCTAGCATCCAAGCATGTGCATTGTTTTATCTTATTTCAGAGTTCACGGTGCAAGAAGCAGAAAAAAATTACATACCTAAGAGTGCAAAACCTTTTCTGCCGTTGGGTTTGACGCTCTGTTCGCAGTTCCCCGAAACACATCAAACAGGCGTTACTAACTATTTCAGAGAATTCTTTGAACAGTTTTTTCAAGGTATTTGAGGGTTTTGTGTGGTCTTCCTCCTATAAACCTTCTTCTTGGTATTACCTAAACAAAAACATCGAAAACTAGCCTATTGTCCCACCGGTGGAACACGCTTTTTAAAAATTGATTTCCCACACAGGATCGATTTTTCAAACACTCCTTTGACCAATCAACCTATCCTAGACTCGACTACAGATTTCGTGGTCCGTCTGTAGCTCCACTAGAGCGTAGCAGTCGAACTCTTGTGATTATTGCTGGGACTCAAATAGGAAAAACGGCTGCAAAAACAGTTGTCCAAGCGCACCTTGCGTTTTTTTTTCGTTGTCATTGCTTAGCTTTTTCAAAGGCAGTGTTGACGATAAACTTCGATTTTGAGAATAATAGCTAAATCGATTGTTTGGGCCCCACGTAGGACTGCAGAAGGGCCCGAAATCCTTTACTCTCACTCCGCTTCTTTACTCTCACAGGAAGTGTTCGTTGTGACGATGAATTCTTCTGAGGACCCGTGTTTTGCAATTCTCTACTTTCTGTTGCTCCGTTCTTTCCTTCGGACCCCAACTAATACGGTTTTGCCTGAAATATCCTTCCACTTTCGATCAGTCCCATTTTTTATCGGTGACAAACACCGTGAACATGTTCATCCAATTTACAACTAGTCCATGCCAGAGAATAATGTCACTGAAATAAGACGTTTTAGTGCGTTTCCCCCCGTTTCCTTAAAAATTCAGAAATACTTGGTGGCTAACGCATTGTTTTGAGTGAATAACTCGGGAGCGAAAATCATCGTGGACACTGCCTTTAGAAAGTAATCATAGCTGGAGTCGTGATCTTTTCGACTGAAAACGTGGCACCACTAATAGGATTCCCATTATACCCCAGAATATCGACTTCCAGGCTATGCTAAGAGCAGCATACATGCTCGTAAACGTGTACGAGATAACTACTGAAATAGAATCGTATGGCTTAGAACGCAACGCCACGCGTTTTGAAGCGTCAAAAACGACCCACAATGACGCTACAGGAGTAGAAAGTTGGCTTCACCCCTGTCGTCCTCCAAAACAGGGGTGCTGGGCCATTTCCACCGTCGGCGACGTTATTGGTTCACTTATTGTACAGGAAAAGGGGGCTGTACAATACAGGGACGGGGCCAACTTCTCACTCGTGTAGCGTCATTATGGGTCGTATATGAAGCTTCAAAATGCATAGGCGTTGCATTCTGAGCCATATGATTCTACTTCTGTGGTTATCTCAAGCACTTTTACGAGCGTGTATGCTGCCTTCAAAGGCCCAGTACACCCTAAGATATGAATTGTGAGATTTTCATGTAATTGTGTACAAGTCCCCTCCTGTATAACACGTGCCAAATGCGTGATCTTAATTCGTCCAAATAAGCGAGATATAAGCTACCACCAAAGACCCGACCCCCTTCGCTCACCACCACAGGCCCGACCCCCTACCAGATTTTTGAACTCGATAGCGACTCGATGGATGGATTAATTCCAACAAGTCTTCGTTCTTCAGCCCATTGTCGGGCTGTCTCATTATGCTGGCCCGCTCTCGCGCAACGATTGCTAATGAAGAGAAATACAGGCCTGAGACAACTCGTCCACCAATTTTTCATCCTTTAAATCTAGGCATCTTTGAAGAGCCATAACTCTGTTCAAAGGGGGTTTTGAACGACTTCAGAGTATACACTAAATAACGTGCATGCTGAGTACATTGTTAAAATATAGGCGATTACCGCATCTCCAGCTTATGATAAGACCGCTTTCACTTCGTCATGCTGACCAGCTCGTCCTTACTATAGAGTGACCGAGGTTCTGAAAGATGGGTAGCGTAAAAATATTGCGTGTGGGGGTTTTTAAATGGACAAATAGGTAGGGCCGTTGCGGTCTTGTTTTTCAAGTGTTAAAAATGAAGTTCGGTTGACCAGGAGATCCCATTTTGTGGCCAGGAATCCAAGGGCCCCGAATGCAAGTTGTTAGCTGACCTATATTCCCATTCGTGAATCGTGCGCGCTGCCTATGGATGGAGAGTTCATACCCTGGAGCGTAGCAACCCATGCGCGGTTTGAAGTCCCCTTGTGCCCAGATGACTTTACAGTCAGCTGTCTCAGGGTCATTTCAAGGGTGTAGATTGTTCGAAAAACTTGGTATGGTGCGCTGCAGCAACATTGAAAGGTAGTGAACGCGAAAGCGTGCGTTCAAAAAAAAGTTCGCTCTCCCGTAGACTGCCTACGCGGGATTTTAGAGCAGACAACCCCGCTTCTGTTTGCGTATGGCGGTCTCACAACATAAAATTTATTTTAGGGTCAAAGCACCTGCCAATTGGCTTCTTCATCGCTGAGTGAAGAGCAGTTCATTGGCCTCCGGATGATTCGAGGCTTTGTGTATACGCGCAGAGATGGCAAAAATTCTGGATTCCGCTCGGTAAGTGGAAAAAAAAACGGGCGTCTGCAGTCGTCTTGAATTTTCTAATTTACAGCTTGACAGTATACTTTGCATTCTTCCTGGAGGTCATTCGATTGAGTATTGGCTTGCGTTGGTGCGCGACCACCTCGATGAGATTGAGGTGATACCTTTCCGCGATTCGGTGAGTGGTGTTTTGCTAAGAGAATATTTCGTTTTATCTCCTCAAGACTCCATATTTGAATTATATGAGTTTTCAGGCGGTGCTTGTCTGGAAAACTGGTGCCCGTTATTGAGGATGTGTTTTGTATGACGACACTGATCTGTTTTTTTATGTTACTACTTCAGGACAGAGTACGGCATAAGGTGCGCAGGCTAAATTGGCTCAGATCCATTTTGTAAAACCACTACCAGCTTTTGTTCTAACTCCGGTGACCTCTTCACACCCACTTTCATTTCTTGTTGGTTTTATGAGCACATTAAGCTTATCATCTTTAGTCCGACTGATGGAACTTAGTATGAAGCTCCCCAGAGCTCCCTCGTTTTTAGTCTCACCACGGGTCATATTCGAGACGTTCCTTCTTTGGACATTCGAAGATTAATCCCTCTCATGATCATGCTGTAGACCCCGTGTCGAACCCTGCTCAAAATATGTTGCTCGTGAGATATCTTGTTAGATTTTCATCTCTGATTTCTGAAGACAGTGTTAACGATGAAACGGTCCTCAAATTTCTATCGGAAAAGGAAAGGTCCTGACCTTGCTATAGCATTAATGTCGAAAAAACAGCGAAAAATGAGTCATAAATAGCACTATACGACCCCCACATTTGATAGCGGGGTGCCTGCCCCGCCCACCTCGTCGCAAGCCGTTAAGGAAGGGGGCGGGGCGGGCATTCCACTGTCAAGTTTGGGTGCCGTATGCCCCATACTTATGTTTCGTTTTCGGTAGTTTTCTACACATTGTTGTTGCAATGGACCATGTAACTTTGGGTATTCGGGGAAGGCTTAAAGGCAGTGTTCACGATAATCTCCAATTCTGAGATTATTCGCTATATTGATTGATTGACCCTCGGGTAGAACTAAAATGACGTAGAAATTGAGAAAAACGCTCCAGAAGTACACGAAATCCTTAAGTATCACCCCGCCTCTTAAGTATCACAGGAACTGTTTGTTGTGACAATGAAATCTTTTGTGGACCCGTCCTTTGCATTTCACTACTGTCTGTTGCTTCGTACCTTCTTTCAGACCCTAACTAATCCTGTTTTGCATAGAATATTCTTCTATTTTTGATTGACCCAATTTTCCACCGGTGACAACCACCATGAACATGTTCATCCAACCCGGCAACTAGTCCATGTTATAGAATAATGTCACTGAAATACGCCGTTTTAATGCGTTTCTCGCCGTTTCTTCGTAATTTTGGTAACACTTGGGAGCTAACGCATTGTTTTATGTGAAGAACTCCGGGACGAAAATCATCGTGAACACTGCCTTTAAAAGCCGTTTCCATCTCGAACACTGCTCTTATAGTTAGGGTATGCGTCATGTTTCGAAGGATTTAATTGATATGTGACTCCCATAGAAGATAGTTCTGTCTTATGTTACTTACACTGAGTGTTTGGTTTCTTCACTGGTTATGTTTGAAGTTAAGATCATAGTGCAGTTTCATTAAGTAATGCATTTGGCAAAAGTATGTTCTAAGACAAGAACGAGTAGTATTGCTGGACTTGGTTCCTATGCAATAGTTATCTGAAAGACTACTTTCGTCGGAGGTATAGTTGTTTGTTTGAAAGGTAAATAGTTGTCAAGTTTGAAATTAGGTCCGAAGAGTTTCATGGGATGCGTTAAAGTGAGTCTTAGTTGAATGAATGTTTAATGGATGTTGTTCGGGTTCCATGACGAATATGTATCTGAATTTTTGGAAAAAAGGCGCTCCCAAGAGAAAGTGGTTTGATCTGTGAGAAGTGCAATTCAACAAAATGGAAAACAACATAGAACCAAGCCACTTTTCATCACGACTGGAGATGGCGAGCAGTTTTTTCCACGCGTGTGCGGGTATGAATAGCGTCGAGTAGTATCGAAGACAGTGTTTACGATAAATCTCGTTATCGAGTTTTCAGTGTGAAACACCGCGCTGACAGGTGCTGGAGGGGATAAGGGCCAAAAAAAAGCAGCGAAAGCGGGTCAGAAATCGATAAAAACGGCCGCCAAGTGAAGATTTCGTTAGCCCACTACGCCTGCTTAGCCCGCCCCAATTCTGACGAGATTGTAGCAATATTTTCGATGGCGATTCGCCAACCAACTTCGTAACGTTCAGCGAGATCGATTCGCACACACTTTGTTATTAGCGCGTCCTTGCGGAAACTAGCAGGGCGCGTAAGCTCGCACGCGCATTAAACCTGTACGTACGTTAGAAACCGCTATTTTGGTTTATTCTGGGCACTTTTCTTCGTAGTTTCCTCACTATTCGATAACACACGACCAAACAACCCCATTTTTGAGAAGAGCTCGAGTATGGTATTCATCGTGAACACTGTCTTTAACGGTTCATTGTTGTTATTATGCAGTAACATTAACGTTTTCACGTCATTCCACTATCGCATACCTTCTGACGATCTATTCGAGTACCTCAGAGGGATATCAGATTTGGTTGACCTTGGGCGATGACAGAACCCGACCGTGTACAGCGCACAGCAGCGCCTCCTGTTGCTACACCACACCATCCCGAGTAACCACTATTGTGAAGTAAGTGTGTTTACCATAAGGAACTGCAGAGCATGCTGGTGAGACTTCCTAAGCCTATTGACTTACCGTTTACGAGTCCGGCCTATTGTCTCTGGATTGAATTTTCCTCAACTCGTGGTTCACCTTCTTCTCTGTTTTCTGCCTAATTTTACCTGTTTTTACAGAAAACAGAAGAAAGTTGTAAAAAATGAGCAAAAAACAGTAGTTTTCGGTCACCCCTGATCCCAATAACCGTTTGGTTCCGTTTCTACGGTGTATTTTGCATTGGCGCATGGTCGGTGCATATATACATGTATTTTTGACAAGCATGCACCGAGTTTGCACCAACGCAAAATGCACCAATAGAAGCATATAGCAGCGAAATGCATTTTTCATAAATTTTTCTGTCATTTTACCCTTTTGGTTTATTGCTGTGTATCTATAGCAAAGACTTAAGGTGTGTTGGCATTACTCCCCAAACCTGGAAAACTCGCAGACATGGCTACCGTTTGGAAGCGTCGCGAGCCTGCGTTGAGTTGTAAAAAACGCTTTGCGCCTGGGATAGCCAGCTGTAGGGTAATATTCCGGCCACCAGCCTAGGGGCCAGCTGTTGATCGACATCAGACGTGGCCGACTCAATCGGGTTGTAGGCGCACTCCACAGCGAAAGAGAACTCGGACGAGTTTTACGTTCTGACGCGACGCGCGCAGCGAGAACTGTTTACTCCGTCGGTAGAGCACGTTAACTGTAACCGTCGCTAAATTTCCCGGGCATTGATGGTAAACGCGCTCTAGCAAAGGAGCGGACAGAACGGGTTTGCGCCACGCGGATCGCGTCTGAACGTGAAACTAGTCCGAGCTTCTCACTCGCTGTGTAGTGTGCCTTCAACTCTACGCGATTACCCGTTTTCCTCCACTGTAACAGATTTTCAGCACATTCCTTCATTTTAACCACTCCTACCACTCCCACTTCAAATTCGGTATCATCCTCTGTTTCGGAGTGACATTTATATTTGTCTATAGCGTGCGCTTGCGCGCGTGTGCTGCGTCTCCTTCTCCACCAGGCTTTTTCGCTCTCTCTTCCCTCGCTCTGCACAAGCGCTGACAGGAACAAAGTAAATTTGGCTTCAAAACAGAGTATATGTGTTTCATTATTTAATCACCTCGTGTAGGTGAAGTGAGTTTTTCTGATTCCACTGTTCCACTCGGTCTTTGTGCACTCTCTCGAAGTGCACATCCACATGACCATGTGTCACAAAAGTATACCATCTCCCATGTAAACTCCATACAGTCGACACGGCATGGCTCGTCTTTGGGTGTCACTTACGCCTCAACCCTTGGAGGGTAGAAAGTCCTAGTCCCATCCTAGTCAGCAGTGGCTGCATGGTGGACGCCACGCTTAAGCGCGCGCGATCGCGTCGCAGCAATATCCGATCAGTGAAAAAGGTGAAAGTGTGCTATTTGCTTATATTGATCGAAAACCGCAACCACACGACAGTTAGCGGTAACGCGCCAGTAGAGTAGCCACCGCCTTTCTAATCAAATACAGAACGCTTTCCAACGATCTGCAAACTCCACTCGATTTGTGTCGCGTCAGTGTGCAGTTTGCGAACGCTGCAAATCCTACGGCAAACGAAATATAGATTTAGTTGACAGTGCACGCTTTCTACAGGTTGGGTTCATACTTTGCGCGACGCGCGGCAGTGCACATCAAATCAGGCGTATCATTTCTGGTCGATATAAATGCAAATCATTTCCGTCGTAGGAACTCAGTTAAACTATTAGAACAGCCTCCATAGAGCCAAACAGCACTCGCAATAACAATTCAACATCGCAGAATAACTACATTCCAATAACAAAATAATCTTCCACGCATGTAACACTTGACGCATATCGACCACTTCCTCAACTGCAGTAGGGAGCTTCTTCCTTCCAAACAATCACGACCTGAAAATGCATTTTTCATCAATAAAGTCAAACAAGAACTGAACTCCTATTCTCTCCACTCACTGAATTCAGGAATGGGACTATCTCAATTTCTGGGAGGTGCTCGTGTATCATTTCCAACCAATAACCCGTGGAGTGCTCACCAGGAAGACATCTCAAAATACTCTCGATCTGTAAGGATATCAATGGAGACCACACAACCCAATGGAAACTGCACCTACTTACCGGATGATAACCAGCCGTCTTCGGGTCTCTATGCGTGTACGCGAAATCTCTGATCATGCCGAGCCCAATGGATTCGTCTTCACTCAAATGTCTGGACATGGATGGGTTTTCATTCTGAAGTAAAATTATAGCTCATCTTTCTTTCAGTAACACATTAGGCTTCTGTCCTCCTCTTTATTGGTAGATTTTCCTTCTATACTCGCAGTTCTGGGCGAAATCGAATTGAGCAAAAACTTTTTTTCAGATCTTTCTTCTTCATTTTCAACACAGCTACTTGACGAATATACGCCACGGATCTGTTTCCCTTCTATTGGTTCATAGCGCACTAGACACCGTCACCGACGTCTTCATCAACTACGAGAGCTGATATGCCGTCAGAGTCGTCGGTACCCCCTGGGCGCGTTTGTCCTGTTGCTCACCCGTGGTGTCTCCGTGCACCTTGAGGCGCGCGCAGGGTCAGCTTTTTGGGCCCCGGGTGTCGTGACGTACGTCCTACTCTTTTCCCTGTTAAAGGCAGTGTTCACGATGACTTTCGTCTCCGAGTTTTTCACATAAAATAATGAGTTGGCCTCCAAGTGTTACCAGAATTACGAAGAAACGGCGAGAAACGCACTTAAACGTCGTATTTCAGTGACACTATTCTCTGGCCTGGACTAGTTGTCCGGTTGAATGAACATGTTCACGGTGATTGTCACCGGTAAAAAATGGGACTAATCGAAAATGGAAGAATATTTTGGGCAAAACAGTATTAGCTAGGGCCCGAAGGAAAGAACGGAGCAACACAGAATGGACAATTGCAAAAGACGGGTCCACAAAAGATTTCATTGTTACAACAAACAGTTCCATTGATACTTAAGAGGCGGGCTGATACTTGAGGATTTCGTGCCCTTCTGGTGCGTATCTCTCGGTTTCTTCGTCATTTCAGTTGTACCCGGAGTCCAAACAATCGATTTAGCGATTAATCTCAAAATTGAAGATTATCGTGAACACTGCCTTTAACTTCATCCTTATTTAACGTCATCCTTATCAAAGACAGTGTTCACGATGATTCTCGCCTTGGAGTTTTCAGTGCAAAACACTAAGCTGGCAGATGCTTGAGGAGGAAGGGCCGATGAAAACAGAGAAAGCGGGCCAGAACTTGATAAAATGGCTGCGAGGTGAACTTTTCGCTTGCCCAGTGCGCCCGCTTAGCCCGTCCCGCCCCCCGTTCTGACGAACTTGTGGCGCTGCGGACGTGTTTGCTGGAATATCGCCAAGCAACTCCGCCACGTCCAGCCTGATCGACTCGCGCACATTTCGTCATTAGCGCACGCTTGCATAAACTAACAGAGAGCGTAAGCTCGTTGGCGCGCTATACATACGTTAGAAACAGCTACTGTAGCTCTATCTGAGCGTTTTCCTTTGCTGCTTTTACACTATTCGATAGCTCACGTCGAAACAACCCCATTTTTGAGTCAAATGCGAATATGACGTTAGTCGTGAACAATGCCTTTGAAGGCAGCATACACGCTAATGAACGTGATTGAGATAACTACGGAATTAGAATGGCATGGCTCAGAACACAACGCCTACGCATTTTGAAGCGTCAAAAACGACCCACAATGACGCTACACGAGTAAGAAGTTGGCCTTGCCCCTGTATTTGCGTCCTCTTCCAAAACAGGGGTGCTGGGCAATTCCCACCGTCGGCGACGTCGGTGGGTGGTGGAAGAGGTACAAGAGGTAGACCACACACATCGACAACGGTGGGAATGGCCCAGCACCCCTGTTCTGGAGGAAGGCGCAAATACACGATGCCAACTTCTCACTCGCGTAGCTTCATTGTGGGTCGTTTTTGTCGCTCCAAAACGCGTGGACGTTGTGTTCGGTGCCATACCTTTCTATTTTTGTAGTTATCTCAATCTTGCTTACCAGCGTGTATGCTGCCTTTAGAGGACGGCGAAGGTTGATCAAATGAGCAATTCGGCACGCGCACGTGTTTGACCGGCACATTTCCTTTCTGGGGAAGCGTATTATCGCACTGCACAACCCAGGCCTCAGCGCCGCTCTCACTCAGCTGCTTGGTAAATCTTCACCCCGAGTCAAGCAGACCGTTGCTTCAGGACTCGTCCAGCCTGAGTCCCCCATCTGAGAGAACAAAATTTCTGGAGGAAGTCGAACATTTACACTCCCCGTAGTTTTTTTTCAAATTTCAGATCTGCGAGTTGAAAAAAAATTGGTAACTGAAATTCAGTTTTTCCAAATCACACTAAATTTTACCACACTAACATTTTTGCTGTAAGCACACACCTACTGCGGAGTCTTGGAGGTGCTTTTCATTCCAGGCCCAAGACTTTTCATACCTCCAAATTTTGAAAAGAGAATCCCTTCCATGCATGTTGTCCAGCAGGTCCATTAATCACTTGATTCTGTCTTTACCGAAACAAGAAAACATCAAAAACGTGTAGCCTGCTAAAAATTGTGTCAGGATCTAGACGGGTCCATTTACATAGTTATCTGAGACCTGTCCGTGCTGCCTTCAACTCATTACAAGGCTTCTATAAAACCAGGTGATGATAGTTGTAGATATGAGACATAGCATTGATAGTCCGCTTCCCAAGTCCCCTAAAAGCCTCAGAGATTTACAGCAGATTTGCAGAAGTGGGCATTTTCATAGCTTTGACAAGAAAAAAGACAATTTTCGGGCGTTCAAAAAAATTGTCCGGGTTTGGACTGAAAACGTGTTTCTAGGGATTGTTTTTGGTGCTGATTACGAATCTGAGCCCATCCTACTATATATATTTTGGTAAATTTGTGTGTGCGTGTGTGTGTTTATGTATGTGTGCGTTTCTCTGTGTGTTTGTTTGACCGTTTATTCGGCTTGACTTTCAAGACGGGCTACCTTACGGGTACGGGTTCAAGAGCGCGCAGAACACCGTAGAAAGTGTGTGGGACCCAAGTGGAAGTGCGTAGGACGCCGTAGAAAGTGTGCGGGACCCAAGGTAGAGTGCGCCGGACGCCGAAAAAAGTGTGTGGGACCCAAGTGGAAGTGCGTAGGACGCCGTAGAAATGTGCGGGACCCAAGGTAGAATGCGCCGGACGCCGTAGAAAGTGTGCGGGACCTTAGGTAGAGGGCGCCGGACGACGTAGAAAGTGTGCGGGACCCAAGGTAGAGTGCGCCGGACGCCATAGAAAGTGTGCGGGATCAAAGTGGGAGTGCGCAGGACGCCGAAGAAAGTGTGCGGGACCCAAGTGGAAGTGCGTAGGACGCGGTAGAAAGTGTGCGGGACCCAAGTGGGAGTGCGCAAGACGCCGAAGAATGTGTGCGGGACCCAAGTGGGAGTGCGCAGGACGCCGAAAAAAGTGTGCGGGACCCAAGTGGGAGTGCGCAGGACGCCGAAGAAAGTGTGCGGGACCCAAGTGGAAGTGCGTAGGACGCCGTAGAAATGTGCGGGACCCAAGTGGAAGTGCGTAGGACGCCGTAGAAAGTGTGCGGGACCGAAGTGGGTTAGCGCAGAGCTTCAAAATCGTTTTGTGCATCTATAAGAGAGTGTATACCACCCCTTTCTTCACGTCCCCTCCCCCTTAACCACTCATTTCAACTGCTTAGCTGTTTATATGCACCAACCTTTCTAAATCGGGTTTATATACGATGGAAATGTGAGTTAATCAAAATATGCATCCAGAAAACACAAACATCATATACTTCATTTGGCAATAAAGGTAGCTGGGTGTCGGTTGGTCATGGAGGCGTTTACTAAATCTCAAACAGCGGTTGTCTTTATCTTTACAGAATTGAATATAAATGAACTACCACTTTAGGACCTCTTAAAGCTAGGTAAGGGTCGGTGTGCAACTGCATAAGAAAGGAGGTTAGCAGGGTTTGCATGGTTTGAAATAGTTTGTAATTTCTGATTCCTCGAGCGTTTTCGTCGAAACCAGCTCACGTGCTGGCGCAACCGTACTCCAGCAACAGAGGCCGGCGATGGCCGGCAAGCGTGAGAACTTCGAAAACGAACGCCATCTCACATAGAATTAGCGGAGTTCGATTCATTCGCCTTATACTTAAGATGCCGGCGAAGCCGGCAAATGGGCCGGCGTAGCCGGACCCCAGCGGCAGAGGCCGGCGTCAGCCGGCGACGCCGCTGGTTTGTCAATATTTGAATAATTCCGTCTGATCCGGCCCAAAGCTTCAAAATAGGGGAAACTTTGGTGACCAAACGCGACTTTTGACGATTTCGAGAATGCTACGATCAAATCGCCTTAAAGATTTTATATAGGGGTTATTCGGGCTGCCTAACACAAATCTGTGGTCGGATCATCGATTTTCCTTGAATTACGGCATGTAACGGTGGATATACAGTAACTTGGTCGAAGTCTCTGATTTAACTCAAAGTTTCACTGTGGGTGTTATTTGGGACGCTGAACACGAATTTGAGGTCCGTTAACCGATTTTCGAAGTTTTTGAGCAAGTAATGCAAGTTAACACTTACAAGGGAAGTATACAAAGCGTAGGTCGGATCTGCCGAATTGGCTAGTATCGTTAGTATCTCGTCTGGCTCAATAGTAAAAATGCGCAGTATCCCGCCCCGAGCTACAGATTCAAAAAAAGTTATGAACATTTTTTCAGCCTCGCGAAAAGACGAGGGTACCCATCAGACATTTTTTTATGGTTTCAAAAAAATTTCTCGGATTCAGCTCAAAAGTTGTATGTAGGGATAATCTAGGGTGGTGAACACGAATCTGGAGTACATTTGTCGAAATTTTGAGGTTCATGGTAGGTTATGGTAGGTAAGATGTCACTTAGGGGTCAAAACCCACCTTAGTATTTGGAAAATCGACAAACGGACGTTAAATTCGTATTCTTCACCCCAAATAACCCCCGTATAGATATTTTGATTAAAATCTGAGATTTTGACCAAACTACCGTGTACCCACAGTAATCTACCGTAATCTGCAGAAACTCGATAAAGGGATTTCAGGTTTGTGTTTAGCACTCCAAATAACCCTCAGAGAATGATTTCGAGGCATATTTATCGGGAAAATCTGAAAATCTCGAAAGTGACATTTTTACTAGAAATTTTCCTCGGTTGGGAAGCTTCGAATGAAATTAGTCGGACACTGGAAATTTCGACTAATAAACGGCAGATTCGTGATCAGCGGCCCAAAAAAAACCCTGGGTGAATTCTAAGTCAAATCTGGAACATTTTTCTAAAAGCGTCCAAAGCCCTCTACTCGGTAGAAATAAACGCCCAACCGAAAATCCGTACAAGTCCAGAACCCTTCACTCCGGACAAAGTACGGAGAATGTGCCTTCACCCGAACTTTGCTCAGTGGGGTAGTTTTGGTAGCTGAACACATTTATGTGGTCCATTTTCATTTTTTTTCATTTTCCGAAGACTAACGCGCTTTTTGGAAGGTACAAAAAGCACAAAAAAATGACCTTTTAAGGCTCGTAACTACTTGGAACCTGCAGCTCGGGGCGGAATACTGCTCAGTCTTACTACTGAGCCACAAGAGATACTAACGACACCAGTCGTTTTGGCAGGTCCGACCTACGCTTTGTATACTTCCGTTGTTAGGAGACCGAGCGCTCCACGGCCAGTCACTACAATTAGTTTTTAAACTGATTTTTTTGTTGTGATTGCCTATATCAAAAGGAGATATATGGCGCTTAAAGGCAGTGTTCACGATAATCTTTAATTTTGAGATTATTCGCTATATTGATTAAGTGGCCCCCGGGTAGAACTAAAACGACGTAAAAATTGAGAAAAACGGTCCAGAAGTACACGAAATCCTTAGGTATCCCCCCGCCTCTCAAGTATCACAGGAAGTGTTTTTTTTTTGTGACAATCAAATCTTCTATGGACCCGTCCTTCGCAAGCCCCTAATCTCTATTGATTCATTCTTTTGTTTTGACCCTAACTAGTACTGTCTTGCGTAAAGTATTCTTCCATCTTCGATTGACCCCATTTTTCACCGGTGACAACCACCATGAACATGTTCATCCAACCGGACAACTAGTCCATGTTATAGAATAATGTCACTGAAATACGACGTCTTAATGCCTTTCTCGCCGTTTCTTCGTGATTTTCGTAACACTTGGAGGCCATCGCATTGTTTTATGTGAAAAACTCGGGGACGAAAATCATCGTGAACACTGCCTTTAATATCTGCACACCACTTATGCATTAGCAGAGATATGTAAGCAATAATTAGAAGGAATCCGTTTTTCTTGAAGTAAAACGAAAAAATCTGGTTTTCGGCGTGGTTGCGCAGTATACTTTTACATTCTCAGATTTTTTTCGAATATTCGACTTTTCGAATAATTCGGGATTTTGAACATTTCGAATATTCGACTTTTCGAATAATTCGTGATTTTGAACTTTTCGAATATTCGACTTTTCGAATAATTCGGGATTTTGAACTTTTCGAATATTCGACTTTTCGAATAATTCGGAATTATGAAGTTTTCGAGTATTCGAGTTTTCGAATAATTCGGGATTTTGAACATTTCGAATATTCGACTTCTCGAATAATTCGGGGATTCGCCTTTTTCGAATATTCGACTTTTCGAATAACTCGAAGTCAACTTTTTCAGTCGAATGACTTTTCGAATCATTCGATTCGGTCAAAGTATAGTGCGCAGTGTGGACACGCGGTCCATCAAGTGTTAGAAGGCGTCCACCTTAACCTACAGTAAGCCTTAGTCTGGCGACGAAAATCCCCGCAGCCATTTGGGGAACTTCAAGCGCTGGTCATTTACTTACCGTTACAGATCTACAGCAACGACAACATGGTTATCCAAATCTACACGGGTAGTTTAAAGCAGTCCCTAGCCAGTAAGATTAATGTAGCGGTGTCATCTCTGTTCAACATAAAAACAATTTCAAAATAAAAACATAGCGGAAAATTCGACCTCCGCCTGCCCCGATGACGATTTGCCAAAAATAATACGCAGGCAATGAGCGTTAAACTCACGTAGTTCTTGACCGTTGCGCTTCCAGAATCAAATCGAGACGCGGAGCTTGAACCTCGTCCGGATCGACTGCAAATCCATATTTCATTCGAGACCAAAAAAATCTTCAAGCGGGCAGAAAAAAATTCTAATGTAATCCGCTGTTCTCACTCCCGTTCAAAAAAAAAAGAAAAACTCTATTGCAGTTGCGAATGAAGTCAAGCCGGGATTATACTTCTGCATCCGGCAATGTGACGAGCTGCTCATAACCTATACCGCCAGAAAATCGATATGCCTCACATGAGTTGCACGTCATAAAAAGTAGAAACCTGATCTCATGATTGCATATCTGACGTTTTTTCAGGGAAAAAAACGTGTGGTTTCTGAGCTTCAGGAAGTTCTTATCTGACCCGGATGTCGCTTTCCTTGATCAAACTCATAGAGATTCACTACGCTTACAAACGTACCCTTCCATACGTGCAGTAAAGTCGTCGTCACGTTCAGGAGGCTCAGTGGCACAGTAAGCCGGTCCCTGCTCAACACTTCTAATATCGCTCCTGGAATGCAGCACTCCAATTGTAAATCTAGAGGTAGCATAACATTGAAAAACACCTTCGATTGAATTCACGCGGATAACGAGCCCAGAATTCGCTGGCATGACCTCGGTACGTGTTCCCGACCTCAATATCACCATCGTTGTATCCATCGTATTGAGAAATTGGAGCGGGTGGGCTTCGAGGAGGATGACATCTTTCGCTGACCACCTCCATACGGGAGGGCGACATTAGCGGCTTATCGCGACAAATCCAGTTCATACTACTCTGTCGACCCAACAACGACCCTTCAGAGCCACCATTTCTCGATGTATGCTGGCCAGAGTAATGATGATATCCAGTCACTGAGTGATTGTTTTGATGGCTGTCAGAATAGGCCGCCTGATCCTTGCTGAGTGGGCCGTCATTTCCCAGGTACTGGAAGTTGGGCGCGCCTCGTACACGATCATGGCGCTGCTCCTCTTGACGTCCTCCTTCATCCTCGCGCTGTCGACACTTTTGTTCACGCTGTCGACTTCCGTTTTCATGCATTTGCGCTTGTTCCTGACACACGGGGATATCCTCTTCATTTCGTTTTGGCTGCTCAGATCCACGCCTTTGGCTTTCATCTTGAACACGTTGGATGTGGTCTTCACGTGAACGTTTCCTGAAAACTGATTTCGAAAAAAGAAACAAGCTGATGGGTGCAACAAGCGCTCACAATTCCGCATTGGAACGGTTGCTGTGAATGCATAAAGACAGGAAGATGTAAAAAGTCTCAGGATAAGTAAAAAACCTACTTGCAAGAGTAGGTCCCTTAAAGGCATCGTACACGATGAAAACCATATTTGGGTTTTTGATGTTTTCGTGTTGTACTATCCCTATAGTGACTAACGGTAGCAAAACGCCCCCTCAAAAACGTCAACTTTTTGAGAAAAACCCATTTTTAAAAAGTTCATAGCAAATTTGAATTTCGCGCCGGCATCAACTTGGGATAGTTGCGCAGAGAATGCAAGGAACAGTTTTACGCTTCGTTCCTTGGCGCAGCGTTGGAAGCAATTCACCGAGGATGCCGCTCAACTACGACTTCAGCTGAATTAAAATGGGCTACCCACCTGCTGCGTCCAGTGCTGCCGGCTGCTTTCGATCGATGCCGAATTCGAAATTGACTGGCGTGTGTATTGCGCCCTACGACGCGTCAAGGCACGCCCGCCGTCAGCAACCCAGGAGCTTTGTTCCTTGTAACAACGGTTCGACCCCAAGGCCGGCCCTCCAAACCCAGGAAGCCAATTTGAGGTAAGCGAATCTTCAATCAGAGACGGTTTTGTAACTCCAAACTTTCTGAGTGACATTGTCATGGCCCACTAGTCCGAATGAACGCATAAACCCAAATTCGGTTTTCATCGTGGACGATGCCTTTAAGCCTAGTTTTGACTGCATCGCTGCTGTTTTTCATAGCAGCGATTTTGCGTCCGCTGCTGCAGCGATGTAGCAGCGGCAGCGATTCTGTTCATAGTGCATAGGCCCACGGATAGAAAAAATTCAATCAATCAAAGAAATTAATGGCTGGTATTCATCAATAACGCGTTTCGACTCGATAACACTGATCTTGTCATGTGAAAGGGTCAACGTTCATCAGACGAAACGTGTCATTCGTTGGCAATCGCTCCATCGCTGCCATAATGGCAGCGATGGAGCGATGGTCAGCGACCATTGAGAATCGCTCTTCGAGCAGCGATGCAGTAAAACATAGGATTTCGTCGCCGCGACCCAGCGATGTAGGACGCTTGCCACGAAGCGATCACAATTGGAACGGCTTTCCATTACGCGCGATGAAAAAGGAACAGTTGTCCCTCGCATGGCCGCAGCGACCACCTGCAGTCAAAACTAGGCTTTAAACACAGTGTTCACGATAATTTTCGTCTCCAAGTTTTTCATTTACAAGGGACTGTCGCACACATGGGATGAAGTTCCAGATGCCACTTTAAAGGCAGCAGACAGGCTCGAAAAAGTTGTTGAGATAACTACGCTATTTGGGCCGTATGGCCCCTACTCTGAGAAAATTTGCCGCGCCAGTGCCGGGAAAGTACCGCGACCCTCGACTGTGCCGCGATAGTTCCGTGATAATACCGCAGCGGCTCCGTGATCAAACGATTTCTTTGCCGTGTCTTGAGCCTCGACATCGCCGCGGCAGTACTGTAGCGGCTCCGCGTTAGAACCGCGCGGGCTTCGCGATGATGCAGCAGTGAACCCGTGTGGAGTACGATGTACTATCCTGTGTGGTGAAACGAAATTGTCGCTGATTCATCTACCCAAGTTTGAGGTACAGTTCACCTCCGCACTGCCGTTCAGTCCGCAAAGTGCACCCTGATTACGAAATCGTGCTGCGGCGCGGTTGCGATTATCCTCAGACAAGGATGTGGGATCACCCGGGCGCTTTTGGCCCTTGGTGCCCGGGTGATCCCACCGCCCGGGTGATCCCACCGCCCGGGTGATCCCACCGCCCGGGTGACCCCACATCCCTGTCTGAGGATACTCGCGACCGCGCCGCAGCACGATTTCGCGATTAGCGCGCACTCTGCGGACTGAACGGCAGTGCGGGAGTGAAGTGTGCATTCCGTATTTTCTTGAGCGCAAAAGCGGCGATAACCTCTGTCCCTATTAGACACAGGACGTAACGACCGCAGGTGCGTATTTTCCTTTTTAGGCCCCCTAGTTGTAATAATATTCCTAAATAACTTCATGCCAGATACTTTTCCAAAGCCGCTGCGACACTATCGCGGAGCCGAAGCGGCACTGCCACATCGCCGCCACGGCTCAGCAGTAGTTCCGCCGCGACTCCGCGGTAGTGCCGGCGCCATTTTGCGATAGTGCCGCTTCGGTGCCTGTAGGCTCCGAAGCGGCACTGTCGCGGAGCCGCTGCGGCGATTTCGCGGCGAGACTAGTAGAAGGCTCACGCCGTTGGAAGCGTCAAAAACGAGTAAAAACTGCTAAATTTGAATGGAGAAGTTTCGTCAGGCACGCCCATTAGAGTACATCAAACGAATAAAAATTTCCGAATATTCGATTAAACGAATAATTCGGAAAATTGACCCTTCCGAATATTCGAATGAACGAATTATTCGAAAAACTGACTTCTCCGAGTATTCGAATAAACGAGTTATTCGAAAAATCGACTTCTCCGAATATTCGAATGAACGAATTATTCGAAAAATTGACTCCGAATATTCGAATAAACGAATTATTCGAAAATTTAACTTTTCGAATAATAGAATAAACGAACTATTCGAAAATTTGATTTTTCCGAATAATGGAATTATTCGAATGATTCGAGTACGAACAATTTGAATATCCGGCTAAAATTACGAGTATTCGAATAAGAAGTACGGACCGAGTACGCATAATCGAACCCCCGTTCGCGGCACTACCAACTTTCATGACCTTTTTTGTATGGTATTATGTAAATCAAAGCTATGAGAATGTACTTCCGCCAAAAAACATTTCACAATATATCATAAGAGTGTTCAACCAACATTTATCACTGTCTATGAGTAGTTGTTAAGCGATACGATCAAAGTCTCTGGATTTTCCAAAATACCTACCAACAATATCCGAATTTCTTATCAGTTTGGGGTGCTATCTAAGCTGAGGGGGGGGGGGCACTGTTGTATCGCACCTGGCCACGTCCATTTTTCCGTGTCGCAATTCTGATCCTGGAAGAGGAAGTAAACTCAGAGTGATGCTCAAATTTAGTGCGGCACGGTAAAATGGGCGGGACCAAGTACATCCAGACACAGTGGCCCCCCACCGCTAAGATAGCACCCAGTTTGGTCGTAGACATTTCACCTCTGGACCGCGAAAATGGGCATGTGCCGGCGACTCTGCATCCTATTTTTCTGGAATTCTTCCTTTATTCGGCCGAATATTCAAATATTGGGCCGTTGGAATAATCGAATAAACGAATTATTCGAAAATTTGACTCTCCGTATACTCGAATAAACCAATTATTCGAAAAATTGGCTTATCCGAATATTCGAATAAACGAATTATTCTAAAAATGGACTTTTCCGAATAATCGAATTATTCGAACATTCGATTATTAGTTTAATCGGCCGAGTATTCGTTTTCCGAATAATCGTTGACACACTCTAACGCCCATGAGCTTCCAACTCCGCCTCCACAATATACGAATACGGTCACTTCGGCTGGTTTTTGAAGCTTCCAACGAGGAGAGCGTTCTAATACAGTCTGTAAAAGTCTATCGGCTTCGCTATCCCAGCCGTTTTATCGTTAATATTAGCCATTTCAACCGCTCGGGAATAACTCGTCCAATTTTACCCCATAGCAAAAACAGTGGTTATTCCTGAATTTGCATGCAGTTTTCGTCGGTTTTTTCGTTACTTTGCCATAGTACTAGCTTCAAACCTTCGATTCATAACATATAATCGATACCATTTTTGAGCATGTCTGCTGCCTTTAATATGTTGTAGGGGGGAGGACAGTGCTCCAATATTTCATACTCAAATTCGGCTAAATGCCTCAAAGATTCAAAGAAGATTTCCAAAAGTGGACATTTTCATAGCTTTGCCAATAGAAAAGGGTACACGAATGACCATTTTACGGGGCGTTCAAAAAAAGTGCCTCGGATTGAGCCTAAAACTTGTTCCTAAGAGTTGTTTTGAGTGCTGATTACGAATCTGAGGCTGATTTGTCAATCTACGAGAAGTACAATCTGGTTTGCTCCGAAGTTCCGAAATGGGGGAAATTTTGCTGCCTAAACGTGACTTTTGACGATTTCGAGAAAGCCACAATGAAATTGCAGACTCCATACTCAATCTCGCGGCGTTCTTCACAAATTTCCGTCATGTTTCACAAAAAAGTGCATCCCCACGAGCGATCTCAATTCGCTCGACGATTTGAAATCGCTGGACGGAGCGCTTCGTCCAGCGATTTCAGATCGCGGCAGTATTGTTGGTCGCTTCGACTTCCAGTCATGAATCGGGCTTGAAAGTTGGGAGTGAACCAAATTTTGAATAAGCCTACGGGGATTTCAGTTTGCGATAGAGGGGAGAATAAAACACTGAAGACCAATCTCGGAGACATAGTGAGTGCGACTTGCAATTTTTTTTGCGATTTTCCGTGTTCCTCTGCAGAACTTTCCGGAGAGGATTTTTACACTCTACATAACGTCGGCACGGATTCGAAAGGGACTTTGCGTTCACTGTTGTAGGTTGGCGCAAACTCAGTGCCCTATGCTATAACATAGGTGCACCGGGCTTGCGCCAACCTCAAATAGTGAACGCAAAGTCTCTTCAGGATCCACGCCGATGTTATAGACATTCTAAAACACCGGTGACAAAATGAATAGTGACACCACAGAATCCGAGGTCACTGCTCCAGTCTCTTCCATGTACCTTCTATATAAGAGTAGACGAGGTGAAGGAGATGCCAGGAACCGGTAAGTTGAGAAGTCTGCCCTTTTCTCGTTTCCCAGTGGGGGACGCTACAAGTGCTTTCACGAGAAAGAATCTGGGGCTGTTAGAAATCTGAAAATTCTGGAATGTTTGCGGGATTGCCCACCAGACCTCTTCCTACCTATCCGACTTCCTGCAGAGTTGAGGTGGAATTTTTAGAGCAGTGAATATCGGGCAAGAGTGTTGAATAGGATAGGAAAATATTGCGAAAAAAAACAAGTGTATGTTATTGTTTGGTTAAGAACAGTGCATGAAATTAGGTTGTGTCAGCTCACTTATTGTTAGAGCCCTTCCCCGGCCTGAAAACCAGTGCGATGCCCACCAACATCCCTTTTCCGAGAAACTGCCTGTTAAGATCGTGTTTACACTTGGAAAAATGAAAACAAGTTACTTGTAACAAAAAAGGCCAAAAACAAGTTACTTGCAACACATCCAAGCCGATGTAAGTTACTTGTGACTTATCTCAGGTTATTTAAGTTACATGCAACCTATCGACGGAACACCGCGTGCAGTAGGTTTCCGATATATTACATGTAACTTAAATGACACAAGATAAGTCGCAAGTAACTTAAATCGGTCAAAAAGACATTTCCATGAGAGTATACGACGCACTCTCGGGGTCAGGCTTAGAACTGGCGTTGCTGTCGGTTCAATTGCCCAAGTTTGAGGTACTTGACCGCATAGTGGCGGGGAAGACTACGCAAAGCGTCTTCCGCTTAGCGTGTGGTCCGGGGCGCGCACGGATGCGTCCTTTGCATCGCGTGTCGTCTGCGTCGATTGATGGCTACCCACGGTTAATATATAAATAAAAGTTACATGTAACATAAGTGAAACTTACATGTAATATAAATGTATGTTACATGTAATATAACTGTATGTTACTTGAGACATTCAAGTAAGTTACATTCATATTACAAGTAACTTGTTTTCATTTTTATGAACAACGGACTACGAGATTTCAACGTCACATTTTCGACCGTTTTCGTCTCAAACGGGACTAATCGGACTGGAGGTCTAGCAGTAACCTTTTTTAGTGAACCTCTTCAAACCTCACCATACGCTCGCTTTCCCAATAATTCACTTCACACCGCTTAAGCAACTGGAGTAAAACGGCTCGTTAACACAACAGAATATAATGTTAAGGAAGAAACGCACGCGTGATCCAAGTCACCAGAACTTCTGATTGCTAGTCCGTCGCTGTCAAAAAACGAATGAGCTCGTGTTCCTTGCGCAGTCTGGAAGGAAGAAAATGTTTTCGTCAGGTGCAATAGAAGGGATGGTCCATCACCCTTTTTACGGCAATTCCTTCACTAGTCCGCCGAATACTCGCTAGATTCTCCACTGAGGTAGCAATTAATGTCCTCCTCCGCGCTTTTGTGAGGCTTAATTTTGGCCATTTCAGCAAACTTTGAATTTCTCGATATCTGCGCGTCGCCGAAGTAATCTCATCCGTGACAAAATTCCGATCATTCCTAGCCGATCGACTGCAGTCGGCGCAGTTGATACAAATTGCAAACATGGAAAGTTGGGAAGGCGGTATTACATCGTGAAAGCCAGATTGGGATCAGTGGTGTGCGTAATTACGGTTTACGATTTACGATTTTACGATCTATGTTGTTTTTGGCCTCGTAATTACGGTATACGATTTACGACATTTTGGGCCGTAAATCGTAATTTTTCGTAATTGAAAATACATGCAATGGAAGTAAAATACTATGCATTTCCAGTTGACCTGCACTACTGTCACATTGCGTATACTTCTTTTAGTCAGGAGAAGGAAGCAACTTCGGCACCTGACTGCAGCACAACCGGAATGTCAACCTTCAAGGTGATCCTATAATTATAGCGCGAAGCAAACGATTGAAGTCAAACACCTTTGATATCAGATATGTGTTGCGCGTCTCACTAGCTATCGTCTATGACCAGGGCTGTGCGGAAATCATTTTCAAAATTTTCGGAAACGGAAACGGAAGAAAAATGGCTGAAAATCGCCGGAAACGGAAATCCGGAAACGGAAACGGAAGTGAACCAAAAATTATAGTATGATTAAATGGTAGGTTTCTGTCGCTGCTCATGGCATGCAGATGTACTTCTGTAGCTTGTGATCTCAATCTATTCCCTCAAGCACCAGTGGGGCTACGGTCTAAAACTGCGAGCAAGCCGAGTACAAATAGATTTAAAGCATGAAAGGAAGACGTGCTGCTGCTGCAGGTTCTCCTAGTGAGCTGCAAACAAGTCTGCTTGAGCAACTTCTTTTCTAGAGTGCTGCTGATCTCTCTGATGTCGAGTTTCTACCTTCGACTGATTTTTCCAGTGCGATTGGTGTTCTACGAGGGCTGCGGGTACATACATATGGCATTCACCATTGTTGAGAGAGCAGATGTCCGTTTGAGGCCGATCCCAGAAGGTGATCTGAAGTACTCGATTTTCGGATATCAATTTTTGACGCTGAAAGGATGGTAGGAGCTGCGCATCACGAGAAAATAATTCTTCTAGTGGACCGAGATCATGCCTTTGTTGCGTACCTTGGCGAGGTTGGCGTCCTTGCTGCGAGCCATTACAAGGATCGCATTTCTAGCTCCGTTAAGAAGAGGTGGTGGCTCAGAGACTCTCTTCATTTGAATAACGTGCTGCTGCTAGCACATGTAATGAGGGGCCGCACTCCGGGCCAACATCGAGTTGAACCCCTCGTCGGCAGCAACAGGTGCTGCTAGCTGCAGCACAAGCTGCTGATGAGAAGTGGTCGAAACCCAGAACTGCGTTGGCAGCACGTGCTGCTAAGAACGAGGAGTTGGGGGCTATGGCGTGCAAATTCTATGGCGCTGAAGTATAACCCCGCGAGTGCGTGAGTAGCTAGAGTGACGAAGAGGAAAAGTTTCTACCTCTCTGGTCCCTCAATCGGACGACTCGATTGTAACAAAGTATGGTAACAAAGTAACAACATCCAAAAATCGTGTAAGACTTAACTAGGGCATCATCTTGACAGGTCTACGACTGTTAGATAGTCTCTGACGGTATTCCTGTTTCATCCCGTTATGCGGGTGAAAGGATGATTGCTTCGGTGAAGATTTACCGAGCAGTTGAGTGAGAGCGGCGCTGGGGCTACGGTGGTGCAGTGCGATAAGGCGCTCCCCCGGAAAGGGAATATGCTGGTTCAATCTCGCCCGGAGCCAAGCGTTTTGCGATCAACTCAGCACCTTGTGTAAACATACCATAACGTGCACTGCGACGTTAAACTGCAGTTACGGCAAAAAACATCCAAAAATCGTGTAAAAAGTATGGTACTGATGCATGAAAGGGTAATGATCAGCCAATAGTTCAGCGCTTCGAAAAATTTTTGATAAAGAGTTGTAAAAGCAAACTGTGATGAGATGAGACTGATAAACACGGTTCGACTGCAAGATAACACAACTTACTCACATGCGCAACAGTACCTAAAGCATGCCTTCTGTAGCCGCCAAGGTCAAGCCCACGTTGGGATCGTCCTGTGCGTTGGTGGAAGGGAGGGGGCGTATACCGTGTGACGACTGGAAGGAGCGGGACACCGATCCAAGCGATCAGGATTAGACTCACGCTGTGATGATCGCAGAGGTACCGCGGCTTTGTGCGCTGGGAAGGCGTGACCATTCACCTTGTAGTACTATTTTCTTCCGTTTCCGGGCCCAAAAACTCGAAAACGGAAACGGAACGGAACAGCTCAAAAAGTACCGGAAATACGGAAACGGAATCGGAAACGGAACAGTTCCGCACAGCCCTGGTCTATGACGCAATGCAGTTTAAAGGAGCTCTTCACGATGAGCTTCGTCTTCTAGTTTCCAATGAGCAACAACTGTCCTGATTCCCAGAAATATATTAGAGTCAAATAATAAAACGGAGCGCTCTAATTAAGCCAAAAACGGCTTCAGAGATTGTACCTGGCCCGCCGTTTGGGGTATGGGATATTTTGTCGCTGTCATGAACGAAAGCCTTGCAATAAATGGTAAGATCCGCGGCCTGTTTCTTCAAGAAAAAACGTGTAAATTCAAATCGCAGCTGGCGTGGCGGTTTAAATCTCAATCTCTGAGAAATAAACCGCCGCGCTAGCCGCGGTTTGAATTTAAACGTTTTTTCTCGAGGACACAGGCCACGAACGTAACTATATAGTTCAAATCGCGGCGGGACCCACATCGGAGCAATGGCATTGGCAGTCGTAGAAACAGTTGTCGCGCGTCCGTCGCATTGACTTGTCGCAAAAGGCTGACATATTGCAAATGTCCCGAAGCCTGTAGCTGTCACTGTCGCTGTGCAGCGCACTGCAGCAACCATAGGTTTTAGGCCGGGATTATACTTGACGCGACCAGCGACAGTACATTTCAGGAATGCCCATTTTAGATAGATTTTGATGGCAAACATTGCGTCGCGTCGCTCGTCGCTGGAAGAATGGTCCCGGCCTAAGGCCGAGGTCGTACTACCATTGCGGAGATGTGTGAGAAGGAGCAGTCTCCATTAATCGCGGCGATGCCGCACTTCTGAGAAAATCGATTGTTTTGACGAGCAAAACAGCACCTCGCTGAGTGAAATTGAATGATGTAATCATCCGAGATCCGTTGAAATGTAGGTTACTAACCACATCTCGGAAATATGGAGCAAATACACATATCGCCGCGATAACATCGGCACCGCTCCTCATTAGGCAACCTTGTGATGAAATCGCGGCGATATGCATATTTTCGGCAATGTAGTAAAAAAGAAAGTGGCAACCATTATCGGATGAATATCTCACCCCGTTCAACTCCACGACTGCCTTTGTGCTCATATAAACAATCGACTCCCTTCACAGCGCAAGATCGCCGCGATTGATCGATACCGCTATTTCTCACGTATCGCCGCGACGCATGTATAAGGCCGGGATCACACTTCCAGCGACGAGCGACGCGACCCAATGTTTACCATCCGTATCGACCGAAAATCGATATGCCTGCTGTGCAATGTCGCCGTCGTTGGTCGTGGTAAGTATGATCCCGGCCTTACCGCGTTCCGCGACAGGTGGTCGCTGTCGCTGTATGTGTCGCCGACAGTGTGTAGCAAAAGTATACTGCACCACTTAGAGGAGGCTACATCTACTTAGCTTTCACAGAGATCAACAAGAAGACCATGCGAAGACAGGATCACGACTGAAATACACGATGAACTAGATCAAGAAAAGGAGCCAGTACGTCAATGAAGGGGAAACGCAGCTGAGCATAGTTCAGGAAATTAACTACGATACAGTGGCCAGGCACTACCCATTGCTCTAATTCGTCCCAACCTGCATTCTTCAGAGTAGGACTCGCACCCCCATTCTAGCGCGCAAAAAACTTTTTTTCACTAGTTTAAACGCATTTTCTGCGCTTGTTTGCCGCTACTAGCTTGAACACATGGTAGAGATGACGTCTGTTAGAAGATATGCAAAAAGTCGTCACGTACCTCAAAAGTTTGAAGCGCCGCACTGTTCCCGACATTTGAAATGGTCTTAATCCGCAACAGAGCAACAAACAGAAAAGGCGTGAGCGCGACTTCCAATGCTAATTGTAATGGTAGCAGTAACGTCTTCCGGAGTGAAAGACTTTCCGGGCAAACATGCCTAGCTTTGCTTGCCAACATAAAGCGGTTTCCGAAATGGCATCCCATGGAATTGCACGTGGGCAACTGAGATCGCTCGAGAACAGGCCCTTCCTTGCACTACTATTATGATGCCTTTTGTGATCATAGCACAGCGTGGAGTGTATACTGTATCTGCGCGGGACACTGAAATCTGCGAAAAATGTATTTTTTCCTTCTGTACTCCCTGCCAAATCTATGGCTTCAAAAGCAATAAATAGCAATAAATATCTTAAGCAAATAGTTCTTGCTTATTAAAAGAATGCATTCGACTTATTGTGTAAAATATTTTACCGTAGTAATAACACTTTCTAGGGGTATTGCAATTGATTGCTGTTTACGATTTACGGTTTACGACTTACAGTGGTTTCATCGTAATTACGCTTTACGATTTACGAAATTTGAAATCCCATTTATGCACACCCCTGATTGGGATCATGGACTCTTCTTCGCAGCCACAATGTGGTTTCTGTCGAAATCTCGTTCGTTCGTGACGTGGCAGGGTGGAGGAATGGACGGCGTGAGCGCCGCCACCATCCCTTCCGTAGGAATAGATTTTGTGTTTTTTTCTTGGAGTGTCTTGACCTCTCCTTCAGAATTTACACATAAAACGGATGACTCCAGGAAATTTTGGCATGTCATGTGGAGACACACCTACCCAGAGCATAGGAGACCACCGATACAAGCTGCTGAAAAAAACAACCTCTATATCCATGTTTGCAGCGCGATCGCCTTGTCCAATTTCTATCTTCTTGAACGGATAATACGAACCTGCAAAAGAATAATGCAAACACGTTCAACTTCACGCGGACATCACTCTTGAAGTCTCTCCAGTTGCAGTTTAGATTGGCCAGACATGCACCTATCGACGCACATCACCAGAATCGCTACATCATATTGACACCAATAATTTTCTGAAAATCTTCTGACGCTCTGTGATATTGCCCTTTAAAATTACTCTTTTATGAACACAGAGCGTTAGAAGATTTCCAGGAAACCAATGGTGTGATTATGCTGTACTGATTCTGGTGATGTGCGTCGCGTGGTGCATGTCTGGTCAATCTGAACTGCAACTTGAGAGGGGTGATCCCAAGGAGTGTGACGAGTGCAACCGCGGACAGCTGCTTCGGGTGGCTCACAGATGCATGGAGCTTTTGGGTTACAGCAGGAAAGGGTTGTTCAAAAATTCAGACGTTACAATAAAAATGCACATCACTACTGGGTCGATGATAGTTACATAGAAGTTTTTGGCAGGGTTTTCTGATTGCGTCAGGCTTCTTTTGATAAGGTGAAATAAGGCATTCGAAAACGTTTTTCTGCCCATGTTGAACACTAATTCCAGATTTTCATGAAACTCAAATAACTTCGGATGTAAAATTCAAATTCAAAGTGTGCTCTCAGCACTGAATACCTCATCTATCTCAACTTCTTTTTCAACAGGGTTCATTCACTTGAAACAATACAAATATTGAACGAATAGATATTTAAGGGGTGCATACTGGACTTTGCATAGAGGGCAAAAGAAGGTGCCTTAATCAACCCCCCCCCCCTCACCCCCCCCCCAAAAAAAAAAGAAAGAAGTGCCTGTTTTTCTGATATTTAGCAAAACAGTTTATGAACATGAATTTCATTTGATTTTTCGTATCTTCTTCTCCGCCCTTTGAAGGCAGCATTCACGCTCGTAAACGTGTTTGAGATAACTACGGAAATAGAATGTTACGGCTCAGATTACGACGCCTACGCATTTTGAAGCATCAAAAACCACCCACAGGGCCGCTACACGACTGAGAAGTTGGCTCCGCCCCTGTATCTGCCCGCCCTCTGTATTTGCTATTCTCCTCCATAACAGGCGTCCTGGCCCATTACCGGCGTCGGCAACATTTTTGGTTCACCTATTGTTCCTATTCTACCACCCACGAACGTCGCCGACGGTGGATTTGGCTCAGCTACCCTGTTTTGGAGGAGAACGGCAAATGCAGGGGGCGGGGAGATACAAAGCGGGGCCAACTTCTAACTCATGTAGCGGCATTGTGGGTCGTTTTGACGCTTCAAAATGCGTAGACGTCGTGGTTTGAGCCATACCATTCTATTTCCGAAGTTATCTCAAAAACGTTTGCGAGCGTGTTTGGTGTCTTAAAGGCGATTACCCACCGAATACAGATTTCTGATAGTTCCGCGGGTTGTTTTCGCAATGATTATTAGCTTCAGTCGAACATCTTAACAAATCACGAATTTTCCCCATCTGTAACGCCGCGATCCGTCGACTTGCCGAGCGGTATGACACTTTTCCGCAGGTACACAGCGCACATTGGAATGGACGCGCTCACAATAGTAATTAAAAACTGTAATTCATTATAAAACGGAGAGGAGAAATGGAATGAAACTGTAAGAAATGAAAGAAGGCAAAGCCAGAATACTTTCAATGTACACGTGTAGAATGCACATTAAAGAAATTTAAAGGCAGTATTCACGATAAATTTCACTTCCGATATCTCCACGGCTTACGGAAGGTCTTGTGCCCTATATAGCAAGGCATGCTTTAAAAGGACATGAAAGACGCGTTTTTAAGCGAACATAGGCCCTCTCTTATTTACGTTAATTTTTGAGCGTGGAGGAATTGACCAGTAGAAGGATGATACCTTTCAGTGCAATGAAGCAATCAGCTCAATTAGCAGCACTTCCTTGACTTGATCATTCCTGTAATCTGAGTCTTCATTTGTTCATTCCGAGGGGGAGGATCTGGGGAACCAGGCGTGTCTGGGGCACCAAAACGCTTGTTTGCAGCCGTTATTTTGCCGCTCCTGGCTCGTTTTCCACCGTTCTTTCGATACTGGGAGCCTAGGATCCTTCTCGCCCATCATTTCACTGTGGAAAGTCAACGAGGATGATCATCGTGAACGCTGCCTTTAATGTAAATTTGAAAAATCAGAGCACGGGTATTTTTTTTGGTTTAACATGTGAAAATGTGAGGACTATTCTAGACGGGGGAGGGGGCACCCAGGATTTTCTCATAATAATGAATGAAAACTCTGATGAAAGATGCCTGATACCGCCATCAATCATTCTCTTCCAATTCGGGACTTGATGTCTCAGCAAAAAAAGACTTGATGCTCACTCAGACATTGGGAGCAGCGGACCGCCGGCAAAAATTCGCCAGTTGCTCAACAGCTGGAGGATAGCTGACATTTAGCTGGCCAATGGCAATCGCGAAGCCAACAGTTGGCATACACTCGGCATGTCATTTAATGCCAGCGACGGACGGCTGGCGAATACGTGCCAGTTGCCTAACAGCTGGGTTTTAACTGGCATTCAACTGGCAATTGCCAATTACGAGGCCGACAGCTGGCTCATCCTTGGCATCTCAATTAGAGCTAGCGGCGGATCGCTGGCGAAAATGTGCCAGCTGCCTAAAAGCTGCGTGATAAATTGCATTCAGCTGGCAAGTACAATCAAACCTCGAAATTACCGAGCGCACAAAAACGCAGTTATCCACCAATCGGCACTCGGCTGGCGCATAACCGCCCAGTGGCCTTCGCTTGGCACTGAGTCGTCACATGGCTGGCACTCAAGAGAGTTGACGACTACTTACGTTTCAACATGGCATAGTTTGATCTCTGATTTCATTGATAAGCCGAGCCGGTATATAAGGCGATTCAGTCCGATGAATGTTAACTAGGCACTTTGATGCCGCCCCTGGAAGGTGACCTGAAGTCGCTATACAGAGGCTAGCATATTTTGGCAGCTGAGGGGCAAGTCCCCACGTCTAAGGAGCGAGGTGAGGTGGGCTACCCACCTCAGACCGTTGCGTAGGCGATCTCCTACGCAACGATCTGCGGTGAGGGACCCACCTCGACTCATCGGTCTGCCAAGAGACCGGCGGAACGCTGGCAAATGGTTGCTCAACATCGGGCTGCCAAGTATTAGCCAACAGACTGCCAGCGGTTGTCCAACGTCCTGGCAGACCGCTGGCAGGGTTTTGGCGAACCGCCGGCTAATGGCTGTTTGACACCGGGAATGATTTTTGCTCGCCAAGCAAATGCCGGCGGTCCGCCAGTTCCAATGTCTAAGCACGTACAAGTCGGTATGAAGTCCTAGTTTGCCGCGCTAAATTCACTGTATGTGTGAATTCGCCGTTAGGATAGGTGAGAATGGGGATTGAAACCGTTTGGGGGGGCACTCAAGAGAATGAAATGATTCATGTATGAAAACGAAAATTTGGGCTGATATCGTATGCCTGATAGCGTGACTTCTGAAAGCTGTATCATTCATTTTCCAACTGAATCCTGAGTGCCCCCCCTTAGCGGTGTCATACCGAGAATGGGTAGAGTATGCCGCGAAGATAGGATGAGAGCTACGCGAAATGATGAGAAAATGCTGCGAAATTGGGGTGAAATTGATGCAAGATTTCGGTGGACCTTTTCGGCCACGGATCCTAGAGGGCCGGAGCCGCCACGACCCACAGCGAGGTGGCCAGCTTTGCAGCGGAAACAAAATTAACCCCCTCACGGGGTTTTCATTCCAGGAGCCTTCTCTATGAGCTCTAGGATTTGATCGCGATAGCAAGCGACCAACTCCATTTTTGCCTACAGCGTATCCAGCGCGGGTTTTCTGAAATCGTTTATCACATTCAAAAACAGACCGTACTCCTCGGGCAAGATTGATAATGATAGGGCACCATAACTCGCGGCGAATTCCCCTTTTGCGCTGATTGAAATCTAGCCGCTAAGAAAAACCACCCTCTTCGCTGATTGATATCCAGCCGCTAAGAAAATTCACCCTTTGCGCGAATCTGTAAGAAAAAATTCGAATTTCTTATCACTCATGCCGCGCGTGATGCTGCTGCCTCCGAACGCCCACCGCTCTCTCGCTGTCTCTAACCTCCGCTCCCCACCCGCCCGCGTCGGAGCCATGAAAAGTTCGCTGTTTTACAGTCTGTATGCAGAACTTCATGAACGCAGCTGCCAGCTGAAAAGCGATACACTACAGGAGACCCTAGAAAAAAGCCATTCACTATAGACTGTGACAGGCTCCAGTTTCAAACGGGCAAGCTGCGCAATTCCGTTGGTGCATAGTAGAGCACAGCGTCAAAACTCGACGCAACAAATATTGTTGCCTTTCGTCAAAACGCAGCAGGAAGTTCGCAACCCTCATAGCAGGAATCCCCCATTTTCAAACAGAATCTAATTCATTTCTACGCGCGCATGAGGCGAGCAAGAGAAGAGACAGCGAGACTGTGGAAAGACGGGGGCGCGGAAAACTCACCTACACGAGTCATGTAGATCGAATCCACACCGCGGGTGTGGCTAAGGAACAGTTCGGCTGGCACACGCGACGCGTGCGACGGAAAAATTGCTGCGCGTGCGTCGTCCTTGGGGCGCGTTAACCAAAGTAGCCCTCAAAAAAGTATTCGTTGTTCCGTTTTAGCCGTCTCCCTTTATCATTTTTAGTTACGTTTTGTTCATGTTGTTGTTGTGTCAGACGTAGGGTCGGCTTCGCAATCAATATTGTCATCTTCCGTTCCGCTGCGAGAAGCAAACAAAAAAATCTTTGTAACTTAAAGGCATCGTTTGCGCTGAAAATCAATTTTGATTTTTTAAGCTCAATTTCATGATTGAGCCCGGTAGACCACAGTGGTAAACTTTGGCGCGTCAAAAACGTTGGGCAATGCAGTTGGAAGGCGTCAAAGGTGAAGATCCGCCACCAATTCTCACCAGTCATCTAGCACTTTTTCGTAGAATGTTGATGCAACCGTCAAACAACATGAAAAATAGTTACGGCTCAAAACCGACATGCAGAAAAACTCCGAAAATGACAGTGACGAGGCCTCCAAAAGCAGAAAAACTTCAAAAAAAGTTTTGGCGCGAAATTCAAATTCGTATTTACAATATGTTCCGGTTGACTTTTCTTTACAAATGAAAGTTTTTCATGGGCTCCTTCGACATGTTCGTTCACTAGAGAGGCGAAGCTACACAAAAACATGAAAAAATAATATACGGTTTTCTGCGTGTACGATGCCTTTAAATAAAAAGTGCGAATCCCACTGAAACGATGGTATGAGAAGCATTGCGTCAAAAAAAGTACATTAAAAACAAAAAACATGAACAAAATGCAAAAAAAAACTTATAAAGGGGAAGGCTAGAATGCAACAGCAACTACTTTTTTAGAGCCCTCGGCTGACACGCTCCAAGGACGACGCGCGCTAAGCGTTTTTCCGTCGAGGGCGTCACGTGTGCCAGCGGAATTGTCCGCGGTGAGGGTTCGATCCACATGCCCGCACACGAAACCAATAGTTGAGTAGTTTTTGATCCGAATAAGAGGATAAAAAGCCCATGAGTCGAGGAACACATGATTTCCGCCTTCAGTGAATCAATAGAATTAGAAACATAGAGCACCTACACACATAAAAACAACAGTTACTCACGGCGTCGTTCGCGAGTGACTGTCAAACACAAATTGTGAAGCGCATTCGCGCCACGTTCATTCAACAGCAACTCCTGGGGTCGTATTCGCCAATAACCCGCCGGGTAGTCGAAGGGTTAATGAGGTGAAATTTCAGTACAAAACGCGAGCTCCACGGCCACCTCTCGCCTCCCTTGGCTTTCCTCGCGACCGCCGGAAGTTTCTGCATCGCTTCTCAGGAAAATTGGCCACATCGCGGCGAAATTTATTGCAAATTGCACGGAAGAGACGTAAGATTCATTAATTTTGATTTCTCAAACCCTCATTTTCTCAATTTCCGTGTGGTTCTGTCTTTTGTTTCCTTTTCATTGGTGACCCAGATCCTTTTTTTCGTTACAATTATACATTTTTGAATGTAAATATTCATTTTTTGCTGTTTTTTTTTCGCACATTTCATTGAATTCTTACCCAAAAAAATGGAAAGCGATTTATGCCACATCTTAATCATCCAGAGAGCTGCGGGCTCTCATCTTTATGTCCAAGTATTATAGACAGTGTGCAAAATAACGATCTTTATTCTGCCAGGTTTCATTTTTTTAAATGTGAATATTGAATTTGTAAGATCGATCCATTTGTGGTAAAAAAAAGACACGAAAACATAAACGAAGAGAAAAAAATAATAAGTACTGTGAAGAAACTGTAAAATAATATGAATAAGAAAAGAAAGCGAGAGTAGAAATCCAAATGAGAAACAAAATGAACCTTTGTGACATTTAACAAAATGTAATTCCTCTGAAATGAGACCGAAACTAAACTTTAGAAATTTAAAATCATAACACGAGCTTCAAATGCGCCGATTTGCTAGAACTACCAATAAAACCCAGAAAAACATGTTATACTATTGTTCTACAACAAAGGAAATTACTTTTCCACATTCTTAAGCTAAAAACAAGTCTAAAAATGCAAACAAATCGAACAGAAACTCGAAAATTACATAATCTCGAAGGGAAGTCCACGGGAATTCGAAGGGTAATCGATCAATACGTTCATTTCCATCTTACAGCGTGTAAGATGGGTCGATCTGTTCCTCTGCCGCGCGCGGCATCATCCCTTCCGCTACCCTTCGAGTTCCCTCGGCGGGTTGTTGGCGAATACGACCCCTGAAAATGGAGTCGGGGCGTGTCCACGAAAAATACAGAACGCAGCATGATCGCTCGGGATGTGGACTGGATCCACAGCGCGGCAGCAGTTCGGCTGGCACACGCGGCGCGCGCGACGGAAACCCGCTACGCGCACGTAACTGTCGGAGCGCGTTGACCGAGCGCCAATTATTTTCCTCGTCAGAGGCCCCACGATTAACGCGCTTTAACGACGACGTGCACGCAGCGGTTTCCCACAGCGCGCGTCATGTGTGCCAGCCGAAATGCTCCCGCGCTGTGAATTCGATCAACATCCCTGATCTCTAGACGCTCTTTGTGGCCCAAATTAGTCAAACGCCCACGCAAGTGGTGCAGTAGGTGAGTGTCTCATGCGGTGACACAGGGACTGTGGAGCCCAGAAAAAGCTGAATAAAATGAAAACGTACTATAACGATGTCGTGTCATCACTTCAGCTCTCCAATAACTTCAGAAAAAAAATCGATTGAGTAGAGTTTGCTCTGAAACTAATCTAAGCGTTACTAGAAAAGTGGTTCGAGGGGTAAACACATCAGCGAAAACGAATTGTCGGGTCAGTATCTCCTCTGCATCCATACTAAAACTGCGAAGTATCCTGCATCGAGCGTGCTGATTCCAAGGAGTTATAAGCGTTTCTTCAAGCTTTGAGAAAAGGTAAATTACCCGTCCGGAGTATTAATAACCTCTTGAATTCAATATTTTTCTGCTTATAAATGTCTGAAAACAGAAAACTGGGAGCACAGCAGATTGCGGGAAGTCGTTGCAGAACCGTGGACGAATTTTGATATACTAAATCGCGAAAAAGTTGCGGAAGAATCGAGGGGGAGTCGCGGTAGAGTTGTGGAAGCTTGATTCAATAAGAAGTCGCAGACAAGTCGCGGCAGAGTTACTGTGGAGTAGCGGAAGAGTCCGGGTGGCGGTGGAGTCGCGGGACAGTCCCGGGTGAGTTGCGGCAATTTTTCTTCAGAGAAGGGAAGCCGAGATCGCGTGAATCATAGTAAATTTGTTTTTTTTTCTCGATTAGAGACAGACAGCGGTCAAAAAGTTCATACAGACCACAAGCATGGTTATGCACAAAATGGTCACGAAATGGGATGAAATGATGAGATACTCAAACGAGCCAATTTATGTCTAGCTATTTTTCTATTCACAGAGCACGAAAATGGATAATCTTCAGGGGTAAACTGAAATGAAAAACTTTCGCAACCATTTTGTGCCAAACCTGACGTATCATCCCAGCTGTAAGGCGCTATCCATACTCCTCAACGCCAGCGCGTCATGCGCGGGCGGGGCGTTGGGGTACGGATCGCCTGAGGTCACGCCCTCGCGTGACGGCCGCCCAGTCATGTGTTTTTCATAAAATTCACTATTAATCCATCATCAACTTCATTCCGTTTCATTATATTTAAATCCAGTATTATCTTGTGGCACCATGGTAGAGAACGCCTGTAAAGGCTTTGCTTGCTAGCCAAAGTTGAGGTCCACCTTCGTCCGCTCCACCATAGCGTCGCGGCTATAGTATTTATAGTCTTCGCAAAGGCGTCACGCGCGTAGAAATTATTCATACTCTAACGTCACGCCCGCGCTGGCGATAAAAAGTATGAATACCACCTAAGTAGCCGTCTCGATGCTGAGTGCCCTCAGCACGTTAGCTCGATGCGTCACCCATATATCTTGCATGTATTGATCGAGGGCGCGGCACGCAAGCTATTTGCGGCTAAGGGGTCGTTTATACTCCCGCCGACGAGCGAAGCGGCACAGTGCATTTCTGTGATATTGATCATGTGGCGCGGCATGCTCAATATTGCAGGATCGCACTTCGCCGCCCCGCTCGGAGGCTTAAGTGTAAACGACCCCTAAAGCCTAGTGCATACTTCTCGCTATGGGCAACGCGACATAGTGTTTGCTATGCAAATCGACCAAAAATCGATATTGCTGATATGCACTGTCGCTGTCGCGCGTCGCGGGCATTGTGCACTAGGCCTAAGGCGATCAGTCACGAATTCCCTAACAGCTTGTATTATTCACCTTTTGACCATAGTCCTGAACTGCAGCAATGATTGTCTTTTAAAAAAAAATACAAAATCTTATGGTGATAACATCGGCATGGATCCTGAAGAGACTTTGCGTTCCCTATTGGAGGTTGGCGCAAACTCGGTGCACCTATGTTGGAGCATATGGCACCGAGTTTGCGCCAACATTCAACAGTGAACGCAAAGTCTCTTCCGGATCCATGCCGACGTTACCTTCTCTTGGAATCTGATAAAGTTAATGGGTTATGCAAAAGTACAAAATCTAAAAAAGTATTTTCGAATCAAGGAAATTCTTTCTAGTGAAAGATCCACGCAAAAGATACCTCAAAATAATCCTCCAAACCTATAATCTCCAAGCATTCTTTCTCGAAATCTCTGGGAGTGAGAACGTTTTATCTTACATGGTGCCCTAATGATTTTTAGTTTACCGCAATGTTCAAAAGCGATGGTGTGGTTGCGGTCGACACCATGACACTACGGTAGAAAACCTGGTGCTTTGCCAGATTCCGTCATCGATCGACAGCGCAGCTGATATTCTGGGTGAGTTACGGGTTTTCTTGTCTTTTCATACTCGTTTCTGCATTATTTCTGTTTCGCTCTCTCTTTTAGCTTTGCCAATAGAATCTTTTTTAGAGTCATGAGGGGAGTTTGACGCATGTCCGAGCTTGGTAGTATTTTTTTTCAAAATTCTACTTTGAAGGCAGGGTTTGCGATGAAAACAATATTAGAGCTCTCATCATCGGACAGTAATTACAAAAGTAAAAATAAGTCAAAAAGTGCAATGCTGTAGCAAAAACGCCTGAAAACAGACCAGAACGGCTAATCACAGGTGTCGGCCAGCCCCCCCCCCCAATTAACTAGATTTTTATGGATTCTCGTTTATCCGTCTTTGATTTTGCCCTCAAACTAGCCAGTAGCCTCTAAAAAAGGTCAGCAATAATTTTAGAAGAAAATAGAAGACGGCGAAACAGGCTTTCATAGAAATCTCGATAATCAGTGGTGGGAGGACAACAAGCAATAACTTATTTCTGAGCGTTTTTCACCATTTATTTCGTACTTATTTTTACTTTTGTGGTGGTCAGACTTACCAGGTTGTTCAATAAGTTTTGACGTTCGATAAGAGAGGGCGTTGCTACTAGCCCGAAACTTTTTTGTTTCGTTGGTACACTCTTCATATGTGAAGTTTCATTTCAATCTGTCGGTTTATTCTTTGTTTACAAGCCATTTAGTGTCGCCGTGTCACAGCAATGGAAAAAATTGAATATCGTGCAGTGATAAAATTCTGATTTTTGGAAGGTGTAGCACCAAAAGAAATTCACGAACGAATGTTAAAAGTGTATAATGATTGATCACCTACAATTAGAGCAGTAGAAAGATGGGTTGTTGAACTTAAACGTGGTCAGACAAGCCTTGAAGACGTTCCACGTGAAGAACGTCCAAAAGCGCATCAACACCAGAAATCATAACCAAAATACAGGATATGATTTCGGAACATCGTCGATTGACTGAGAGAGATTTAGTAGAAGCTCTACACATCTCATTAGGCAGTGTGAGCTATATTTTGAGGCAAATTTTGGGTTCTAGAAAGCTGTGTGCACAATGGGTGCCGCATTCGCTAACAATGGAACAAAAACACATTCGAATGCGACTTTCTCAGCAACATTTGGAGCGTTTTGAAAAGGATGAAGTGGATTTTGTGCGTCTATTCATCACTATGGATGAAACTTGAGTCTATCACCATGATCCTGAATCAAAACAAGAGGCTAAAGAGTGGTGTGAACCTGGTTGTTCAGCTTCGAAACGAATTCGTATCCGGAAATCGGCCAAGAAGGTTATGGCATCAGTTTTTCGGGATGCGGAAGAATCTTTGTTGGTGGATTACTTGCAAATTGGTTAAACAATTAATTCTGAATATTGTTGTATACTACCACTTCAGACCAGGTATGCCACCGGTGGGACACGCTTTTCAAAACATGATTTCTCCGCCGCGAGAAAGTACTTTCGGATCCACATATTATAAATGTATTTACCTACCTAAGACTAGAATGAAATCCTCGTGGTCCATCAGTAGGTCAAGTGCAACAACATATTTAGGGCTGTAGTAAACCCCCTCAAAATGAAGTTAAGATGATCTTAAACGATTGTATGAAGAAATGTTGGAATGATCTGTAAGATTATCTTGATGATATGGTGAAGGATATGAATCTCATCTGTAAGCGCATCATTCAGATGATTAACATTTTAAAGATGATGCTAATTTCATCAGGTTGGCTGAACTTCTACAGATCATCTGGAAAGAGAAAAGCGAGAGAGCACGCACTCTCGGAAAAGCTCGTCTTATCTTAAAGAGTAACCCCGGGGCGCCTCTTATTCTCCAGATGAAATACCAGTTATCATTATCAGCTATCACAAAACAACAAACATCTCATTTCATTGATTGAGAAAGAAAGCATGGAGTTGGTCGATTAGAGAATGACCGCCTGCAGAATGAGGGCTGGCTTTTCGTATTCTCACACGTGAAATCATGTGTTATCATATCATGAATATGCGAGGACGACGGCTTTAGGGCAATTAACCGCTAATGGAATGAATACGGGCCTAAGTTCATCGACCAATTGTGACTGATAGCGATAATTATGAATCAATACGAATTTAAGATCATCCGAATCTTGTCTGGAAGAATATCGGATTATCTTATCGAAGTAATATCAGATCATCTGATAGGGGTGGTTTACTACAGCCCTTAGGCCCCGGTCAGAGTTGGTGCTATTTGCATCTGTATCCCCCCCGCACCCCCCAACACCCCCCCGCACCCCACAACACCCACCCGATCGATACGTATGTTTAAAATGATGGAGTGAGGTTGAGAAAATCACTCGGCGCATCCAACTAGATATGACGATGATTACGTGGCCAACAGGATTGCACCTGTTCAGAGAAATAGTGAAGGAGAGTAGGGTGAAGTAACGGAGGTAGCAGTAAGGTTAGATTTCTAGTGATACGCAATGTTTTATCATCGACCCGCCCACCCGGTGATTTTCTCATCCACGTATTGCATGGATATGGACCGCGTCGGATACACCGAGTGTTTTTCTCAACTTCACTCCATCATTTTAAACATACGTATCGGCCGGGGGGGGGGTGCGGGGGGTGTTGGAAGGTGTTGGAAGGTGCGGGGGGGGGATACACCGAGTGATTTTCTCAGCTTCACCTCAACATGTTGTTCATACGTATCGACAGGGTGGGTGTTGGGGGGTGCGGGGGGGGGATACACCGAGTGATTTTTGCATCCCATTTCCAATGCATTCTGTATGTATCGACCGGGCTGGAGACGTCGGCTCATCCAACTATGACCGGGGCCTTAGACTTTTCTTAGGTCAGGTGGTCTGAAGTGGATGAGAAAAACGGCTGTAAAGTATCATTAGAAGCACCTTGTGTTTTCCTTTTCCTTCTATTGCTAGCTCTTAGTTTGCTTAGTAGAGACTTATCGTTTGAAACCCGTTTACTTTTCTGAAAGCGTTGCAGCTCAGTTGAACCCGTTTCGGTTATGAGTGATTGTTTCTCAAAAACGGAAGCGTCTCGGAGGCTCAAACTCTGATACTGTTCAGTCATAGTTGCTACAATATATAGAGCCAGCGTGTCACACCGGTGGGGCACGTTATATGTTCGGTGACGCAATAATGCACGCGGTCCGAACGTGCAGTCGCCCAAAATTAGGCGTGGTCGTGAATGGTTTAAATTAAAAGAGTCACAAACAAAAATAAAACAGAAGCAAGGGTGAAAATAAGAGAAGGCGTAACTCGCCCAGAATATCAGCTGTGCTGTCGATCAATTACAAAATCTGGCAAAGCACAAGGTTTTCCACCATAGTGTTAGTGTATCGACGGCAACCGCACCATGGCCTTTTAATATTGCGGTAAACTGTATGAAGGAAAACTCGCTATTTTTTCCGTGTTCCAACTTATCTATCTTAATTCTTGGGCGAATAGTCCCATGCCTTCATCAGCTGATCATGATTTGCTCGAAATTTTCTCCGTTTTTCCTATTTCACACTTTTTTACCAACAGTTTTTGATCTTTACAAGCTACGTTTGTTATATAACGACCGTTGCTGAAGTTTCAACTTCAGGGATAGAGGGAGTCGTCGGCATCGGAATAGTCTAAAAAAACCTTTTTTACTGGAGATTCGGGCCAGCCTGAGCAATAGAAAAATTCTGAGAAGATTTACGATCAATGAAAATTTTGCTAGAGAACTGAGAAGGCAGCAACGAGTAAAGCATGTTCTAATTGTGTAACATTACGAAACAAAAATCATCAAAATGGCCGGTTTCTTATCAATACCATCGATTCATGCTATTCCTGAAACTAAAACTCTAACAAACGGTCTTAATATAACAACCGTAGAGTTTAAAGACCTGAATTGTTGAAAAAAGCGTCAAAAAATGGCAAGAACATGGAAAATTATGAAAACCCCCAAGCAATTTATCGATGCTATGAAATCCCAGAATAAGAAGTCGAGGAGGTTAACATAGATTGAGGGGAGATAATTAAATATTTAGCACGTGGAAAGCCAAGGTAAGGCGAAAGCAGAGGGCGAAATGATTAGGTGGGGTCTGCCACCCATCCCTTATTGATAGATAAGGATCAAAACCACAGCGGTAGACTAGTATTTCAAGTAAATACATACAGCATAAATATGTATGTGAGTTACATAGCTCAACTTGTAACTGTTTTGCTTCGTTATAAAAGGTTTATGGAAGCCGGGGGAGGACGGAGTGGCGTCGGCGCCAGCCGGCTGGCAGCAGTGACCGATCTCGGCTCAGTCGCCCCTAAAGCGAGATCTATGGCTCCCTCGCTCGTCGACTGGAGATTGACGGAGATCACGCATGCGTGATCAAGACCTCTGCGTGGAAAACAATGGTTTCTTCATACTAAAATTGTGACGACTTCCTATATTGAAGCGGATGAGTCATTGTGAATAATATGAGTGTACATAGTATTGATATTAGAGCTCCAGTAGTCGACAAAAGCGTGGAAGTATTCGCAATTTCAGAATCTCGCCCAACCGAGGTTCCAACTCCCTTGAAAAATCGGAGATTGTGTCTTCCTAAAAGTACCAGGTTGTTCAATAAGTTTTGTCGTTCAGTAAGAAAACACAATTCGATGGTTTGAAATACACTTTATTATTCAGTATAATCTCCCTGAACATAAATACACTTGCTCCAACGATTCTCCAATGTGTGGATCCTGAAGTGAGAATCCGGAAGGTCTGCAAAACACGCTCTAACTCAGGCAAACTAGGGATCGGACCGCCGCCGAATGCGTCAGATATGGATCGGGTTGGCGGACAGCCGGTGAGCCGGCGGAAGAAGCCAGCGCTGGCTTTTGACTTGCATACCGTGCTAGCGCAGGCCATCGGCCTACAGCGTTATCAACATGTCAGCGCGCATGCAATCACGTCATTGATCAACAAATTCTAGAGGAATGCCTGGAGCAGAGGCAGCAAAAGCGACAGCAGGGGCACCTAAAAAGTGCCGGAGCAGAGGCACTGAACGCAGCTGCAGGGGCACCGAAGGCAGCAGCAGGGGGAACGACTCCGCTCATTTTGGCTGTCAGAGCCCACGTCCGCGACCGCTTCGACGGCTGCCGGACTGGGCTCCTATCCCCAGTTTCCCTGAGAACAGCCATTATGACCTCTTCATTTCATTAAAAACACTTGCCACGCATAAAATTTTCGAATTCTGGAAACAAATGGAAGTCTCTGGGGGCCAAATCTGGTGAATACGGTGGAAGCACCAACAATTTGATCTTTAAAGGCAGCATACACGCTCGTAAACGTAATTGAGATGACTACGGAATTAGAATGGTATGGCACTGAACACAACGCCTACGCCTTTTGAAGAGTCAAAAACGACCCACAATGACGCTACGAGAGTAAGAAGTTGGCGACGCCCCTGTATCTGCCCGCCCCCTGTATTTGCGTCCTTCTTCAAAACAGAGGTGGGAGCGATTTCCACGGTCAGCGACGTTTGTGGGTGGTAGAATGGGTACAATAGGTTAACCAGAAACGTCGCCCACGGTGGGAATGGCCCAGCATCCCTGTTTTGGAGGAGGACGCGAATACAGGGGGCGGGCAGATACAGGGGCGGGGCCAACTTCTCACTCGTGTAGCGTCATTGTGGGCCGTTTCGACGCTTCAAAATCCGTGGACGTTGTGTTCGATGCCATAGAATTCTAATTCCGTAGTTATCTCAATTACGTTTACGAGCGTGTATGCTGCCTTTAATTCATGGATTTTAGCCATTGTCAATATGCTCTTGTGACACGGTGCATTATCCTGATGAAAAAAGATTTTTTCTTCTGCAAACCGGGTCTTTTTTCACTAATTTTCTCCTTCAACTGGTCCAAAAGGTTGCAATAATATGCAGAATTAATTGTTTTACCACTTTGCAAGTAATCCACAAACAAATTTCCTTTCGCATCCCAAAAATCTGCTGCCATAACCTTATTGGCCGATTTCCGGACACGATCTCGTTTTGAAGCCGAACAACCAGCTTCACCTCACCATTTAGCCTCTTGTTTTGATTCAGGATCATGGTGATAGACTAAAGTCTCACCAATAGTGATGAAACGACGCACAAAATCCTCTTTATCCTTTTTATCCTTTTTGCTTCACTTTTTCCATCTTGGAGAAATGAAACCTCCAACAGGCAATCTTATCGGATGGGCACAATTTTCAAAACTTATCGGACTTCGTCTGGTCTTTGTTCTGAGGCCGGATTCATCAACGATTATACCCCGGGTATACGGACGCATCGGGGTGTTATCGCCCGCATACCCCCAGAAAAGGTGATTCTTCAAGAATTATACCCTACCGATTTGGGGTATAAATTGGAGTATATTATACACCACACTGAAGCTGGGGTATACGCTATACCCCGGCTAGTATACTGCACGAAAACGTGGCCCATGATTAATTGCACGCGCCATTCAACCGAATCAGCTGGCACGCAATTTTCGCGAAGTCTCAAAATGAGTTTTTCGCTTGTTTTTTTTGTTTCCCATTCCACTAAAGCTTTTCTTATCCCTGTATTCATAATTTATGACGTTTTTTTCGATATCTCTGCCCTTCTACTATATTTTTCTCCTTTTCTCCGTTTATTATTGCAAATCCACACTCCTTTTAATGTGACGATTTTGCTTTTTGATGATCAGCGAGCGTATCTCGCTTGCGGTTTCCCTTTTTTTTCCTTTCCCACACCATTATTCTAAATTCTTATGAGCGTTTAATTCAAATTTATTGAAAATTGTGCACAAATAAAAATAGGGAAACTGGGTACATAAACGGAGCAACAATGATGTGAAAGTATATGGTGGATCGGTTTTCAAAAAAAAAAACCAACTTTCTACTGCCGATAATCCCATAAGACAACGAAAGCAGTAGGAGTGCATCATTGCAGGTAACGAAGCAGTTGGTTTTCCAATGTGCTAGCTGTTCACGATCATGGAAACGTCTCCCAAGTTTTTGAGTATTCCATCCAAGCTCGGCAGGTGAAAAAGCCAGGTCCTAGCCAAGTGCGCAGTTTATGAAGGACCGTGCGCCCATGGTTCTAGATGAACGTAGCCTGATAAAAATAATGACTTCAAGACCCACTACGTCCTGGGGAACATCATTGATCATGAGGATATGCTCCGTTCCTTTAGTGAAAGTCATGACTGGAACTGGAACGAGTAATCTTTTCCAAAACGCCGTGGATAGGTAAGGATGTGTTGAGAAATTACCCGAAAAAAATTTACCCAAAATCTTTGATCAGCAAAAAAAGGTAATCTGCATAATTCGTCTGGAATGGCTATTCTGTCGAATTTCACTCTCCTTGTGACATTCGATAATGACAGTGCACTACATAGGCCCGTAGTAAAGCCGGCGAAAATTTCAGTTCAGCCTATCTGAATCCATGTTCTGAAAAGAATTCAGATGAGCCGCACACATTTCAGACGTACGTGTTGTAGGATAGCGACCTATGCTAAACAGAGAAAGTCAGCAACAAACAAGTTAAGCTGAATCACTAAGTCAGATCTGACTGAATCGATTCAGTCAGATCTGACTGGCTTCTTGGTTAGAGAAGAGTGAAACAGTGTGCCAGGTCAAGAGTGCGCTCAAGATTTTTTTAAGGAGCAAAGGAGTAACTTAAATAATTTTGCTGAGATTTCGGCTTATCAATGTATCATTATCAATATCAGCTTCCACGAAACAAACAACATTTCATTTATTGAGAAACGGAGCATGGAGTTCGTCGATTCGTGAACGACCACTTAGAGAATAATGGCCGGTTGCTCTTACCATCACAGGTATCTTCATGTCCCCATCATCATGTCTTTGCAAGACCGACCGCTCAAATGCAATCTATCGCTCGAAACAATTTCGGACTCGTCTGAGCCCTGTCTGAATCGTTTCGGGCTCGTCTTATCACTCATTCAGATGATCCTGACTGAGTGTTGGCTTTACTACGGGCCATAGATTTAGAGCATTTCTCTGTTTTTTATCTTGTTCGGTTGCAGATTTTCATTGTACGGTTGTAGATTGTCTTTTCCGTATTAACATCCCGTATCGCCATCGAAGAGCGTTCGGCTAAAAACAATCGTGTGCGTTGCCTTATGTGAGCACACAACCGCATAGCCGTAGTATAATATACCTTGGCTGGTCATCACGTTGTGAATCATGCGATTTGGGTATAGGATAAATATACCTTGGAGTATATTTATACCGTGGTACAATTATACGCAGGGTATAATTGATGAGTCCGGCCTCTGGTGTTTCTCTGTTTCCTTCTGCTGCGGGTAGTGCAGTAGATTGTAAGACTTCGCCTAGGTACATATTCCAAGTCTGACTAAGCAGCTAATGCTATGTGCTCTGTGTCTCGATTGTTTGTAGATTTTCTCTATTGCTACATTTGAATGATTTGGCATACTTAAAAACTTTAACAAAGGAAGTGTTTAGAGTGGTAAACGCATCTCCCAAAACGACTAGTGTCGTTAGTATCTCTTGTGGCTCAATAGTAAAACTGCGCAGTATTCCACCCCGATCTGCAGGTTACAAGAAGTCACAAGTCTAAAAAGGTCGATTCTGAATGAATGATACCACTTTCAGAAATTGAGGCATAGTGGACTCCGGCAAATTTTGCGCATCTAAATATCAATGTGAAGCGGTCGGTTGAAGGTCAATGTGCATCTATGGCGAACATGCATATCGATCGCCACCCGGCCTCCTCTCACATCAGACATCTGATATCGACCGAAATTTTCATTTTCATGCACGAAACTTGAGTGTCCCCCCAACCAGTCTTACACCGAGAGCTTCTCTATGACGTAAAGAAAAGAAAGCGAAAATCTCTCACTAGCTCTGAGAGGAGTACTGACTTCTATACACACAAGGAACACAATTCAGGCAACTATTCATTTGCGTATTCGTACAGACGTCTTTATTTGTTCAGTCCAAAGTTCTTTAACGTTGAATTTGCGCTCTATCTCTCCCAATCGTAGGGGAATTCCGGCTGTCCGCAATTCTGCAGAGCTCTACGCAGGAGCTGAAAACGATGACTAAAGATCAGTTTTCAACACCGGAATGGAGTGCTTACCGAATAGATTTGTTGATAGTTAGGTTGGTCATAGTACTTGTATGCATCCACAATTTGTAGTATTTCGGTAAACTCCCTTGGACATGGTGGTGGGAACAGCTCATAAATGCCAGGTGGCTGCCGACATCTCTTTTTATACTCGCCAACCTAAACTCATCGTATAATCTCTGCCGTAATCTGCTCTAGCGTTATCGTGCCGTATGCTCTAAGCGGTCTGAAAATTGTCCATAGCTGCGTACTCAGGTACTCAGGACGACGGCCGGCGAACCTTTCCCAGCTGACCAGCGGTCTCCGTCCTCCGGCCGCCCGCTTTTGGTACGCCGGCCAGCCGTATGCCGATGGCTCGCCAACCTTTACCAGATGGCCCGCGATCACGACTTGTATTATTGCTTACCTCAAGCATGTCACCCCGGCCCCACGGTGGAGCAACGCCCCCCCCTCGGTCCGCCGCAGTCTGCGGTGAGGAACCACTCTCCCCGCGGATCGCGGCGAAAACCGCCCCCCCCCCCAGTCATGGAGATACCCCTATCCCCTCAGCGGTGAAAAATATGCTGGCCTCCGGAGAGTGACTCGAAGTCACCTTCCAGGGCCGGGATTAGAATGCCGATTGAGGACTCTAGTGAGATGAGGCGCCTTTTATACCGGCTGTGCACGTGATAGCCACGTTACGACGTGATTAGTCGTGATCTTTATCAAATGTTTTTCCAACCGACCGGATTGAAGATGGCATGGCGTGTTTTGTGGTTCGCGGGCGACCAATATCCGCGCTGCGTTTGCGTCGCATGCAGCATGGTTCGTCGCTGGCCGGCACCATCGAAATGTGGGGCACCGGCCGTCGTTTTCGGCATAGAGGTTCGCTGGCCGTCGCCCTCAGTACCTGAGTACCGTCCTCTCCCCAAGTGTGACATAATTTGCTCACCTGTGCCATGTCCTGCACCTCTCTCCACGGAACTCGTCCGACGGTTAGTTCAACAGTCTGGTAGATCCATGTTTCAACGTCGTCCTTTCTGCACAATTCTCTTTGCATATGGCAGGATATCGGGGCGTAACGAACCGTTCCTCTAAAGCCGGCAGCGGCTCGCGGCTTTCTTATCACTCCCTGAAAAAAATTTCTCACAGAAAGCCTGATGGGATTGCCTTTTTCTCGGGCATACCTGATCATTTGTGAATTTTCTGCACATTCCAAAATCCAGAATATAGATTTTTCTCAGCTCGCCGAGTTCCGGACGACCAATTGTGTAGTTTCCCGGTTTGACATCACGATGTAGGTAACCGATTCCATGCAGATCTGTGAGAGAAAGTTCTGCACAAAACTTGATTCATAGCAGGCTCACTCCTAACGAATCATACCTTCTAAAGCTTCTAAACATTGAACGGACACAGAAAGTGAGCAGGCCAGCGTTAGATTCTGCGGATTCCGCTCCTTCCGCAGGTCCTGCAGCGATTTCCCCACTAACGTGATTACTATATAGTTAAACTGGGCAAATCTTCCTTTATCCTCAATCTTGCAGAAGTGACGCCCGCCACGCGCCGCCAACTCGGTCAGCACAAACACCTCCATTTTTAGCACCTGGAAGCGAAAGGCCATGAATTGTCCTGCGGCAACTCGGCATTTACCTGTCAAAATTCCGTTACCTGCACTTTCTCGTCCACACCTTCAACCTTCAGGGCATATTGTCCAGTAGAATCGCGAACTTTGTATACTGCTCCGAAGCCTCCCTCTCCAAGTTTCTTTTCAACGTACCATCGTTCGATCTGAAACTTTTTAACAAGTCTTCTCTGTAGAGGATGGCGCAGACAGGTGTGGCAAACCTGGGTGCCTGCGTTGATGACCGCCGTCTCTCCCATTCAAAAGCTCGTTGCTGGCGAGCCGTCCGGTGTGAAGCACGAAATGACAATGAAGCTCATTCGGTGTGTTTCGGGTTTTTATACCGCAAGCAAATATTTGCAAATATTGCAAATATCAATTCATTCATTGCAAATGAAAATTCATTCAAATTCATTCATTGCAATTCATTGCAAACTAGCGAGACCTAGCGAAGTTTTCGCTCACAGAAACTTTTGCGTGAGCCAACTACCTGAGACGGATTAGTTAGTTAGAACGGTGGTGACTGACTTCCGTCTAACCGAAAGTTGCTGTACGTAGGTATGGACTCTCCTGAGCAGAGCAGGGTGCCGTACATTTACAGCAGGCCGTGGGGGTATCACAATGTGGGATCAAAAAGCAAAACATAAGAAGCCAGCAGTAAATCGTCGGTTGCTACCGGCATAAAATTCACAACCCCTTCTGCACTTCCTTCCCTTACTCTGCCAATTCGAGACTTGATGCCGCAGCAAAAGAGACTTGATGCTCATGTACAAGTCGGCATGAAGTCTTAATTTGCCGCGCTAAATTCACTGTATGGGTGAATTTGCCGCTAGGAGAGGTGAGAATGAGGTGAATTTCCCGTGAAAATGGTGCGAACTGGCAGCGAGAGAGGGTCCAATTTACTCTCGAAAATGAGGTGAATTAACCTCGAAAATGGGTGAATTTACCCCGAAAATTTCACGAATTTGAAGGTCCACAGCAAGGAAGCCCCCTTGTCCGCAACATGAGCGTAATCTTCACCGAGGTCTGCGGTGAGGAGCCACCCTCTGCGGACCCCGGCGTAACTCTGTCCCCGTCGTGAGGATACCCACTGTATCCTCCCAGCAACCAAAATTATGCTGGCCTCCGGAGAGTGACCCGAAGTCACCTTTCAGGGCCGGCAGCAGAATGCCGAATGAGGACTCTGGTGGGATGAGGCTGTTTTTATACCGGCGGTGCTCATAGTAAACACATTGAGACGTGATTATTCGTTTTATCATGTTTTCGCTGGGATGTTTTCATTTGTTTAGAAATTTCTGAGATGCCAGCAACGGCGGTAATTTCACCCTTTGCGCTGAGTGGTATCCAGCCGCTCAACAACTGATATGCATTAACATGTTAGCGCAGGCGGTATTTTCACGCTTTGCGCTGACTGATATCCAACCGCTCAGCAAATTCACCCTTTGCGCGGATAAGCTTTCATGACGGCGCTAAAGGTGAATTTGATGCCTTATGATAAGAAAGCGTGATAAAGGCCGCTTTCGCCGAAGCATCAAGTCTCGAATTGGCAGAGTACGTCGCTACCCACTGCCCTTTCTCCCAATTTGTAGAGTTCACAAGCTATTAATCTCGCCTTACCGTCTCTATCATGATAAGGACAAACGCATTCTCATTTTATATGGTGTTTCCCTAGTTCACCAACGTCATGCCCTTGTTCTCAATGAATGAAATTAGTAGGTGGTTGTTTATGTTTTTGTGGTGCAGATTTTGATAAGCTCAGACTTGCAACATATAAAAAACTGGTTTTTGGAAGTTAGGGAATCGAAATGACTGAGCGGTTGCAATGAGTGGCGAACAGAGAAGGTGCGGAAGTGGACCTGCTGCTTGTTTCCTAAAACTGGCAAGAAAATGTCTCAGGAGTTCTGCGTCAATCTCGAAACGCGTCGCACGCTTCTCAAAATTCATGTTTTCTAATCTGTTTTCTTCTCCACAAAGGTTAAGATTTAGCATTGAAAATTTAAAAACCTTTTTCAAATTTTTCACTCTTGGTAACGTCCTGCACACTCCCACTGCGGTCCTGCCAACTTTGATGACCTGCACACTCCCACTCGTGACCTGTGCATTTTCTATGACGCCCTGCACACTCCCACTGGGGTCCTGCACACTCCCACTGGGGACCTGCGCACCCTCTATGACGTCCTGCACCCTACCATTTGGGTCCTGCACACAATCTGTGACGTGCTGCACACTCGCGTTGGGGTCCTGCACACATTCAATGACGTCCTGCGCACTCCTACTCAGGACCTGCACATTTTCTGTTATGTCCTGCACACTCCAGCTGGGGTCCTGCACAATTTCTATGACGTCCTGCACACTCCCGCTGGGGACCTGCACATTTTCTATGATGTCCTGCGCACTTCCACCGGGGTCCTGCACACTTTCTATGACGTCCTGCACACTTCCTCTGGGGTCCTGCACATTTCCTACGATGTCCCTGCACACCCGCTGGGGTCCTGCACAATTTCTATGACGTCCTGCACACTTCCTTTTGGGGTCCTGTACACTTTCAATGACGTCCTGCACACTCCCGCTGGGGACCTGCACATTTTTCTATGATGTCCTGCACACTTCCACCGGGGTCCTGCACACTTTCTATGACGTCGTGCATACCCCACCGGGGTCCTGCACACTTCTCTACGACGTCCTGCACACTTCCGCTGGGGTCCTGCACACTTTCCATGACGCCCTGCACACTCCCACTGGGGTCCTCCACACTTTCTATGACGTCCTGCACACTTCCGCTGGGGTCCTGCACATTCCTACTTAGGGCCTGCGCACTTTCTATGACGTCCTGCACACCCGATTAGGGTCCTGCACACTTTCTATGACTTCTTGCACACCCTCACTGGGGTCCTGCACTCCTTTATGACGCCCTGCGTTTTTGCATCGCCAGACGACTCGCAGAAGTTATCATGACCCACGGCCAAAAGTGCGCTCCACGGACAAACTCGGTTGCCCCGAGGCACGTAAGAGGTGACTCGGGCTGATTTTTTGGTAATCGATAAATGTCGCACCCACCTAAATGTTGGTACCATTTCATACAAGTTTTGATCGGCCATTCCTAAGATATGCGGGACACATGCACACACATACACACACACACACACACACACACACATCGGGACATAACTGCTTTAAGTATAAGGATATCAGCAATATTTTTTTTCGATAGAATAATTGGTGATAACCGCCTATAAATGTATTTGTTCAGCAATGAAAAGCGTTTTGATAATCTTCACTAATCCAATCTCATTCTCTTGTTCTCTACATGCCTATTGCCGCTGGCAATCTGTCCGCAATCGGCTACTCGAGATGTGCCTGCAATCTGCACTTTTCCTAGGTATGTATGGGTGGAACACATACTTCAGTGCCAATCAAAAATCAAACATTCGGCCAATCGCAGGCGAGTAGCGGGCGATGAGAATAAAAATTTCTAAGAGTGACCATTATACCGTACACCTACCGTATGTATTTTCCCAAAAAGTCGAAGACATCGTCCCCGAAGTCGTCCTGAATTCCATCATTTTCATGAAATCAGAGATCGTATGTATTTTGTACTCGGAACCAATTTCCTAAACCAACCTGTGGATCCGATCAATAGGAAACATTATTTATCCTTTTGTGAGCTACGGTAACGCTATACTCAGGCAATAGGTGCGGACTGACCGCTGGCAATGAAGGCCTCTGCGGGCGGTACGCCAGCAAGTTGGGGGGCGGGTCGCTGTAAATCGTGGCCTCGCCGGGCGGATCGCTGTCTTTCGTTGTTTCAGCGGGCGGATTGCTGCGTTTTGGCGGGCGGATAGCGGCACCTGGGGAAGTTGATCACGCCAGCGGGCTGATCGCCGGCAAGCTCTAAAGCGGCTATCCGCCCGCAACCTGCCAGCGATCCGCCCGCCAGAGCTCTGATAGCCAGCGATACGCCCGCCAGAGCATTGATAGCCAGCAATCCGCCGCTCAAATTTTATACGGTGAAGCTTGTCAATCATTGACGAGTTCTTTTCTGGTATCAGTATCATGCTCAGAGTAAACAAACCGAAGGGTATAAAAGGCGCTCCATCGCAATGAATGCTCACTCGGACTCGGCATTTCGAGGTCGATCCTGGGGCCGTATTCGCCATCAACCCGCCGGGTAGTCGAAGGGTAAATGAGGTGAAATTTCAGTACAAAACGCGCGCTCCACGGCCACCTCTCGCCTCCCTTGGCTTCCCCCGCGACCGCCGGAATTTTTCGAATCTCATAGCTGAAGAATGGCCGCTTTCGCGATGGAATTTTTATCTTTTCGCAGTGATACCGATACGTAACACAGTTTGCATTTCCATCTTACATGGTGTAAGATGGGTTGATCTGCTCCTCTGCCGCGCGCGGTATCATCCCTTCCGCTTCCCTTCGACTTCCCTCGGCGGGTTGTTGGCGAATACGACCCCTGGAAGGTGACGTCAAGTCACCTTTGAAGGACCACTCAGGAGCCGGAGAATAATTTTTGGCAGCTGAGGGGATGGTCCTCACGGCTAGGGGGGGGGGAGTGGTCGCGCACACGGAGAACGTGGGGGGGAACCTTCGGAATAACCCTAATGAGGCATCGAGGGCGGATCGGTGACTAATGGCGGGCGGATCGCTGGCTATTGGCGGGCGGATCGTTGGCTTCTGGCGGGCGGATCGCTGGCTACAGGCGGGCGGATAGCTGGCTACTGGCGGGCGGATCGCTGGCTACTGGCGGGCGGATAGCTGTCTTCTGGCGGGCGAATGGCGGGCGGGATGTCGATCCGCCCGCCAAAAGCCAGCGATGCGCGCGCACCTTCTGTCTGAGTAGTCGTGGTCTGCGAAGTTTTGCCTAAGCTAACCCATATAACCAGAGGCTGCCGTTTTCTCTCTAAAACTAGGACTGTTGCAGAGCTTTTAAAAAAATCTTAACCCAGAAGTTGACTCCATAAGTACACTAACTCTCGTTGGATTTGGTTCTAGGCCTGACTGGGACGCGTTTTACCGTCCTTAGCCTGCTTTATCAATGACTTTCTGTGTCATTTAAATTCCACGTGTGAAGGGCCAACTGACAGTACAACGCTTGACGGAGATTCAGAATTGCACGAAAAACTTCGAGATATCTTTTCCAGATCGTTGAACAGTACACGTAGCGCTCCGCAGCCGCATATGTACTGTATTTGTGTACGACTCACTGAAAGTTATTTCCGCGCTGAAAATCATATATCATTTTTCCATGTTTTGGTATTGCTTGGCCTCATTAGTGAACGAAAATGTCGAAAAAGCTGCTGAAAAACCTTCATTTGTAAAGAAAAACGAGTTTGAACACACTGGTAAATTGGATTTCAATTTTGCGTCAAAATCGCTTCTGTTTTTTTTTCTGGATTCGTAGGCCTGGTCATGGTTATTTTTGAAGTTTTCCTGCATGAGAAGTACATTTGACAACTGTTTTCCGTCTTCTTTGACGGCCGCATCAACATTGAACGAAAAAGTGCTAGATGATCGTTCATAGAGGTACTAGATGATTGACACCACAGCAGTTTTCAGGTGGCCATAACTTTTATGGTGCGCATTTTCAGAGCCTGAAGTTTCGTGGGTGATGTCAGCTCGTTGCCGGAGAACTGGTCCGCGCCTAATTTTTCACCTACAAAAAACTTCGCGAAAACCCGGGGTTTCCTCCCCTTTTCGAATTCGGGATAGTTTAGGGCCCTAAGAAGTGAAACATCCACATAAGGTCGGATTTTCTATTCGAGTTTAATCCCAGGTCTTAGGGCCTACGAAATCGCGGCGCGGACCAGTTCTCACATAATCATGCCAGCTAGCCCGAGTGGTGCGATTGTACTGGAAAAACTGAAAATGATTTTCAGCGCGTACGATGCCTTCAAACTCAAACTCTAGCAATAGTTATACAATTTGAGAGCCTTTCTCACCACGACCTTGAAAACATTTTCAGATCTGAAAAAAATCCAGTTTGAAGGGACTTATTTAAGAAACCGCTGAAGACGCGAAAACTCATTGCGCGGCGTACCGTGGTCGCGAATCAAATTTTTTTCGCAAGCAATTTCCAGTGAAGTTGGTTCTTGGTAAATTTGAAGAAGTGATCCGCTGTCAACCAGAAGCATCATTAGGCTGAGAAGAGGCAATTTTTCAAAGTCTAGGGTAATAGATGAGAAATGCCGTCTATCTACAGTATCGTTAAGACAATCACAATTTCAGGAATGTAACCAAAGTCTCACTGTATTCCAACAGACGCAACCATTTAGTTCTCCCCATCATTGGTATAAAACCTTATATGGTCAAGACCCTGTTGCCCATTCCTTTGAAGCGAACCTCGAACCGTTCAAAGGTACAGTCTAACTACGGGATAGCTTTTCAATCAATCTGCTTAGCTTGAACTATGAACTGATGCATCGCGCATCAATGATATTGCATATGAACGGCGAGAAGTTCGCGTGCAGGTTGTCGCGAGCCTGCATTGGAGCAGACTGTTCTATCGTTCTAGACCGAAGACAAATGGATAAACATAGATCTTGAATCAATTCGATCGCGTGTCTCGTCTCTATTAAGATCGGAGACTTGTCGGTAGGCGTGCCCCATTTTGGTTTTTTTTGGGACTTGGTCGACTTTTTTTAGCTTGTTAGACCGGAATGGGATTTCGCGCTTGGCAGGGTTGTTATAAACGGCGTGCGGAATTTGATATCTGAAACTACCCATGAGTTTAGACTGTGCCTTTGAGATGCTCGGAAGGCTTCGATAGCTCGTCGTAGGCATGGGTCAGCCTCTCAGACTTGGCTGAAACTTCATTCAGAAATGGTTTTTTTTCTGACTGAATGAGTTTTGAATGAGAGAATGAATGTGTAACAACAGCTAGGCCTGAGTTTTGCTGCAGTGAATGGGCTTATCAGAAAAAATGCCTTTGCAACGGGCGCTCGGCACGCACGCCGACTGCATAGGCGGACAGTCTTATTCGGATAGGCTTTACCGTGAAGTGGCGTGCAGCTATTGCTAGTATTGTGGCGTAAGGTTCTCCTCGTGGTTTCCTGTGTTGTGATGACAAGCTATATATATGCCTCACACAAAAACCGGAGATGCCCAGGGTTACGTAGGCATCTAAATTGTAAATTTTTTTTTCGCGAGAAATACGTGAAATACGGAAATCTTAGCCTCATTTGGTGAAATTTTAGCTACAACTCCCGCAACTTCTAGCTGCAGCACCCGCATAATCTAAGCTGCCCGAATGAGACTGGCGAACCATGCGACCGGCGTGCGTCGCTCTCAGAAGCGTGCTCAAACGGCCGCTGTGATAGCGAGCTACCTGTATCAGTGTCTGCTTTCTACATAGCCTCCATTTCCCTGCTACTCGCATTTTTCTTTATCACTATCACTAAGGTAGTGCGGTTTTGAGAATGATTTCTTCATGTTCATTATTGAGGTTTTCGAAAAACATCCGCTTCGCATCTACGTTTGTGATAATATGACTGCGAGTAGCGAGGAATTGAAGGATATATTGAATATAATCCTTTTCACCTCTCATACCAATTGACTGCTTAGAATCCTCAACATAGCCTCAATCTTCAGCTTCAGGACTATAAACTTTATTTCATATACAATACAATATAGAGCCAAAGAAAAAAACGCTATATGTACAGTAGCGGTGATAAATCTATTGACGTGGCCTTTAAAAAAAACTGTTTTTATACAAATCTCGGCTAAGGCGTGGCGAAAATTCATGAAACTTTAGTATGTTTTAGGGCATCACAAACCTTGCTTTAGCCATACACAAGCTTAGGTTTTGGGGTCGCAGTCTTTGAATATGGAATTTATTTGCAAATTCGAGGTAATATTTCAAATCAGAGAAAAAAACCCTTAAAACATGTCTATTACAATTCCAAACCTGTAGCAGTTATTTGCCATCAGAAGGTCTTCTGAACCGTTTTTCACTAACCTAGTGAAAAAAAATTATCTCTATCAAAATTTTTCTGAAGACCGAAAATTAAACAGAAAATGCTTTAATTTGGAAAATTCACCCCTATAAAATTAATCGCTCGAGAAACAATCTGAAATATATACTTTATGGACTTCGACAAAGTACAACTGGTGCCCAAATCTTGCTCTTTTCGTTAACTTCGATGAGAGATACTTAATAGATGTGAAATTGCATAACTTCATTTCGAATCCATTTCCAGAAAAATCTTGATAGAGATCATTTTCTCACAAGGTTATTCAACAATTCAGAGGAGCTTCTGATGGAAAATATGTGTACGAATTTGGGATATCAATAGCTATGTTTCGAGGGTATAGTTCTGTTTTGAAGTTTTACCACGAAATCATAAATAAATCCCATATTCGAAAACTGTGACCTCAAAACCTAAGCTTGTGTCTGTCTGAAGCGAGGTTTGTAATGCTCTATAACATATTCAAGTTTTATGAAGTTTCGCCCAGCCTAGGTCGAGATATGTGTAAAACAGTTTTAGTAAAAAGGTCATGTCAATAGACTTATTACCGCTACTAAATATGAAGAACTCTCGGAAGCGTATATCCCGCGTTGAAATGTCTGCTGATAAGCTGATATGTGTTAGGATAGGAGACTGTGCGCACCGAGTTCCAAGTTGCCCTTGTGTATTCGCATATGCATCTCCAGCACATCGCGACTGAAATCGATATCGATCAATAGTGGTGCAGAACTATGTGTCTCATCTGTTTTTTTAGGAAAAAAATGTTCAGTCAATATCAGGTTCAATCACAGCTATCGTTGGGGATAGCCCCATTGATGGGCGGGTGCGATTCGGGTGGATATCAATCGGCTTCGAACTGATTGCGCAGCATGTCGCATCGTAGCGCGACTGGGGAAGTATAAACACCCTATGGGCTCGTTTATACTTCTGCGGCCGAACGGCGCGGCGCAGTGCAATCCCACAATATCGATCGTACCGTACCGCGTGATCAATATTACAGAAATGCACTGTGCCGCGCCGCTCGGCGGCGGGAGTATTAACGACCGTTACGGCGACGCGGACACGCTTGCGTTCAAAGAAAATTTCAATGTCACAGGAAATGCACCTACCTAGCAAATCCGTCACCGCAAATCTGGCAGATGCAGTTGGTGGTGCTGGCGTGTTTCCGGACATGATTCTCGAACCGGCTCGCTGTATTGAAAGATAATCCACAGAGTGGACATCGACGCATAGAGTCGCTATGGGTACGGCAGTGTGACAGCAAAGCTGCTGATGAGGTGAAGACCTTAAAAGTGGAGTTTTGAAGTTACGATCAATTGGAAAGGATGATGGTAGTGAATAGGAAATTTTCGGAGTTAATATCAAGTTTTTTTTAGAGTTTGTAGCGAGGATCGAAAATTTACGGAAATTTAGCCAAAAAAAGCCAATGGTTGACCCTGCAGTTGTTCACAAGAGACCGCATTCGACGATCTTGATAGCCCAAGAAAATGTTAGGAGTATGCGCTCGTGCTCACAAGGGAAGTATAGAAAGCGTAGGTCGGATCTGCCAAAACGAATAGTGTCGTTAGTATCTCTTGTTGTTCAATAGTAAAACTGCGCAGTATCCCGCTCCGAGATGTGGGTTCCAAGAAGTTACAAGTTTAACACTTAGGAGACCGCGCGTTCCACAGCTAGCCCCCGTAGCGGACCGGCGTGCTCCACGGCCAATCACTTCAGTGAGTTTTTAAACTGATTTTTTGTTGTAATTGCCTATGTCAAAAGGAAATATTTGGCGTTTAATATCTGCACAGCTTTTATGGAAGTTGTATGAAGCATAGATATAAAAGCAATAATTGCAAGGAGCCCGTTTTTCTTGAAGTAAAACGAAAAAATCGAGTTTTTAGCGAGGGTGTGCAATGCTCCAATAAGCGCATTAGTCTTCAGAAAAGCCGGAAATGGATCTCACAATTGTGTCCAGCGTCAAAACCTCCCCCCCCCCCCTGAGCAAAGTATGGGGGGAAGACCATTCTCCATACTTTGTCCAGACTGACAGCTTTTTGGACTTGTACGAATTTTCGGTTGAGCGTTCATTTATACCGATTTTTTTATACCGACTTTGGAAGCGTTCTGGAAAAATGTTCCAAATCCCGCTTAAAATTCTCCCAGGGGGGGGGTTTAGATGTGCCGATCACGAATCTGTGGTTTATTAGTCTCAATTTCCAAAGTTTTTGGCTAATTTCGTTTGAACCTTCCCAAAATTCTGAAAATTTCAAGGGAAAAACGCCACTTTTGAGATTTCCAGGTTTCTGCGATATATATGTCTCAAAATCATTCTCTGATGCTTATTTGGAGTGCTAAACACGAATCTGTAGGCCGTTTATCGATTTTCTGCAGATTACGGTAGATTACGGTGGGTATACGGTAGTTTGGTCTAAATCTCGGATTTTACTCAAAATTTGTATACGGGGGTTATTCGGGATGAAGAAAACGAGTTTAACATCCGTTTGTTGATTTTCAAAATACTAACGTGGAATTTGACCCCTAAATGACATGTTACCTACCGCAACCTACAGTAAACCTCAAAATTCCGACAGCTGGACTCCAGTATCGTGTTCACCACCCTGGATTACCCCTACTTACAACTTTTGAGCTAAAATCGAGAAAAATTTTTGAAACTCCACAAGAAATGCCTGATGGGTCCCTTGCCTTTTCGCGAGGCTTATAAAATGCTCTTAACTTTTTTGAACCTGCAGCTCGGGACGGGATACTGCGCATTTTTACTTTTGAGCCAGAAGAGATACTAACGACACTAGTCGTTTTGGCAGATCCCACCTACTCTTTGTATACTTCCCTTGTCAGTTCAGAATTTGCTTGAAGTTACACTATTTTAGCTCGCAAACGGCCGTTGTGACAAAAACTAGCATTGTTCTTTGGAAATGTCACTGGAAAAGACCAAAAATTATGTAAATGGCCTCCAGCATAACATGTCAGATGGTGGCATTTTTCAGTTTTTTTTTACTTTAATTATTTAATCCCGAAAAGAATTTTTCTTAGGGAAAATTTCACTTTTTATGCCTAAAATGCTTTTTCAGTATCTCGAATGAAATTATTATCTGAATTTTTATAAACTTTTCAGAAGTCCTCACCATGGAACACTGCTGACAGGAAAACGTCTCGCTAGGCGAAGGCGGACCGGAGCTTGACCTGAAATTTCGTATGAATCATGTGTGCTGTCAAGGAAATTGGAATAATTCTTCTATTGTATTCTTCAATTCGGACTTTATAAATATGTACATGTATGTCTATTGATGATAGCGAAAGTTTTAGATTTTTTTATCAAAAAATTTCCGTTTATTTCCTAAAAATTCGAAAATTCGAAACGGCTGGCAGATAGAGGTATCGGATAATTACCGGCAAGGAAATTCCCGTTTCAACTCTTCTATATAGGAATACTGAGCAAATTAGTGGTACTTGATCCCGTCAAAGCATATCAATTAGGAAGAGAAGAGAAAATTCTGAGAGACCGGGCCGATGTCTGATATGCACAGTCGCGGTAGCACGTCGCGGGAAGTATGAACGCGACTCTATACAAGAAAACAATCATATCATTACTTACAAATTTTTCCTAATTTGTTGGGTGAATCTGGGAATCTGGGAGTCTACTGCAGTTCGATAGGTTAGCTTGAGGAGATCAGCGCCCACCCTGGGAGATAACGGTATCAAGCATTTTTCTCGTTTTTTTTGTGCTCCAAAGCACCGTATTGTCGAATTTCCCTTCAGAATTGACGAACTGAATATATTCAAGAAAACTTCCGTGTTCTTCTTTCTGTGAGGGCCGCTGGTGATGGCGAAGTGCCGCAGATCAGTCTGGAAAACGATGCCCTCATCATAGATAGCCAATCGCTTGTTGACTCTTCCCGCCTCCAAACACGCGCCGCGGACCGTTCTACATTTTTTTTTGGTTGGCTATATTTCCAGTCTCCAGAAGGGTAAGCTTCTGTTGTCCATCTAGAACCGGAACAAAAGCATATTTCTTATTCACTAAATTGAAAGTAATTTTTTGAAGATGGTAAAGTCTGTCCGAATGAGATCGCCCGCCGACGCGGTCGGCGTGTGTGTCGAAGCAATTTTTAGACCTGTTAATCGATTAGCACGATTCTAACTACAAGACTCATGCTCAATAATATCACAATCCGCTGTCTGCAGTCATGGAAAGACTTGTTTAAGAAACACTTCCGCGACGGCCGTTCGAAACGCACGCCGACCGCGTGGGCGGAGTTTTTTTCCCAAAGACTTTAGTTACAATACCGCCCGCGACTTTGGGAAAAACGGCGTTCTCGGCGCTTTCTTCCGCCGCAAAGCGCTGCTTTGTCAAAACTTCGTTCAAAGTGGTCCGTTTGAGTTGCCAGGGGCGTATTTAGAATCAGCATCAAGAGCTCTTCATTTTGAGCTCACATATTCTCTGTTTCCTAGTGTGATTTATTTCCATTCTTCGCGTGCGTCGGCGCGCGTGCTCTGCGCCTCCTTCTTCCCACACTTTCTCGCTGTCTCTACCCTCGCTCCGCACAAGTGCGCGAGGGAACAGAGTAAATCTGACTCAGAGGATATAAATCCTGGATTGTTCAACTGGAGTATGATGCGTTCAAATACGAATTCGGGCCTACACGGTCGGTGGTACAGTGATCGCATCCGGGCATTATGGACGAGTTTTTCCCCAGTGAAAAACAGCTGGCTGCAGCCGTAATTACCTACTATTTACGCACTTTACGGTCCCCACTAACTGGAGAGGAATTATAGCAAAAACTTGGCTTTCTAAAAATGATCTCTTGAATGTCTTGAATGAGTGGGGAGGCGAAAAGAAACAATCTTGAGTCCACTAGATTTCCTTAATTAAACTATTTAGATCAAAAACAACAAAAAAAATCTTTTAAATTTCAGAAATTCGAACACTTTCAGTACAAACTTTGTCGATGGAGGAGGGGGTAATTTGGGGCGCTGAACACAAATACAAGGTCCATTCTTTTTTTTTAGTTGCAATATTACGGTAGGTTACAGTGGAAAAACTATATTTTTCCTACTGTAACTTACAGCAATCTTTTGAAAAACTAAAAATGGACCTTATATTCGAGTTGGGCGCCTCCGAAAAACCCCCCTGGACACGGTTTGGGCTGAAAACGTCCAAATACCTGATATCTAGGGAATTACATTATATGCACCCTTTCATTTACCAACGTGCATTAAAGGGCAGGCTTCGCAATACAAACGACTTTTCAGCTCTCTTCATGAGAATGTAGATTCGGTCATCACAAAAGTAAAAAATAGGAGGGAAAACCCAAAAATTTGCGTCAAAAACGCTCTAAACAAGGTGTAGCGGCTAATAAGCGGTTTCGGCCGGCCTCCTAATTAAAGAGATTTTTCTTAATGCTTACTTATCCGCCTTTTATTTTGCTGTTTAAGTAGTCGGTAGTCTCTAGAAATGCTCAGAAATTACTTCAGAAGCAAAATAAAACTTGACAAAACAGGCTTTTATAGAAATCTCGATGACGGGGGCGGGCGGACACCAAGCAATAACATATCTCTTAGCGTTTTTTCAACAACTTTTCACTTATTTTTACATCTGTGACGGCTAGATCTATATACTTTCATATGAGGATAGCACAAAAATAGTTTGTAGCGCAAACCCTGCCTTTAAAGAATTTTATCAGACTAAAATGTTCCGCTTTACCCTCCCCACAACACTCAACAGACCATTTTTCAAAACTCTAGTCTGTCCTGGGATCATCAGTTCCTAGTGAATACATGCGACAGTTGGCTAACTTGATCATTCGGAGCAGAGCGTTGAAAGATTAGATTTGCTCGTTTTTATTCAAAGTTAAACGCCAGTTTCCAGCACCGGGAATTCTTATAATACAACTGAAACGGCGAATTTTTTGACACTGCTCAGTGTGAGACCCAAGTTTCAGGCTGAGTATGCCAGATTTATCCAGAGTTTTTTTGCTGATGGAACTTTGATTATATATGTGTGTAATGCGGTTGACCGACGAAGTGACTGACCCGGTCTTTGGCTCATTCACGTGTGTCAGTGCGTGATTCTCGAGTTGTATGGCGAACCGGAAGCTCTCGTCACACATATCACAGCAATGCAAAGGTTGCTCCTGAAAATAAAAACATATTGTTATATTATTAAAAACAAAAAAACATATTAACATTCTATTAAAACATATTAGTTCATACATGATATCAATTATGAAGGCAGGGAGAAATTGGGCTTATTGAATCCTTATTAGCGCGAGTTATGATGCGTTTTCGTGTTTTCACCGAAAACCCCACCCGGCGAGAATTATTTCGAGGACTAAGGTTATGTTAGGTTACGGTAGAAGCACCGCAGTTTCTGCTTTCGAGACAGGGGTTGTCTACACACCGACGGAGGAGTTGTCCCGTTTTTGTAGTTTGAAATGTCACGTGCCTCAACGCGAGCGAAGTGGTCCCGAGTGGAATCACAGCCGCCAAAAGCGGGACAACTTCTCCCTCGGTGTGTAGAGAGCCCCTGTCCCACTTCCGAAGGAGTATAACTTGAGGTGCCAGTTCGAATCCAGCATTCATAAAAGGTTCAGGAATAATATACAGCCTATCTTCCAAAAAGTAAGCATGGTGAAGCGGCGCTGGCGGTCGCGCTGCGCACCAGAGGCAGATCACGAGTGAGTTTTCCTAGTCTCGCAGACCACTTTTTACTTTTATTTCGACAATTTGTAGTCTATCGGAAAATACTTCACAATTTTTCCGAAGAATAGAAAAAAATCGTGGGCGGGACCAGGAAAAGACGCCTGTGATCCGCTTCAAACGCGCGACGCTGCCGACTGCGTCGCTCCAAATGGCTTGCTTTCTGGAGAATGGACTGTACGTTGCAGGGTATAATAGAATTTCTGTACTGTAATGATTCACCCTCCTCAGCCTGCAGAACTTTGTTGTGGTGAACATAAATGGATTACCATACCCCAGGTGAATAACCCAGGTGGGTAAGGTTTCAGCCAAGTCTCAAATATACCCCGAATTACCGTGCACCTACCGTAGCCTTTCGCAGATCGAGAGACAGATGAGGACTTTATACAATCAGAATTTCAAACAAGCCCAAAATTAGGATTTGGAAAAAATTCAGAAATATTGGGGGAAATTTTTAAAATTTGAAAAAAAAATTATTTTCTCTCCATTAATTCCTCAAACCCCTCCAACCTCGTTATGTTCCTCCGCAACATGGGATAGCAGGTGCTGTGCGAGGGCAAACGGTCGAAGACAATGCGGACAGCATCGGCGGTTATCATGCTCCATTAGATGTACATTTAGCTGGAGGCGATTCACCAGTACCTGGAAAAAAAATTGGTCTAGCGGGCATAGATTCTTTCAAAAAGGAGAAGATAGGGTCTGTCCGGATGAGACTGCCCGCCCACGCGATCCACGTGCGCGTCGAGCCGCCGTTGCCAAGGCATTTTCAGGACCTCTAAATCGATTATCAGGAATATGAGACACGCAGAGAGCAATATCCCAGTCAGCTGTTTACAGCCGTGGGAAGGCTCGTCCGGGAAATGCCCACGCGACAACCGCTTGACACGCACGCTAACCACGAGGGCGGACATTCTCATTCGGACAGGCTTTATATACGCATTCGCCGTAGATTCAATATTCGATTTGATCTATGTATTTGTCGAAAAATCAACAATCGCTCAATTCAAAAAATTTAGCGAGTTATCAGCAAACGATATTTAGCTGGTATCGTGAAAAATCAGTGATGAATCATTTCTACACAATCCTAGAAAAATCAATAATCAACCTTCACTATATACTCGCCTAAAAATATTAGGATCGTTTCTACATATATATTCATCAAAAATTCGATAGTCATTTTTATGTACTGAGTTCCTCGAAAAATCAGAAATCAATGTTATCTTTTTTTTTTCAAAAAGAAGCAATAGCGGTACGTTCTTTTATTTTCCTTAGAAAGTGAACATTTTTGTGTGCTCGTTGAAAAATTGATATTCGATCCAATGTATGTTTTTACTAAAAAGTCAATAATCGATTCCATACGCCTATTCGTCAGGAATCGATATTCTAATATTACTTTCGTATTCTTCGGGAGAATCAGTGATCGACTAGATCTATATTTTTCGATATGGCGACAATCGTTCATTTATAACTCGTGTTTGTCGAGAAATCATTACAGATCGTCCTTGCGTAATCGTCCAGAAATCGATAATCGATCTTATCAATGTGCTTGTTGAAGACCCAATAATCGATCATATCTACTTATTCAACGATGAATCGATAATCGATCGGAACCATGCATACGTCAAAGGATCAACGGGCTATATGTAATTTTCTTGTATTCGTCGCAAAAACATCAATAGATTACTTCCACTCACTGGCCAAAAGGATCGATATTCGAACTTTCAACAAATTAATAATTCTGTCTTTGTTGACCAATCAAAAATCGATCAAGCCAGTGTATTTGTCAGAAAAATTGCTCAACTATCCTCTGTTTCCGAGTGAAATTTATTTCCGTTCATCGCGTGCGTTTGCGCGCGTACGCTGCGTCTCCTTCTCCTCACGCTTTCTCGCTGTCTCTACCCTCGCTCCGCACAGGCCCGCGAGGAAAGAGAGTAAATTTGCAACGAACCAGAGGATATATCCGAGTGTTCACCAGAGAATCAGTAATGAGATTTTTCCTCTGCATTTTTCAAAGAGTCAATAACCGGCATGTTCTTCAGTGAGTATATCTCTTCAAAGAATGAAAATGGCGGAAGAGACCTTCTCTTCGAAAATTCGCCGCGTCAGTGCCGGGAAAGTACCGCGACCCTCGACTGCACCGCGATAGTTCCGCGATCTTCTCTGCTGCATTTCAAAAAGACAATGGGTTCATCGATGAATCGTTCTCTCCTGACTGTGAGCCAATGCTGGATTTCCCGTGGTTTGATCCTAGAAAGGTTCATGACTTGATAACCAAATGGTCCAAGTCTTTCTCCGTTACCCCTAATCAAATCCCGCTTTTCTTTATTAAGGAAGTGGCATGTGTTATTCCAGGGTCTTTATCTTATTTGTTCAATCAGTCACTAATGTATGGTGAAGTGCCAAGAAGGTGGAAGCACTCGTTTGTAACCCCTGTTTTGAAAAAGGAGCCTGCTTCCAATCCTGAAAACTATCGGCCAGTTAGCATCACGTCCATCTTTTGCATAGTTTTCGAAAAAGTTTTGAAGCAACATATAGTCATGCATCTTGCCTCTCAGAACATTATACCAAGGAATCAGCATGGATTCGTTCCGAGGCGATCGGTCGAGACTAATCTTTTGGAATGTTTAGATGACTGGTCAGCAGCTATTGACAGGAAGAGCGTTAGTGACGTCGTTTACTTTGACTTTGCGAAAGCATTCGACCGAGTGTCTCATGCAAAGCTTCTTTTCAAACTGAACAAAATCAAGATTCATCCTGTTCTTTTGAAGTGGATAACTGAGTATCTAACCGACAGAAGCTTTCAGGTCAGAATTGGAGGAGTTTATTCTGAGGTAAAATGCGCTGAAAGTGGGGTACCTCAAGGTGGCGTCCTGTCTCCCATTTTGTTCAACATTTTCACTGCAGACTTGCCTTCAGTCCTTGAAACTTTCAGGAGTAAACTGTAAAATGTATGCTGACGACATCAAAATCTATAGGACCATATCTACGTCCAGATGACACGAAATCCCTCCAGCTCGCTGTAGATGAGATATGGAAGTGGGCAGGGTCATGGCAGTTACCACTAGCTCCGCAGAAAGACCATTTTCATGCGAGTAGGAACGGTGGAATCCATTCCGGAAACCTCATACTTAGTAGGTGCAACTGATATACCTCGTGTGGAATTTGTTCGGGATCTAGGCTTCCACTACAGTGATAAACCTGATTTCTCCAAACATATTCAAATTCGTTGTAAAATGGCTCTTCTAGAACATTCCAGCTTTTCAAAGGATTGACCGTTAAAAACAAAAACATTCTTCTCAGAGCTTACAAGACTTACATTCGACCAATTTTAGAATCTGGTACTACTGTGTACTACCCAAGAAAAGTAAGGGATATACAGGCGATTGAGAAGGTTCAGAATAACTTTACGCGAAAACTACTAGTTAGAGTGGGTGGTTTCTTGTATTCCAAAATACCTAGAGCTGGAATCAGGAATAAATACCTAGGTCTTCCGTCACTTGAGGCGCGACGTCAAGTATCGGACTTGTGCATGGTCTATAAAATGTTGCACTACTCGGGTATCTTTGGAAGGCATAACCTTTCAAATTACGTCATTCCCATACAAGAGGAGGAGGAACTAAACTCATCTTGGAGCGCCCTCGCACTGCTTTGCGGCGAAGCTTCTTCGCGTTCAGAGCGGGTAGTGCGTACCTTAAAATGACTAAGAGTATCACTCCACCACTATCTCTGAGTCGATTCAAACGTCATGTGGTAAACTTGATACAAAAAACCGAATCCAGCGATCATGCTGTGTGATTGACCTAACTGCGTTTTTATTTCTAGAGCTTAGCTTTATTTGTTTTCTGAAAATGGTTGTATAGTGGTTTGCGTAATTAGTGTTTGTTTGTTTTTTTTTTCTCTCACGTTTGCCTTACGCATTCGTAATAAACTTATACTTATATAGTGCCGCAGCGGCTCCATGATCAGACAACTTTGTTGCCGTGTCTTGAGCCTCGACATCGTCGCGATAGTACCGCAGCGGCTCCGCGTTAGAACCGCGCCGACTCCGCGAGGATGCAGCAGTGAACCCGCGTGGAGTACATCCTGTGTAGTGAAACGAAGTTGTCGCCAGTTCAATTACCCAAGTTTAAAATGAATTCCGTATTTTCCTTGGGCGCAAAAGCTGCGGTAAGCTCTGTCGCTATTAGACAGATGACGTAACGACCGCGAGTGCGTATTTTTGTTCTAGGGCCCCCTAGCTCTGTTACCATTCTTTGATAACTTCATATCAGATACTCCCCCGGAGCCGCGACGGCACTATCGCGAAGCCGAAGCGGCACTGCCGCATCACCGCTATGGCTCCGCGGTAGTTCCGCCACGGCCCCGCGATAGTGCCGGCGCTGCCCCGCAATAGTGCCGCTTCGGTGCCTGTAGGCTCCGAAGCGGCACTATCTGGAAGTCGCAGCGGCAATTTCTCTCAGAGTTTGAAACACGAATTTGTGAAGAAAATCAAAGTTTAAAGCAGTTAAGATCTTTCTTACTCGTGGGGAGACCGTTAGTACGTCCCGTCCATGTGTTCGCAGAAAAATCGATAACCGATCTAGTCTGAGCCTACGTCGAAAATCGATAATGGATCAAATCCAAGTATTCGTTGGGATTCATATCAACATTCAACAAAAGTTAAGCATTCGTAGCAAAGTCGATAGTCGAGCTAATCTATGCAATCCATCGGCAATCACTAATCGATCATATCCCAGCATTTTTCGGAAAATAAAGGATTCTTATGTCAATGTAATTGTCAAAAAAATTAAGGTAGGAAATCCAGCAACCCGCTAAAAGCGCTTTTGCAAAAAAAACGATAGCAACTAAAAATTCATGTGAGAAATCAATAATCGATCTTTCGCAAAAAAAGTCAATTATCAGTCGTACGCACCTTTCGACAAATACCACAGACTTGCTCGCCGTCTTCATCGTCTGGCCGCCTCTGCATATGAAATTGACAGTGTAGAGCGAGTTGCGCGTCACTACGTATCGTTTGCCTTGGAGGACCCAATCGATAACATTAACGGTTTACAGGAATACGGAAGCATCAAATACCTGCAGACAGCACAGTGCATATAGAGATCAGTGATCGGGGTGTGCATTCTGGTGTGCTTCTCGAAATCTTCCGCAGTTTTAATTGGAGCCTGACACGCGGCGCACGCATCTGCGCGCGGCACCTAAAAGACATATTTAATCGATATTTCCAGCAAGGTGTATACATATCGTATACTTTCTCAAGTGGGAAGCCGCGCTCTGCGATTTGGTGCGAAATGATTTGATCGACAGTCATCTTCCCTTCGTTTTCCTATGCGTAAAATGTCTAGCCAAACAGCGTCGCGGCTTCCTACTTAAATTACACGGCCCTTAGATACGAAAATGGGCGGTGCTTAAAAACAGTTTTCCGCCCACTTCTACCACGGGAAATCAAGCTGGGAGAACGAGGTCCTACAAAATACTTACCTTGCAGTGACTGAAAAGCCTGTGTTCATCTAGTGCATCTTCGCCGTAGCATTTTTCATCGCAAACAGAGCAGTGGATGATTCGAATCTGAAACAACCATTTGCTGTATCGTCCAACTCTTCTGCAAACAGACCGTAAAAAGCAGCGAACGCGATCAATAAAGATTCTGGTTTCATGACCTAAATTGAAGGTTTTGGGTAGTAGTATGTGAACCTAACAAAAAAAAATGACAAAAATTGGAAACAAATAAAGGATTAACGGGGTTGTTTTTCTTCATGAAGTGAAAGTGGACGTGTTACACCGCAGTATGTCAGCTCGATTGAAGAAGTGGAGCCAGCGGTGAAGTGGTTGTGGTAGCGAAGCCGATAGACTTTTACGGCCTGTACTAGGACGCTTGGAAGCCTCAGAACTAGCCAAAGATCACCGCATTCTAACGATTAGTGAGAACGGGTTTTCATTAGGGGGCGGAGACTGCGGAATAAATGGGCGGGGACTTCTATATGGCTCAGACATAGTAGTTCTGACTGGTTTTCGACGCTTTCAACGGCGTGAGCGTTCTAGATGCAGCCATAAGACCCCAGTAACGTCGTTATCTCAACGACTTCTCTTTGTCTTCCTACCTCTTTTTGCATACGCGGTCCTAGTGTGAGGCCATTTTTCAGCAAGGGCGATGCACCCTCCACCTTGTCTGTTGGTTGTTCCCTGAATGACGAACTAGTTGGCGGTCTATCTTGCAGGTAAACCACCCGATTTGAGAAATGTGTACCTATCGTGAACGAGTTGTACATGCATCGCTAGAAGTTCACGTGATTCAAACGCCATTCGACAGGAACCACATTCCAACGACATCAACTCGTTCGAATGGCTCATCACGTGGTCCTGAACAAGTATTGATTATTAGGAGTTGCCTCGCGGCCGCGCGCTTTCCCTGTCTGATTCATCTGCCGGTGAAAGACTATAATCGATATTTTTGCTCAACACTTACTGTGAATTCCTTCTGCGCCTCAAATGTCTCTCCACAAATTGTGCATAAATGTTGAACCCGCAGATGTAGATCGATGAAATGCTGATTGAATGAGGTCAAGTCCGCGAAAGACGCACCGCATTCCACGCAGAAACGCACCGGTTTCCGAACCTCGAAATGCGAGATCAAGTGCATCAATCGGCCCTAAATTAGCGTTATTTTATGCTGGGCTATGCTGTTATGTTATGTTATCTTATATTATGTTATGCTATGCTATGCTATGTTATGCTATGTTATGCTATGCTATGTTATGCCATGTCATGTCATGTTATGTTATGTTATGTTATGTTATGTTATGTTATGTTATGTTATGTTACGTTATGTTACGTTATGTTACGTTATGTTACGTTATGTTACGTTATGTTACGTTATGTTATGTTATGTTATGTTATGGTATGTTATGTTATGTTATGTTGTTATGTTATGTTATGTGATGTTATGTTATGGTATGTTATGTTATGTTATGTTGTTATGTTATGTTATGTGATGTTATGTTATGGTATGTTATGCTATGTTATGCTATGTTATGCCATGTCATGTTATGTTATGTTATGTTATCTTATGTTATGTTATGCTATGCTATGCTATGTTATGCTATGTTATGCTATGTTATGCTATGTTATGCTATGCTATGTTATGCCATGTCATGTCATGTCATGTTATGTTATATTATGTTATGTTATGTTATGTTATGTTATGTTACGTTATGTTATGTTATGTTCTGTTCTGTTATGTTATGTTATGTTACGTTATGTTATGCTATGATGTGGTTTGTCATGTTATGTTATGTTATGCTATGCTATGTTATGTTATGTTATGTTATGTTATGTTATGTTGTGTTAGGTTATGTTATGTTATGTTATGTTATTTATTTATTTATTTATTTATTTATTATACGTCGTTGCCGACGCGCTCAATAACATCGAAAACAATGGATAGAAACTCAGACAAGACGTAAAATGCAATTAAAAACAATCAAAAACTCAGCGTAAAGATTCAACAGCGGACGTAAGATTATGCTTCAGTCAGAAAAATTTTTGGAAGGGCGACCCTAGTTGAAGTTTGGAGCCGCTAATGGTAGAGAGGGTGCAGTAAAGAACTGGATATAGTGCCAGAAAACTGAAACCATCAGTTTGTCATGTTCCTGAAAAGGAATTCATTCTAATCCATATCCCGTTGTAAAGATTGTTGTAAAAGCGGCCCTACCCACGCGGCTTCCCAGGATGCATAGAGGTCCTCCGACCACAGTTAGGCATCTGGGCGAGTTGTCTTATTACAGTTTCGATGTACTATTGGTTGATAAATGTAGATGAAGGCAAATACGTTCCTAGCTGCAGTCATCTGGCTTGACCCTTAGTTTAGTAAATGTAGAAAGAACTCGTAAGGTGAAGCAAAAAAGAGATGGAAAAATATATGGCTCCAAACTGTATTAGGGACGACCTTATAAGATTTCAAATGGGAACTCAATGACTGTTACAACTTTGCTATAGACAATAATAACAATCGAGAAACAAGACAATGTCCGTCACGTCACACACGGCCCGTCACAGCAGGAAAAAACAAGGTTCGCCATATACCAACAAATGCCATGAGTATAAGGTTTGCCATATTCCAAAAAAGTCATGAGTTCAGTCCGAGGCATCAGTGACATGAAAAAAGATAGTAAACCAAAAGGCTAAGATTCTTGGATGTTCAGCAAGAGAAAGAAGTTCAGTTTTTTCAGTCTGCTACGAAAAGTTCCCACATTAGGGGCACAAAGCACGTCTTTTGGAAGTTTTTCTAACCAACGAGCACCACGGTAAAACAATGAGTTGAAAACCTTAGATCGGTAGACTCTTTTTATGGAAGCACAGTGAATCGTCAACCCACCTGATCTTCCACGGTACGGCCTGAACGTCCAATACTTGCTCGCTCTAAGTCGGCACTCCATACGTAAGACGCGAAAGCAAAACACCATATCATTCAAAACTCTACGATATAACAGGCTATTTAGTTTGAAGTATTGCAGTCTGGCTGTGTAACTGGGCAATGAACGAGGATACCCAGGATCGGGGGCGACTCTGTACATCAGAATGCGTGTAAACGTTTGTTGAACCTTTTCTAGTTTCATTTGAAGTTTTTTGTTCTGTGGGCTCCATACCTGACTGCAATATTCAAGCTGGGGAAGAACGTATGCTTTATAAAGTCTAAGAAAGATATGACTATCATTGCTATGTATGCTTCTGAATAAGAAAAAGACTGTGCCCAGTGCTTTGCGCACCATTTCGTGAATATGGGAAGAAAAGTCTAAGCGGTTATTGATAATAACTCCCAAGTCTTTGACTTCATCACGCATATTTAGAGTAATGTCACCGTACTTATACTGTAAAGGTCGGCTCCTTCCCATGTGAACAACAATGGTTTTTGACAGGGTAATCGGAATATCTCAAAGTTCGGACCATTCTATCAATCTCGTAATCGTTTCTGTTAGAGCCGAAAAAAAAACACACTGAACACTACTGCTATATACTCGCCTCAAACTTCAATATCGTCTGCATACATTTAGACTTTGATAGAAGTGTGGGTCCTCAACAATATTGGCAAGTCCAAGCAATAAATACTAAAAAGAACAGGAGACAACACCCCTTATAAGGGGACACCACTCGGGCAAGCAAACTGCGAAGAAAAAGAATTTCCCGCTTTCACCCACATTTTCCGTTCATGCAGATAACGATTCGATCCATTTTAATAATCCACCATCAATACCTATCCGATTTAGGATGGACAACAGCTTGGAGTGATTGACTTTATCAAAAGCTTTGGAAAGATCGAAATAAATGATGTCCACAGAGCGATTATTGTTCAATGCTGAATACCAATCAAATGTACTATCAATCAATTGCGTCGTAGTAGAAGCACCTTTCGAAACCCGTGTTGTTCAGGTGGAAGTAGGCGGTGACGCGAAAGCCAGTCCACAATCCTATCTCTTACTATTTTTTCAAGTATTTTCATCGGTGTTGGTGTTATACTAATGGGCCGGAAATTTGTAACTAAGCAGGAATTGGGAACCTTTGGAATTGCCGTAACTATTGCGTTTTTCCAGATAGAAGGAACAGTTTCGAGCAGAAGTGATATATTGAAAATCATGGAGAGCGGTCTGTACAGGTTCATAGCACACTTTTTGTAAACTATCTGAGGTATCCCATCAAACGAGGCGGAAGCAGATGGTTTCCAAACGCTGCAAATACTTAAGTACCTCATAGGGATCGGCAGATATGGTCCCCAAGAGGGGATGGATGGCAGACTGGTCACAACAGAGGTGAAATCCCTTTGAGTAGCTTCCGAAAAACACTAGAGAAATAAGTTCCCCAACAATTCAGCCTTCCGGGTGTCTTCGGCAAAGGATTCACCATCTAGACCTTGTAATACAGGAAGCTTACCAGAACCTTTGATTTTTCTCCTAATAAGGTTGAAAAACGGCTTTGTTGAAGACTTTTTTGCGAGACGCTTCTCAAGATTAGCATGGAACCGTTTGATATGAAAATTGATGTCAGAGCAGATTCTTTTATAAATGGGATTGGCTGTATCATTCCCTGCATTGTGAAGTATACGCTGTTTCTGGTCAATAAGATTTTGAATGTGTTTAGGATATCCGACTTGTCCAGAAGGAAGGCATTTTGAAAGGAACAAATTGACCTAGGCCAGAGTAAACAACCGAACAAAATCTCATATAAATATCATCTACCGACGAATAATCTTGGAAAACTGTCCACCAGTCAACACAGCTAAGATAGGAATTCAGAGCACTATAATCCGCAGAAGTGAAATCAGGCATGGGGACTTGTAATGAGGTAACTCTATCCGCATTATCAGCACACATAGCAAAACGAATAATATTGTGGTCAGAGGTATGGAGAGGAGCTAGGTAGCCAATTTCGACACAGGAACAACAGGAAGTCAAAATAATCTCTAGAGTTGTATTTTCTCTTGTAGTACCACTAACGATTTGTTGCATGTTCAGGCTCTGGAATAAATCTAAAAATTTTCTAGATGGAGAATCCTTTGGCTGCCAAGTTTCCCAGTCAACGCGCAAGTTAAAATCACCTAATAACATTAGAGGACCTGGGCACGAGCACATGTCATTCAGCAGTTGCAGTATAGATTGATCATCGCTATTTGATAAATTGGGAGGTCTGTAAATGAGAATAAATCTTAACTTATTCAGAGAAAGAGGAATCACGTGTTCTAAGCATAAATATTCAGCACCCGTATCAGAATCATAGAGTTTTTGTGAAATGCAGAGAGTCTCCCTATACAAACAACATACACCTCCACCTCTACCATTATGTTATGTTATGTTATGTTATGTTATGTTATGTTATGTTATGTTATGTTATGTTATGTTATGTTATGTTATGTTGTGTTATGTTTCAAATCGTGGCGCTACTCCTCGCTGATTGACAGCTACCTTTTCTTTTTGACTCTTCGATGAGTGAAAACACTGTTATGAGGGTCTATTTAGCTCTGTACTCTTCAACGTGAAATGCCGCTCTAACGAGCTAGATAGCTAAATCAGTAATTAAGTGCATATGTAATTGGTAAATGTAATTGGTGCGAATGTACTGCCTCATCATAAACACTTCTGGAAATGTAGCGAAAAACATTTAAAGTCAAGATATTTGTATGAAGTTCGTGCTAAAATGTGTTTTTGTGTTCAACATATACAAACAGAGCCAGCACCCACCTGCGTATCATTGAAGGATAACGGACATCGGGGACATCTGGTCTCTTCACGTTCGCTCAAATGTCCTCGCATATGCATCACAAATGCGGCAAATGATGGCAGAACGGCACAGCAGTGCTGGCACTCCAATGAAGGAACCGGCTGGAAGACAATTTCCTTTGAGAAATTAGGTCATTCAATATAATTAAAAAATGATAAACTTCTAATTCTAAATTCCTTGAAGAACATGAAACCTTCAAACGTCAGAAACACGTTTTTTAGCTCAAAAAGTGGTCTATTACAACAGCATCATAATAATTCTAAAGGTTCCAGTTGTTTTCATCTGTCGGGCTGCCTACTAACTATAAGTCCTGTCTTTTCAAAAAGATACATAAATGCATATTCCGCAGCTTGGCGTTGCAAAAGAAGGTATATTATTCTTTATACCCTTTTCCGAGTGCGGTGAAGATGGGGCAATTAGACAATTTAATTTCGTTTTTCGCCGCATAAACCCAATAAAACGGTCCATTTGAGCCATCCTAATTGCTACGTCCAGTACCCCTGGAAAATTCCCCACAGAATCGATATGGCTTCCATAGCAGAAGCTGGTTTCGGGATTTCCCTTGGGAGCCGTCGAGCCGCGGTACTTAGCTGGGCAGAATCGGCTCTCGAGAATTTCCAGACAGACCAGTAGCCCGGGTGGCCCGTTCGGGATAACTGGCCGTTTTTGGGTAGGGGGTTGCAATCTGCGCCATATGGCACATGGCGAAAAGAAGTCCGAGCCGCATGCCTCAGTAGGGTAGCCCTCAATGACTCGGCGGTGCTGAAGAAAATTGAACACTGGATGTTGTTGATTAATGCTAATAAATTATCTTGTTGGAAAGCACCTGTGGACATATGGGTGAACAAAAAAAAAGTGTATGATGGCCAATTGGATAGCATCGCAGATTATTACGCTGCTGGTCACGAGTTCGAAGCACACTGGATGTTCTCAATCCCATTGACATATTCTCTGCTATTTTTCGTATTTGCTTCTCGGGGGGAAAAGACTTAAGATTGACGCGCAGTATTCCAAATAAGATTTTCCTACTCAAGCTTTTTTTGATTCTCTGCAAATTTCAGAACAAAAAAAGTAGCCCTTACTATAGGCAGGTGATCTCTGAGCGTATGTGTTTGTAGGTCTGAAACCGACTCAAAAGAGGAGCCACAGAACTGACAGTCCAGCCTCAGATCAGGAGTCACCGAACTGACTGTCGACTTCGTCTCATCATCGCACGGCTCTGATTTCACCTGCGCGCTGTCGAATAGGAGTCGCCTGGAACTTTTTTTTATTTGAACATTTCAAGGAGCAATTTTCTCAGGGAGGGAAAAATTAGCTGAAAAATTTATGTTGTTTTCATCTTCTAGCATGCTTTGAGTCTTTTTTCATGTGAATCCTTATGATTTTGTAAGATCAGTGCCTAAGATATATCAGGTTGTCCGATAAGTTCTTGCCGTCTTTTTTAAATTTTCGTTAAAGTTTTTTTTTTATTTTTATTTAATTATTTTAATTATTATTTGCATTATTATTTAATAATTATTTTAATTATTTTATTTAATTAAAATTTTTTATTTAATTTTAATTTAAATTTTAAATTAAATAAATTTCTAAATTTTGAACTTCGCAAACCAATATCGAGCAGTTCTTTCAGCTATGGCACCCTCTCCGTATACGGCACAAATCTCTCTAGCAGCTTCCGTGGCTTTGGCACCTCGGTTAAACACAAAAAGTAGATGGTGTCGAAAATGCTCGTTTTTGTCGACTTGACGCTCCATTTAAATGCTCTAAAAATTAACAAAAACTAATCCAAACAAAAAAACCAAATAGACTTTCTTGTAGAGCGAAAAATTATCTTTCGAATAACACAAAACATTGTACCAAAAAATTTCATTTCGATCGCTAGTTTTTTAATTAAAAAAAAAACGGCAAGAACTTATCGGACAACCTAATATAACAAAAAATTCAACCTGACTCACTTTTTCTTCGACTTACTCTCGTCGCCATTCTGGAGGGTGCAGGACTGCGATCCGTCGTCTGAAATCATGTATCGTCAATCTCTGAATAGGGCGAAGCCGCTCCACAACAAGGAGCGCGCGTGTCGGCCGCGTGCGGTGGCTCCGTTACAGATAAGAAACGATCGATGTCGCTCACCGCTAATTTTCCCATGGCCAACATTCATCCAACTCGTCTTTCTCATACCTCTTTCGTCATTCTTTCTCCTCAATTCTCTTTTCTCCTCTAGTCGGTTATTCGTACGGTACTCCTTCATTTACACACTGTGTTGCGAATCGGTGGTTGTTATCCCGGGTCCGACATCATAATGACGTCGGTACCGAGGAAACTGGCCAGTGGACTAGCAACGAGCACCATACAACCTGGACTAATTACCCGAGCAAGCAACATACTGTAATAACGACGATGGAACTGCAACAATGCCGCATTCTAGAATACACACCCGATGTCTCCAACTTGGAACTCACTGTACTAATCAATATGTACCAGGTTGTCCAATAATTCTTGTCCGAAAATTTCACCGTTTTTAACTTTTTTTCAACTTCATTGAAAAACAAGTCTAATCAACAATATAATCACCACAGTTATCCACAACAGTGGCCCATCGATTGGGCAGGTCGCCGATGCCCTTCGCCCAGAACTCCGGGGGCTGCGACTCGATGAAGTCCGCGATGTCGGATTTGAGGTGCTCGTAGTTGGTGAATTTTCTTCCGGCCAAATGGTGCTTCAGCGGGCGGAACAAGTGATAGTCGGAGGGGGCGAGGTCCGGGGAATACGGCGGATGGGCAACCGTCTCCCAGCCGAGCGTCGCCAACTTCTGCTGAGTCTCCTTCGCCACGTGGGGGCGCGCGTTGTCGTGCAGCAGGTGGACCGAGGCCCGTCGGGGACGCTTTACTCGGATGGTGGCGGCTAGTTTGTCGAGCTGATTGGTGTAGATAGAGGCGGTGACCGTCCTGCCTTGCGGGAGCAGCTCGAAGTACAGCATGCCCTTGGTGTCCCACCAGCAGCAGAGCATGATCTTCAGCGGGTGCAGGTCGGCTTTCGGCGTCGTCGCCGGCTCTTCTCCGCCCGGTATCCAGACTGCACGGCGGGCGACGTTGTCGTAGAGGACCCAGCACTCATCCCCAGTTACCAGGTCCTCGAAAAACTCCTTGCGATGCGGACGAAGGAGGAGGGACTGGTAGACGGCCACGCGGCTCTGCTTGTTGGCGTCCGTCAGACGGTGGGGGATCCAACGGGCCAGAACTTTGTGGTAGCCGAGTAAGTTGAGTCGATCGTGGATGGTGAACTAGCTGCAGCCGAGCGTCGTCGCCAGTTAACGGGTGGTGGCTTCCGACTTCTCTTTGATACAGCGACGGACTTCGTCATCATCCACCGTAGAAGGCCTCCCGCTGTGCTCCCTGTCCTCGAGGCTCGTGTCGCCGCTCTCGAAACGATTGAGCCAGCGGCTGACTGTGTGTTGGGACACTTCATCCTCCTTGCACGCTCTGCAGATGTTGGCGACCGCGGTGCCCGTGTCGTTGCCCAGCAGCCAGTCGTAGTACACGAACGTACGAATTCGACCTTGGTCCATTTTAGCTTGTACTGGTAGCTAGACACGGCGACTGCGCCCTATATACTTTAGCGTAGAACTTTGGAGAAGCTTCTAGAAGGTTCTTACACTTGCCTGATATTACAACTCTTCTAAGGAAAATTATAGAATTTCGAAAATTTTCGGACAGGAATTATTGGACGGCCTGTATCCCGATTGTAGTACTATTGCAAAATATACCCCTCTTGCTTACACAACAGAACACGGCTAATTTAGATCATTTTATACTCTAAGGTGATTAGGATAAGGAAGAATAGAAATAAGAAAATAGGATAAAAGAGCAATTCATAGAGAAGGACCAGGTACGACCGGAGAATGTCACTGAAATAACAATAAAAGATGAACAATGGATTCGGGCGATAAACTGTTCATCAATATTGCTCATCGCGAGCAGCTGTATTATAGAAAAGGATAGTAGTGTTCTAAAAGCCCTAAGGCCCCACAGCGTAGCACTGTGCTAGTAACGGAAAAGGCGATGAAAGAACAAAACACTGAGCGGCCGCACAGGCCGTTTCAGGAGAGGCAAGGCACATTTTAGGCCAATCGAACCAAGCCGGCGTGGGCGGCGCTCGCGTACTGTACTGCTGGCTTTCGCTGTGACCGCGCCCGGGCCCTCGTGGGAGCGAAGCATCGCGCTTTCGCGACACATTGGGCGTTGTTGCACATTTTTCTCATCAAGGTACTGTCGTTCTCGATGCCCAATTCCGGTCCGCAATCGCGGACTACGCTGTTGCATCACGCAGCACGATAATAATCATGCTGGGAGAAAGGTAAATCTTTCCGGAACCAACTGGTCCCAGCACGATTATCATTCACTTGCATGATGCAACACTGTAGTCCGCGATTGCGGATCGGAATTTGGCAACGAGAATGGCAGTATGTTCTAGACCGAATCGTCAAACACGAACAACTATAAAAAAGTTACCACATGAAAATATTAAGAAAAGGGGGGGGGGGGGGTGGGAAGAAAGAAAAGAAATGAAGAAGAAGAAATGGGATAATGTTGACTCTGAGAAAATCAGAGGTGAATGATATCGATTGTTTTTTTATCCGAAACGGGGCCATCCGACACATTGCGATCCTAGCTGCGACGCGGCTTCCATCCATCTAGGGATAGATGATATGCACATGTTCTGTAATGTAATTACCGGATCTAACAAAAAATGAATGAAAACGGTAAAGTCGATTTTAGATAGATTACGGCTACGGTTACGGTAGATAGATTTTTAGATAGACTTGGTTTCGTCAGCTAATCATATCTACCCTAACTTACAGTGAGCTTCAAAATATTGTGAGGAAGACTCCAGATTCGTGTTCAGGAGCCCAATAAAGGCTCACAAAAAATTTTAAGCCAAATCCGGAATAATTTACCTGAACACCCCGGAAACTGCCTGATATTTCTGCCCAACTAAAAAAATCCGTCGTGACTCGGTCGAGAGAAATCTATGACAGCTACAGACATAGATTTGAAAACGTCAGGACTTCACGCGCCATGTATCGAAGTCTACGTTCTTTTATTTGATATCGGCCTAGCTCTTTATTGTAATCAGCTCCGGCGTGATGGGCGTCAACGACGAGGAAAAGTAGGCCCCAGACAATTCGTCCACGAATTTCTCACCATCCAGTTTCACAATTTTTGAGAGGCCTTAACTCCATTCGTAATGAGTTCTGAGCAATCATAGAAACACCGTTGTGATCAGCTTCAAATTTTATTCGGCTAAGCCGAAAAATTAGAAAACGACTCTGAGGTTGAACTGTGCCTTTAAGGCACAGAAGGAACAATAGAGCTTGGCTGCGTACAAGTTTTCGATCTGATCATGGACGGTACACGCGATGGATTTTGATCAAAATCTAGGTTCTTCCATTTACTATCGGTCTAGCTTCATATTTTATTTTCTTCTGTTGCAGCGCTATGGCTGCGACGACGAGAAACAGACCCAAGAAAACTAGTCGACGAGCTCTCGTTGTTGAAATTCACAATACTTGAGAGGCCATAGATCCCTTCGCTGTGGGTCTTGAGCAATTCCGAAGGCACCGCTGTGATCGGCGTGAAAACCTCTTCCAGGCAAGCAAGAAAAAAAACGGTTCTGAGGTGGAGTTGCGCCTTGAAGCAAGATTGGTTTTCTGATACAGAACTGTAGGCTGCTAACATGTTTGAACATGTTTTGACCAAACCATAAAGTAGGTCAAATCATAACAGGGAAACTCCGCCTCTAGCTCCGCCCATTCAAAAAAACTGGGCAACGAAAGTTAAGGATTCTGCCAGTGTTGGAGGATAGGTTAATGAAGGACTGAGTGAGAGAGAAAGAGCAATGCATTTAAACAAATCTGCAGAAAAAAATTAATTGCGAAAAAAATTTGTTCGACCTCTAAAATAAATGAAATGCTTGTTAATATTACCTTTGACCGGTTGCGGCTTAAGCTGCTTTCGTCGCGACATTGTCCGGAGACAGTCAGACCACAACAGTACAGAATTGGAATACAGGTTAGCTGGAGAGGTATTCCTGTGCAGCCAACGGTCGTCGTCAGATGGGTTGAGGCAGGAGCAGCAGCAGGAGGCAGAGGCAGTATTCGTGGAGGTCCCCTCGTCGGCCGCATGGTCCCCAGGGAATTCTGTTGATTGGGGCGGTCGTGGCGTCCCCAGAGGATTCTCTCGCCTTCTACCCCTCTCTGGCGACGGTGCCACGCCTATCCACGAATTAATTAATTCGATCTTTCATCACCCCTCGCTCGCTCCGTTTCCTCTCAACCGTCGTCGTCACCCCCCATGATCCGCTTTTCATGACGAGGAAATACTCTAAGAGAGGTGAAAATAGCCGGCTGTATGGGATAATCAGAGCTACGAAGGGGGAAGGGGTGGTCAAGCAGAAAAAGTTCCTCGTTTATGATAGCATCGAACAGGAATTCATGACTTTTCTTATAAATTCTGAGCGAATAATGACAAAAAAAATCTGATTTCAGCTGCTCTTGCGTCTGTATTCCATCAGCTTTAGTGCGGAGTAAAACATGTCAATAAGAACCATAACGAGAAGAGTTAGTAGATCGGAGGCAGTTCAAACTGCATCGCAGTCACCCAGAATTGCGTGCATCCAGTCGTCTTTTGATCTCGAGAAAGTCGCATCGCACCAGAAATCATATTTTCTCAAAGGACTTCGCCCCGTCTGATATCATAATAAATTATCGAAAATAATATGATCGCCTATGAATGAGGTGAAAGAAACAAATAAATCGGAACGAGTAAAAGATGTTAGATGGACAGGTAATGAAGCGTGGTATATATCGACAGTGTTAGCGATAAAAACTGTTTTTGAGCTCTCTGCATGAAAATATAGGTCTGGTAATTACAAGAGCAAAAATAAGTGAAAACAGTCAAAATATGCACGAAAAACGCACAAAAACAAGCCAGAGCGGCTAATTATTAGCGTCTGCCAGCCCCCCCCCCTCACCCCAAGTAACGCGATTTCGATGAGTGCTTGCTTATCAGGGGTGTGCGGCAATTGTCGTTTGCCGATTGCCGTTTGCGGGCCATTTTTGAGGTTTGCCGTTGCCAATTGCCGTTTGCCCAAATTTTCGTCAAAAACGGCAAATTTTCGGGGAAAATTCATTGAAACAACAAGCCCACTTTGCCCTTCTCTGAGAAAATTTGCCGCATCAGTGCCGGGAAAGTACAGTGACTCTCAACTGTGCCGCGATAGTTCCGCGATAGTACCGCAGCGGCTCCGTGATCAGACGATTTTGTTGCCGGGTCCTGAGCCTCGACATCGCCGCGATAGTACCGCAGCGGCTCCGCGTTAGAACCGCGCCGGCTCTGCGAGGATGCAGCAGTGAACCCACGTGGAGTACGATGTACTATCCTGTGTGGTGAAACGAAGTTGTCGCCGGTTCAATTACCCAAGTTTGAGGTACACTTCGTATTTCCTAGGGCGCGAAAACGGCGGTAATCTCTGTCCCTACTAGACAGATGACGTAATGACCACTCCAGTTATATAATAATTCTTGAAAAACAAAGTATGAGATACTCTTCCGGAGCCGCTGCAGCACTATCTCGGAGCCGAAGCGACACTGCCACATCACCGTTACGGCTCCCAGGTGGTTTCGCCATGGCTCCGCGGTAGTGCCGGCGCGGCTCCGCGTTAGTGCCGCTTCGGTGCCTGTCGGCTCCGAAGCGGTACTATCGCGGAGCCGCAGCGGCAATTTCTGTCAGAATCACCGCAGTTCCTGTGTTGGCCAGCGATTCGAAGCTGCTACAACTAATTTTTTGACTAGTTTCAGCTCCTGGTTCCGGCTCATTCAATGTATAATTGTGCCACAATAACCTAGCGTAATGAAAAAAAAAACTGGGAAATGTAATGAAATAACTATGAATCCGATTTGGTGGTCAAACATCAACCTATTTTCGATAAGTGGTGTTAGACGAAAGACCGTATTTAAAGGCAGCATACACGCTCGCGAGCATATTCGAGATAACAGCATAGATAGGTCCGCACGGCCCGTACTATGTCGTCAACGACGTTTGAAGCGCTGAAAACTGTCCAGGATGACAGTATTCGACAATGTTTGAGCAATCTTGCCTTCCACGCCCGTATTTTCACACCCCTTTGTGTAACAGAATGAGAATCGATACTTGAGAAAACATGTGATAACTTAGAATGGTAGTACTATAAAAAGAGAGTGCAGTAGAGAAAAAACTCGATTTACCTCAATATAACATGTTTGTGCACTGATAAAGTCCTCCATTTCAAGAGGTCAGCCCAAGTAGAGCGGCATTCTCGAAAGTGGACGAGAGTTAATCTGTATGCAGACATGTTATATCCAAGTAAATCAAGCTATTTCTCTCGTGCACTCCCATTTGATAGTGCTATCACTCTCAATTATCACACGTTTTCACAAGTATCGATTCTCATTCTGTTACTCGAAGGGGTGTGAAAATACGGGCGTGGAAGGCAAGATTGCTCAAACATTGTCAAATATTGTCATTCTGGACAGTTTTCAGCGCTTCAGACGTCGTTGACGACATAGTACGGGCCGTGCGGACCTATCTATGCTGTTCTCTCGACTATGCTTGCGAGCGTGTATGCTGCCTTTAACAAGCTTCTCCATTAAACTTATCGAAGCAAAATCAAGCACGATATGGATTGAAGCGCTGCGGTTTCCTACCTTCACTAGCAGCGTCAGGCAGGCCATTGTCCAGGACTTCGACAAAGCTACGTCCACCCTCCTTCGAGATCTAGATTTTTGAAAAATGTTCAAGACTTCCACGTTCCCCTCAGGGTCTGAAAAAGTTTAACAGTTTTTGTGGTCAAAAATTTCATAAAGGTATATTTCAACCTGAATTTTTGAGAAATAATTACTCCACTTCTTATTCGAGTGATTAGACTCGGGGTGTGTAGTTTTGACTTGCCCTTGAGCAACAACATCTGTATCAGGAAAGAAGTAATTAAAATTATGACACATATCGCCTCGTGATAGCATAGTGATAACGAAAAATGTGGGCAAATTAAATCAGAAATAAAAAAAAACTCGATACTTGTTCCTTGCTAGCATTAAGTTTTGTCCTAAACTTGATCGTGCAGTAAGCTAATAAAAAGTCAGAAATTATTTAAAAATGACGCAATAGGCGAGCTTGAGCTGATAGGAATTTTTTGTAGTGGAGGAAATTACGGTGAGGATGTAGAGCGTTTTCTGACTTTTATTGGATTCCAACCTCGGTGTGGGCGAAACTCTGGCGTGTGCCGAGCATTATTCGGGGACGTTCTGGACTCTCGATAACGGCTCACTAATCGCAAGGCTTAACGACACCTAGTCAAATGGGGTAACTCAGGATACGAGGAAAGACTGAATGATACACTATCAAAAATGTGAGCATTTTGATGGAGTTTTTGTAAGAACAATGACTGATTATCAAATAGGAGATACCGGCAGAAGTCTACATTTTGACGGATGAGAAACCTCCAACTAGGATTGCATCAGACCTCTGGACGGGTGGAACCCTTGTGTGGGTGCCTAAAGGCAAAGTACAAGCTCGCGGGTAAAATTTGGTGTTATGGTCCGGACGCCCTGTGTAGCAACCCTGCCAAACGCGGAATCTCAACTCTTCAGAATAAGCAAGAAAAATCGAGCACCCACTCTCTCCGCCCCCGAAATAAGCACCCAGTCGCTCTGCCCACTTTGAAGTTTCGGGCTCACTTGGGACGAGAAGCGAAGTGGAATCTAATCATAATCTATGTTCTTCCATTTGCTATCGGTCTAAGGTTATGTCGTTTACTCCGGCGCGATGACGACGAACGACGGGGAAAACAGGACCGCGACAACTCGTCCACGAAATTCTAATAGTCCGAATTCAGAACATCTGAGGGGCCATAACTCCGCTCATAGTGGGTTCTAGGCAATTCTGGAGACATCATTGTGATCAGTCCGACATTCTCTCCTAGATGAGCTTTTAAATTGGGAATTTTCTGAGGTAGGACTGTGCCTTTGAACCTTTACAGGTTCAAAAATGTTCGATTCCCAACTAGTATTGTTCAAACAGAAGGGGTTCGAGCGCGGGTGGGAGAGGGGTTGTCACCGACGGTGGTTTCAACGGCACCGTACTGCGCAACAGTGCCCGCGAAACCACCGCCGGTGGGGTGGTGGCCATCGTGTATCAACACCCCTGAGGAGGCGGGAGAAACGTCCATTCGCAACGCGGGGCTAGCCCGTGTTGCGTCCTTTTCTGAAAAAATTTGCGATGTCCAACTTCGGCCGAAGGCGCGGTTTTGGACAACGGTAAAACGGGTTTTATGCGATTTTCTTCGTGATTTCAAGGTGGTGGGAGGGGTAATAGGTATCAATTTGTGGGGAACTTCATGAATAATCTGAATCTTTTGTCAGAATTTTGGAAATCTGGAATTTTTTGGGGGGACGTATGTTGTCCAATTTTCGAAGTGGAGAATTTAAACGGTATTAGGCCCGACAAATGAATTTACCTCGTCTAAAAATTTGTTTAATGTGCTGAAAATTTCAATACTGCCTAAAGTGTGTCTATTACATCGTTATGTAAAGATACTTTCCTCACATGTACTGTTGTGGTGCTGTACTATTGTTCTCTTTGATCTTTTTGTTGCTATTACAATATATGAGACTACCACGTCTGAAAACCTCGTTCCACGATGTGTTTTCTTCACAGAAAGAGAAACGCAACTGAAAACATCCACGATTTTTTGAAGTTTTTCCCCTGAAGTTTTTACGTCCCCCCTAAAAAAATCTAAATTTCGAGAATTTTCATGTCCCCCCTGTAGTACAGTTGGACAACGCCTGCCTGACCCTGTTCACTACTGCTGATTGCCTCTCATGGAAAAACTGTTCCACTGCAGTGCGTTGCAGAATTATACGACATACCCCAATTTCCGCGGTTCCAAACCTCGCGTCAATTAAAGGCACCGGACACCCAAAAAAATAATTTTCAGATTTCATGCTTGTCTTGGAGAGGGTCACACGCTGATCACAGTGGTATCTCTGGAATCGTCCAAGACCCCCTATGAACAGAGTTATGGCTCCTCAAAAATGCCTATTTTCTGAGGGCAGAAAATTGTTGGACGAGTTGTCTCAGGCCTGTATTTCTCTTCATTCGCAAACTTTGCGTGAGAGAAAGCCAGGATAGGGAGACAATCCAGCTGTGAACTGAAGAACGACGATTTGTTTAAATTCATCCATCCATCGAGCCGCTATTGAGTTTGAAAATCTGTTAGGGGGTCGGGCCTGTGGTGGTGAGCGAAGGGGGTCGGGCCTGTGGTGGTCGCCTATATCTCGCTTATTTGAAGGGATTGAGATTTCGCATTTGGCACGTGTTATACAGGAGGGGTCTTCTACACAAATACATGAAAATCTCGAAATTCATGTCTGAGGTTGTACTGTGCCTTTAAGGCGAAAAATGGTAAACGCCAATCGATGCAGCTCCTTCGAGAACCCCTGGGTACGAATCTTCATGAAATTAGAGCCACTAGCAGGAAACTGACAACGGAAATTGTCAAAAACGACCGTTGCAAAATTATACGACATAGCTGTGGTTCTCGCAGAAATTTCGGTTCTATACCCTCTGTACCAGTTCGTTCGCGCTAGGAATCATCAGAACCATCAAGTTATTAGTCTTCAGAAATGCCTTGGCGCTTAAACACCTCGAAAACTCTGTTTGGTATGTTTCAAGTCAGCTTTTTGTGAACACCCCTTTCAATCTGCGCCTACTCGGTTAGAACGGCCAGTTCAAGCGGAGCCACACGCTCATATAGCCTGTTCTGGATGTAGATTCAACGCCCAAAAATACCTCACACGTTTTCCACAGGGTTGAGGTCCCGCAAACCAGCCGGCCATTCTAGCAAATTGGCAGAATCGGCCTGAAACCAAGCCTGCGTTGTCCTACTGACAAGAAGTGAAGGCGGAGACGGACTAGAAGCAACTGGAAATGATTTTCCGTCACATTCTAATGATCTGTGGAGCTCATACAGGCCATAAAACGGCCAATGTCTCACCGTCGACTGCGTACCACGCGCTGCGCGACCGCACGCGCGTCGGAAGCAGACGAGTTTTGACCGCCGCGCGACGTTTCATGCCGCCGCGGCGGCCGAAACTCGTCTGCTTCCGACGCACGTGCGGACGCGCAGCGCGTGGTACGCAGTCGACGGTGAGACATTGGCCGTTTTATGGCTTGTAGGTCATGTCGGTATTAACCTGTCCAGCTTGAAGCCCCACCTGGATTCGGGTCAATGCATTATTCTTTCTTCTCCGAAATTCCTACTTAAAGGCAGTGTTCACGATAAAAAATGTATTTCAATTTCCACTAGGAATGGGTAAAGGTGGGGCAGACTGTATCGTTGACGTCTTAAGGAAGCATGAAAACTAGCCAGGAAAAGCTCCAAAAGAGCCCAAAGTTGCCACTTTGAGCGCAAGGCAAACCTCAAAAGCGCAACGCACGCCTACCAACGTGAACAAATGAATGCTCAAGATCGTGAGATGAGAGGTGATTTCAAATCATCAGCCTCGTTTTTGCCTTCATTTTCAACTTCTCTCTGCTCAGGTCAGCTGGCATACATCGGCTGCAAAGACGGAAGTTACAAGCCTCGGACAACTCGTCCACCATGTTTTCTTAGCTCAACTTTTTGAGGGACCATAACTCCGTTCCCAAAAGGTCTTGTACGATTTCAGAGACATCATTGGAATCAGCGTGGGGCCGTTTTCAAGATAGGCAGAAAAACGGAAAAACGAGTTCCATCGTGAACACTGCCTTTAAGGATATATTCGAGTCCTTTTGTAGATCTCACCCATGCTTGGAATGCTTAGTCAAATATCAATAAATGTAATAAAATTCATCATGCTCGTTCGGATCGAACTTGCTTTCGACCGATAAAGAAGGATTACGAAGGATCCACACACGGACCCGAACTTATCCTTGAGTAGGAACTTTGGAGGAGAAAGAATAATGCATTGACACGGATCCAGGTGGGGTTTCAAGCTGGACCAGCTTTTTGCCACATATCCTGTAAACCGCAAAAATTATAAGAATGTGCCAGAAAATCATTCCCAGTTCTTTCTAGTCCGTACCCGCCTTTACTTCTTGCCAGTAGGACGACGCAGGCTCTATTTCAGGCCGATCCTGCCAATTTTCTAGAATGTCCGGCCGGCTTGCAGCACCTCAACCCAGTGGAAAATGTGTGAGGCATTCTTGGGCGTTAAATTTACATCCAGAACAGACAATACGAGGCTACGCTGAAACTAGCCGTTATAAGCGAAAGGGTGCAGATTGAAAGGGCGTTCATAAAAAGCTGGGTTGAAACATACCAAACAGAGTTTTCGAAGTGGATCAGCGCTAAGACATTTCTGAAGACTAATACCTCGGTGTTTCTAGTGGTTCTTACCGTGAACGAACTGATACAGATGGCGAGGGATAGAAATTTCAGCGAGAACGTCAGCAAGGCCGTATAATTTTGCAACGGCCATTTTTGACGATTTCCGTTGCCAGTTTCCTGCTAGTGGCTCTAATTTCATGAAGATTCGTACCCAAGGGTTTTCGAGGGTGCTGCGTCGATTGGCGTTTACCGTTTGTCTCCTTAGTTGGAGCGAAGTTTGGAATTGCAGAAATTGGGGTATGTCGTATAATTCTGCAACGCACTGCAGTTCCACAGCGCGCTTCATTTTGCTTTGATAAGTGTATCAGAGACGCATGCAAATCCGATTTTTCGTCTCTGATTATCTCTAATTGAGCAATGATTCATTAACCACAGAAGCGTGCTTGTAAGCATTCCACTACATATCCCAATTTTTTCGTTACTTCAGGTTATTGTGCGCCAAATCCCTTTGTGAAACATTTCAAGACATTTTTTGACTTCTTTGACTTCTAATCTCTCGCCTCGCAAATATAACATTGGCAAATAGCTACTTGGGCCAGAAAGCTTACACTCTGAAAATTTCCCATATTTCCCAGAAAATCCCTTTCTGACTTGACTACTGCATTGGGATCTGAGTTTGGAAGAGGCAAAACCTCTGACAGCTTTTGCCTTTGGTGAGTAATCAAAGCGGTATTGTGGGACGAGTGAAATTTCCAGAACTTGTGACCTACAACCATAAAAAGCGTTCCTCAGATGATTGTGGGCTTGTATTGGCGAACAATAGGCTTTCACCTGGACGAGGATAGCGAGGGCAGCACAAGGGGAAGAGCTGCTGCTCGAGCAGCACGTGCTGCAATTGTGATGCCTTTAGCAGGACGTGCTGCCCTCGTCCTCCATTTGTCGCCTCAGCTACTGCTCTTTGTTGTGGCCACTGTAGTGTGGGTGACATTGCCCAAGTGGTTCATTTGCACAGCTACGAGCATATTAACAATCAGCAGGAGAGATCTTTTCTTTAGCATGCACATATAGACATCTGGATAGCTGTATGTCAATTCACCTTTCCTTTTTTCCACCAAACAAGTTGAATATAATTTAAACGAACAAAGGATCCTTATTACAAGAGATCGTGGGCTGTAATGGAGCACAAATAGCTCTCACCTCTACTAGAATAAGAACGTCAGCACAAGGGGACGACCTGCTGCTCGAGAAGCGCGTGCTGCCTTTGTCCTCCATTCGTGGCGTCAGCTGCTGCTCTGTGCTGTGGCTAGCACAGCGTGGTAACATTGTTCAAAGTGGTCTAATTTCGGCTTTGGAACAGTGGCTGTCTTCGAAAAACCTGAATTTTTTCAATGTCTTCCCAAATATAATTTTTAAACGAAGAGAATTTTTTTCGAAACTCCTACTCTTAAATTTGTTTAACAGGAATTTCTAGAAGGGGTAATCGTTTGCTTTTCTACCTTGAATACACAGTGACAGACGAACACCACAGTTCTTACCAGGTTGTCCAATAATTCTTGTCCGAAAATTTCACCATTTTTAACTTTTTTTTCAACTTTATTGAAAAACAAGTCTAATCAACAATATATTCACCACAGTTATCCACAACAGTGGCCCATCGATTGGGCAGGTCGCCGATGCCCTTCGCCCAGAACTCCGGGGGCTGCGACTCGATGAAGTCCGCGATGTCGGATTTGAGGTTGTCGTAGTTGGTGAATTTTCTTCCGGCCAAAAGGTGCTTCAGCGGGCGGAACAAGTGGTAGTCGGAGGGTGCGAAGTCCGGGGAATACGGCGGACGGGCAACCGTCTCCAAGCCGAGCGTCGCCAACTTCTGCTGGGTCTCCTTCGCCACATGAGGGCGCGCGTTGTCGTGCAGCAGGTAGACCGAGGCCCGTCGCGGACGCTTATTCTCGGATGGCGGCGGCTATTTTATCGAGCTGATCGGTGTGGATAGAGGCGGTGACCGTCCTGTGAAGCTCGAAGTCCAGCATGCCCTTGGTGTCCCACCAGCAGCAGAGTATGATCTTCAGCGGGTGCAGGTCGGCTTTCGGCGTCGTCGTCGGCTCTTCTCCGCGCGGGATCCAGACAGCACGGCGAGCGACTTTGTCGTAGAAGACCCAGCTCTCATCCCCAGTGACCAGGTCCTCGAGAAACTCCTTGCGATGCGGACGAAGGAGGAGGGACTGGCAGACCGCCACGCGACTTTGCTTGTTGGCGTCCGTCAGACGGTGGGGGATCCAACGGGCCAGAACTTTGTGGTAGCCGAGTAAGTTGAGTCGATTGTGGATGGTGGACTCGCTGCAGCCGAGCGTCGTCGCCAGTTCATGGGTGGTGGCTTCCGGCTTCTCCTTGATACAGCGACGGACTTCGCCATAATCCACCGTAGAAGACCTCCCGCTGTGCCCCCTGTCCTCGAGGCTCGTATCGCCGCTCTCGAAACGATTGAACCAGCGGCTGACTGTGCGTTGGGACACTGCATCCTCCTTGCACGCTCTGCAGATGTTGGCGACCGCGGTGCCCGTGTCGTTGCCCAGCAGTCACTCGAAGTACACGAACGAACGAATTCGACCTTGGTCCATTTTAGCTTGTACTGGTAGCTAGACGCGGCGACTGCGCCTTATATACCCCTAGCGTAGAACTTTGGAGAACCTTCTAGAAGGTCCTTACACTTGCCTTATATTATAACACTTCTAAGGAAATTTATAGAATTTTGAAAATTTTCGGACAGGAATTATTGGACGGCCTGGTATATAGGAAAGGTAAACAGGAACTCTTTCTCAATTTTTTTCCATCTTGCTGGTCAAAAATTTGCAAAACAATAGATTGAACCGAGATTGAAGTGATGAATGGACTTGACATTAGACTTCGGACTACCCGAGCCCCGGGCGTTTTTAGCCTCCCAATTCCAAGCGAACCATATAGCGGAGGTAAATCGAAAAATATCACAGGTTTCCGATTTCCGAAAACTTAAGCTTGACACATGATGAACGCGAACCAAATTTCCCATTTCGGCTCGTCAATTGATTACACAAATGGGAGGGACCCTGGAACAGTTCGACTGGTATGTACGCGCGACGGAGAACCACCGTTTTCACCTTGTCGCTGGAACTTGGAGTTTGGTTAGGCCCAAATGCTTTTAGGTGCCTTCCATTCCGTGTATTATGTAGATCAACAGGACATTTCAAATCAATTGATTTCGCACATGGAATGACCTTCCGATCTTCACGAATTCTTAAGTACTCATGTTGAAACGGGAACTTCTCTTCGAGTTTCTCGCTCTGTATTGGTGATAATCAAAGTCGAGGGCTCACTAGTGATTTGTCAGAGTTCATGTATGTGGAGGATGTGAGCATCAGGCCATTTTAAGGGTGTTCAGAAAAACTTTTTCGAATTTGGCTCTAAAAAAATTTCTGGGGGTTATCCAGGGTACCGAACACGAATCAGGTTTCATTTGTCGATTTTCGGAATTTTCCGACAGGTAGGCCAAAACACACTCACTAGAGTATATCAACGATCATTCGGAATCGAATATTCGAATAATTCGATTATTCGGAAAAGTCGATTTTTCGAATAATTTGTTTATTGGAATTTTCGGAAAAGTCAATTTTCCGATTTATTCGTCAATTCGAATATTCGGAAAAGTCAATTTTTCGAATAATTCGTTCATTTGAATATTCGGAGAAGTCAATTTTTCGAATAATTCGGTTATTCGAGTATTCGAAAGAGTCATTTTTTTCGAATTGTTCGTTTATTCGAATATTCGAAATTTTTATTCGTCTGATATACTCTAACACTCACCCGGTGAGCGAAATGCCACTTCTGATGGTTGCCAACAGGCAACGATAGAGTTTCATCGAAACTTCTTTGGGGCGGCATGCATGAACGCTGCGAAAAGGTCAGAGAGCCGCTCCGCGTTCTCCGTGCGAAGCGTCGAGCCAGAGGTGACCCGAGAAACATGCCGTCGGCTTGACGTTGGGACGCAAACTCACTACACACAGCAAACCTCACGCCTGAGAGCTGTTTTATTTGTTCCTTATCTAGAAAAACTCCCTTTCTCTGAAACTTAAAAGCCAAACGAGAAAATTATTCAAAAAAATAATTAACTATAAAGAAGAAATCAAAAAAGACTCAAGTTAAGCACAATTAAAATTAAAAACAAAAACAGTTAGGCAGGGAGTTCACCGTGTGTTGTGAGGTTGCGTCCTTACACAAAGGGGACGGTATGTTTTCCGGGTCACCTCTGGCTCGACGCTTCGCACGAAGGACGCGGCGCGGCTCCCTGACCTCATTCGCAGCGTTCATGCATGCCGCCCCTGTAGATGTTATTTGGAGCACTTATCATGAATCTGACAAGGGAACTACTATAAGTCATACAAACCATTCCAAACAAAATGTACTTTTCTAGAACTATTTTCGGACGTAAAGTTCGAATATGCCCATCGCAGCTGCCTAGACTCACTCTGAAAGAAGTTATGAGCGTTTTTTAAGCTTCGCGGCAAGGTAAGGGTAACCCCCCTGGAATTTTTTGGGTGTTTTAAAAAGTTCTCCCGCTAAAAACATGTGTGAGAAAGGGTAATCTGGGGTGCTGTGCATGAATCTGTGGTTCGCTTGTCAAAACTTTGAGGTTTACTGTAGGTTACGGTAGATATCATATCATTTAGAAGGCGAATAAAAAGTCGACTTAAAAAACTATCTACCCTCTTATTCGAAGATTCGAGAGTTCAGGACAGCGTAACAGCTTAATTCAGTTTTCGATACGGCAACAGCTCCATAACTTATTTTCGCGCACATTTATGAAATTGGAATGCGAAAAAAGAGTAGCTTAGTCTGAATAAATCCAAAAGGATTCATTAAGAATCATTTCCGACTTAGGGAAATCTTTGCATTAAAATGAAAGAATCGTCGATTTCGGAAGCTGGCTGTAGGGTCTAGAGGATACTGTCCAGTGGGACAACGGCGGGGACGTAAAACTTAAAATGTAAAACGAGTCTCTTAAATTTACCGAGGTACGGGTCAATGAGTGCATAGTCCTTACGAATCGTGCTGATACTTGGCTTTCCCTATCGAAGGCTGGCGACAACTAGGTGCCATATGTTAGCATGACGGGGCACCGAACTTTTGTTAACGCACACCATAGCACACAAAGTATATGTGCGATCCGCCCTGAGTGTATGTGCAGAGCTTCGGGAAGGATGGCCCCTTTTCGTCTGGTGCGAGCGGATGCGTCGCGACGTTTTGATTGTAGCTCACTCGCTGACACCCCATACAGTTATCAACCGAGGCCTATTCCAGCTTACACCAGCATGGATTCTGAAGAGACTTTGCGTTCCCCATTGGAGGTTGGCGCAAACTAGGTGCTCCTATGTTATAGCATACGGCACCGAATTTGCGCCAACCGTCAACGGTGAACGCGAAGTCTCTTACGGATCCATGCCGACGTTACTTCATCCCTCAGTCACTATATTGCACGTTGCACACGTATAAAAATAAGAAACAACTAGTTAGATTGTGAAGAAAGACAACAGTGATGTTTGTTTGTGGCTACACAAATCCTGCGTTTATTTCGCGCAAAGTAGAAAAATGCGTCCAGTTTGAGTAGCTGGCATTCCCAACATCCTTCTCAGTAACTAACAATAAGAGCTCTTGAGAGCGGCAAATTTTTCGGACAAGTCGGATTTCAATCTTTTCGAATGATAGACTTCTCGACTTTTGCGAAAATCGCCCTTTTTCAAATGATCGACTTTCCGACTCATCTGAAAATCGCTCTTTTTCGAATGATCGACTTCTCGAATTATCCGAAAATCACCCTTTTTCGAATGATCGACTTTTCGATTTAGCCAGATTTTCCTCTTTTCGAATAGTCGACTTACTCGATTTAATCGAAGTCGACTTTTTTCAATCGGATGATGATTCGATCATTTGATTCGGCCCAAGTATACTCTCAGCGCCAGCGCGGCACGCGCTGGTGGGGCGTTGGAGCATGAATACTTTCTAGCTCGCGTGCCACGCTGGCGGATACTATGAATACTCCAGCGGCGACGCCATTGCGGAACGGAATGAAGCGAACCCAAGCATTTCCAGACAAGCAAATTCTAACCACGCGTTCACCATCATGGTAGCAGAGGATAGTACTGAAATTAATTACTAACAATAAGAAACAGAAGAAATAGATGACGGATTCATGAAGAAAATGATGAGAAAATCGTTAATGCCGTCGCTGCCACGCCGGAGCGACGTCACGCGCGTGCCGCGCTCGCGTTCAGTAGTGTGAATATTTATCACTATTGCTATTTATTAACAATCAAGCTCAACAGTTCTTTATATAGGAGTGCTGAAAAAGGAAATTTTCATCTTTTTTTTCGTCTTGCTGGTCAAAAATTAGCGAAAGTTTCGATTTAACCGACGATGTCGAGAACTGCGGCCCCATCAGAGAAAATAGGACTTCAATAAAAAAGTGGGGTTATAAAAGAAATAAATATCATGACACTGGAAAAACCTGTATTCATTACCTATTGTCATGAAATTCTTTACAAGGCAAAAAACCGTTCACAGACTTGAAATTCTAACAAGAGACAAAAAATCATGAAGTTCTTGACCTTGATCAATCGAATACCTCTGGGGAAGCGAAGTGAGCGCAGCTGCTTTTCCCCGCCCGGGTCACATTTACATAGAAAGCTGCATTGAGTCCGATGCTTCTCCTTTTCTGTGTATCCGATCAACATGCGGTGATCGTGACCAGGGATGTGCGCGATTTTCTGTTTTCTGTTTTCTGCCCATTTAGAGCCATTTTCTCTGTTTTCTGTAAAAATAGGCAAAATTTGGCAGAAAACAGAAAAAACCGTTAGCCACTATTTGTGACAATTCAACTGCAGAGACAAGAGGCAGGGGCCCATGAGCGTTAAACCCCTATGCTTAGGAAGCCTTGCCCGCATTCTCCGCAGTTCAATACGGTAAATGCGACTATCTCGCCATGGTGGTTACCCGAGCTAGTGTGGTGTAGTGGCGGGAGGCGCTGCTGTTTGCTGTACATGTTCGGGTTCGATCCTCGCTCAAAGTCAGCCGAACATACATACTGTCCTTCCGGGGTCCTTGCATTCGTAACATTTATGTAGAATGATGAAGGCACTGACTGGAGAGCCGGCTAACTCCCACAAGCCACTTCATGGGTCTAGAAAACATTCAAGCCTCTAGACGTCGAATGCGCAGTGTAGTATATTTGTTCCGAATCGAAGAATCGGATGAGTATCCGACTGTTTCAGTCAGATAAAAAAGTCGACTTTTTATTCGGAAAGTCGGATATTCGAAAAAAAGCGATATCCGACTATAGTCGGAGAGTCGAATATTAGAAAAAGTGTTATATAAGACTACAGTCGAAAAGTCGAATATTCGAAAAAGTGCGATATCCGACTACAGTCGAAAAGTCGAATATTCGAAATGAGTTTCATTTGGAACAACTATACAGTGTAGCCCAATAGAGACTGAGAAAACCGAGACTTTATCATCCTCTTCTAGTGGTTACCCTTACCCAGAGGTTTATCCTTGATGACTTTTTCGGAAGGTATGCGTTACAGTCAAATGACGCGAAGCCTGCAATGTTATTGTATGCAACTGAAAATGAGCTGTTATTACTTCTTAACGCCAGCTATCCCTTCCGTATGCACGAGTCGTTTGAAGAATACTTTCTACTCGTAGGCAGAAACTGAGGATACGCAGTGCTATCGCTCTGATAGAGTGGGGTAAAGTTTTTCCCAACGGTGCCAGTTACGCGAATTCCAAGTGTTGCCTGGACTCATACCTGCCCGAGATGATAATTAATTTAAATAAGATGAAAAACAATGAATTCGATGATGGGGCTATGACGCAGGGGATGAAACTGTCATATAGTTACGAGCGACACCACCCTAGTAGAGCGAGCGGCGCGATAGGTCATTTATACTCGATCGGCACATTCGCGGGGTACGCCTTTGACTTCCGGGCCTTGAGGATTACAGTGATCAAACCAGTAATCATTCCGTTATTATCGTCAAAAATTGTGCACTAGGGTAGGGCAAGCTTGCTCCGACTGAATCTGTATACATATTCGTTGCACATATTCAACTGAGATCGAGTAATCGAGTGTCAGTGCCTCGGGTTAAAGGCAGTGTCCACGATAAAAACCATGTCTAATTTTTCGTTGGAGATCGGCAGCTGCGGGGCTTAGCGCAACCCTAACGTTGAGAAAACTAAGGAAAATGAGCTCGGAACTGTCCCCTACGGCTCCAAAGTTGGACACTCGTCAGCTCGTCACCCCCAGATGCACTTTCCACGCCCACCGACGTGAACAAATAAATACTCGAGATTGTGAGATGAGCGATGGTTTCCGATCAATAGCCCTGTTCTTCCCTTTTTTCCAACTTCTGTCTTTACTCAGGTCAGCTCGCATGCAAAAGACGGAAGTTACAAGCCTCGGACAACTCGTCCACCATGCTTCCCTAGCTAAATCTTTGAGGGGCCATAACTCCGTTACTAGAAGGTCTTGTACTATTCCAAAAACATCATTGGAATCAGCACGGGACCGTCTTCACGATAGGCGTGAAAGCAGAAAAACGATTCTCATCGTGAACACTGCCTTTAATGAAGGTCACAAGGACATTTAGCAACTTTAATCTGTCTTTTTCGACGCTTACTCTACTTCCTCCGGCCAACTGTTGGCTTCGGAATATTGTAGAAAAGAAGCATTTATTACGGAAAAATGTATAAAAATTTTTATGCTGTGAACAATCTCAAATTTTGTGCGCTGAACACTGTTTATTGATTTTTTAAAAATTTTCTGTTTCTGCCCATTTTAGGAGATTTTTTTCTGTTTTCTGCTTCCAATACAAATTTCCGCACATCCCTTATCGGGACGTGTGTAGTGGCATGATTCGTATAAATCGGAAATCGGAATGCGACAAGCCGAACACCTTTAGAATTGCGGTACTCGGAAATGCAAATTTCCTCTAAAAATTAGAGGGCGAAAAATGAATTCGCGAGGAAAAGTTTGCTGCACCACGATTTCTCCATTCTCCCCCCATATTCCGCTCCCATTTTCTAGAAATCAGAATTCCGGTGTGTAGCATGTTGATGTGTGAGGAGTGTTATCCGAGCCCAATTAATCATGGAAACACCTCAGGTGTATCCAGATTTTCGGTTACTTATATAATGAACACAGAAGATTAGGAAAAACATGCGAAATATGCATGAAGTATACAGTAGGGAGAGCAGATTTTTATTCCACTGTTCTAATTTGTTCAAAAATCATTCTTTTTAGAACAGCAGTTTTTTTTTAGCAAATTTGTTGCCACGATTCAAAACGAGAATATGAGTAAATTTTCGGAGTATTAGAAAACGCGACGGAAGCTGATCTTATTATTCTGTTTTTTTTTTCTGGTATAGTACATTCAGCAGTCAGGACGTATTTGTCGAGGAGGCCTCAAGAGACCCTTAGGCCCCCGTCATGGTGGATCTACTGAGTCCCACCGGGCCGATACGCACCGAATTCGTGGGAAACGGGTGCAAAAAAATCAACCCACTGAGTCCGACTGCGACCATCTGATGCCCACCGCAATCCCCCCGGTCAATACTGATTGTTCTCATGCGTACAAGGGCGGGGCCAATACACCGACTGAGTCCCACTGAGTCCCACCGAAATCATCCTCACCCCAACCGGTCGATATAGGAGTTTCTCACGTGATTTGGGTGCATTTCTTCGGCCGACTGCGACCTGCCAAGTCCCGCCGGATCTCGACTATCGTCGTCTGCGCTCTGCCCCACCTACTGCTGCCGATGACTATCGATTGCGTGTTTCGCAGAGGAACTGGTTGGCGCTGGTGGCAACCGGACTCAGTCGGACTCAGCAGGTTTTTCCACCCCGGACTCATTCGGACTCAGTCGGACTCAGCAGGTTTTTCGACGAAGTCTGACCGGGGCCTTACGCCTCACAAGGGAAGTGTTTAGAGTGGTTGGTGTTCTGCGAGAACGACCAGTATCGTTAGTATCTCTTCTGACCCAATAGTAAAAATGCGCAGTATTCCGCCCCGAGCTGCAGGTTCGAACAAGTTATGAGCATTTTTCAAGCCTCGCGAAAAGGCAAGGGTACTCATGAGGCATTTTTTTGCGAGTTTCAAAAAATTTTCTCGGATTTAGCCCAAAACTTGTATGTAAGGGTAATCTAGGGTACTTAACACGAATCTGGAGTCCATATGGCGAAATTTCGAGGTTTACTGTAGGTTACGGTAGGTATCGTGTAATTTAGGGGGCAAAAGCCACCTTAAAGTTTCGAAAATCGACAAACGGTCATTAAGTTCGTATTGTCCACCCCGAATAACCCCCGTATACAAATTTTGATTAAATTCTGAGATTTTGACAAAACTACCGTATACCCACCGTAATCTACCGTAATTTGCTTAAAAAAACGGTAAATGGCCTCCAGGTTCGTGTCCCCCACTCCAATTAACCCCAAGAGAAACAATTTGAGCGATATCTACCGTAGCACTCCGAAAATCTCGAAAGTGGCGTTTTTCCCTGGAAATTTTCCCAGGTTGGGAATCTTCGAACGAAATTAGCCGAAAACTTCGGAAAATCTACTATTAAACCACAGATTCGTGGTCAACACTCCAAAAAAACCTCTGGGAGGATTTTAAGTCAAATCTGGATCATTTTTCTAGAACGCTTCCAAAGTCTTCTAATCACGCCCAACCACTAATCCGTAGAAGTCGAAACGCTTTCAGTCTGCACAAAATATGGAAAATGCGCCTTCAGTCAAATTTTGCTCAGGGAGGTAGTTTCGGGCGCTGAACACATTTATGAGGTCCGATTCCGGATTTTGGAAAGATTAATGCCCTTTTTGGAGGGTGCAAAAAGAACAAAAACTACCTTTTTAGGCTTGTAACTTCTTGGAACCTGCAGCTCGGGGCGGGGTACTGCGCATTTTTAATATTGAGCCAATAGAGATACTAACTACACATACTTGTCGTTTTGGCAGATGCGTTTATCACTCTAAACACTTCCCTTGTCAGAGAAATACTCGTTTTAGAATGAGCGAACATCTGAATTCGAAAAGTGAAGTCTTGATATTTGGAAGTCCAGAAAACCAAATCGTGTTAAAGGCACAGTCCAAGCTCAAAGAGGAATTCTGAGATTTACACATAATTGTGAAGTAGACCTGTACCATATAACTCCTGCCAAGTGCGAGCCCTCGAATCCTCCGAATAAGAGAGATATAGGAAGAAGCCACCCTGAGGCACCCACCTCGGGAAGCCACTTTGTCACGTCCCTTTTGCAATCTATCGAGCTCAACGGTGACCAGATGAGCGATGATTACTGATCAATAGCCCCGTTCTTCCCTTCATTCTCGACCTCTATATCCATTCAGGTCCGCTCGCATACATCGGTTGCAAATGACGAAAGTTAGAAGCCCCGGACAACTCGTTCACAGCGCTTCCGCAGCTCGATTTTTTAGAGGACATAACTCCGTTCCGGAGACATCATTGGAATCAGCGTGAGACCGTTTTTAAGATAGATGGATAAACAGGAAAACGATTCCGAAGTTGGACTGTGCCTTTAAGGCGTTTCGTCGGAACCCTGCGACTCACAAGCGACCTAAGGTTTCGATTTTCTTCAATTTTTACCTTCTTTCAAAGTTCCAGATGTTTTCATGAATACACAAACTCGGAGCGGTTTTTTCCCAAATCCGATTCCTTTCTTTTTAACGTGCAAATCAAAGTATTTATTGTTTTTCGGCTAGGGGTGACGCCAGTTCCCCGGAAAAAAAACTGCATGAGTGACTCAATCCATACTTTCGACCGAGTCGTATTATTCAAAAATTATTCAAATAACTAATAACGAATCATCCGAAATTTGAAAGTGTCGGTTCAACTAGAACACTTCGTTAAAAGCGGTTTCGAATAATATTCGAAATCCAAACTTTTTGAAAATAGACGTTCAATAATTGTTCGGCGTTCAAATAATTTATCATTTCGAATAATAAAAATGCGGAAATACTAATCTATCATATTTTCTCTCGAAGGTGCTTATCATACAATTATACTCGTGAATGTACAGTCGGCGTGGATTCTAGTGATACTTTGCGTTCCCCATCGAAGGTTGACGCTTACTCAGTGGACCTATGCATGTTATAGCCTAAAGCACCGAGTTCGCGCCAACCTTCCATAAGGAAAGCAAAGTATCAATAGGATTCACGCCGACTGTATGTATGTATCTAATGGTTTTCCTCATAATTGCTTGACGATAGGATTTAGTGGGCATGTATCTGAAGTCCACCCGAGCTGTAATATTTGTATACAGTTGATGGAATCTGAATAGGCTCTATGTGATGGCTTCTATGGACGTTTGAGCATTAAGAACTCCGGATTGGGTAGTGTCCCATCGTGATTTATCTGGATCAATTCTATTCATAGGTTCAAAGCACAGCTTCCAACAAATGGAATTGTCAAAACTTACTATAGTTCTGGAGTCCTCTTCCGTTTCAACAATTTCCGTATGCGCCAGTCCCAGCCATGTCCGTTTTGCATCCAGAAGTTCAGCTACAAGATTTCCAAAGAGCCCTTTCTTTGAGACTCCACAATTATCCTCCCATGCAACCAATTACACTAAGGACAGGCGGTCTGCGCATAATACATTAGTCATGGAGCGCTTACTTTTCTGGGCTAAGTGTATTCAATTATGCTGTTCTTTTCCTTTCGTTGTCCCGTATTGAGTTACAACTTACGTATTGTCGTCCTCATTAGTGCAGCCATTTGTAAGCAAATACTCAACTCTAATTGCCAAAACACCTGCTGTTGCTCAGAGAGGTGCCGAGGAATACCTTCATTTTATCAAAGAATCACATATCGAAGGGTTCGAACGTAGGCTGTAGCAGGTACAAGGTGGTAAGGTGACTTTCTTGCACTACCGTTTCAGCGGGTTCGCCCTCGCTGGATTCTGAAAAAGCTGGATCCACTTGTAAAATCGATCAGCCGAAAGTAAAAATTAGCCTTCGAAAATTCGGACAAAATTTTCATCCAAATGATCAGGAAGGTAAGGTAAGGCCTGGTGGCATACCTTCACAAAAGTTTTCAGATAATCATGCGATCAGTAGAACACCAGCGAGGTACATCATTTCCAGAGAAAACACTATTGAGAAAGTAAATCTGATGTAGGGTTGAAGTTCACGTGTTATATTTATAGTCCCGGGGGCGAAATTATAGTCCACAGTCGCAGACAACCGCTCTTGCTACGCGCGCCACGTCAACTTCTGCAACGAATAATCAGCTTTTTGATTCATCATAAGTCTTCTCCCAATTTATTTCCTGTTCAAGTATTCGCCAAAGACCTCTTTTCTTTGTTTTTTGCTTTCCTTAGCAGTAAAAAATCGAATAGGGTCTACGATCGATGAAAAAGCCGCTCAAGAAGTCAAGAGTCTTCAACAAACAATACAAAACGTGTTTTACTGGGATAACTGCAAGAAATACAAAACAAACAAAGAAAATTGAAGAATTCTTAACGTTGACGACGTTTCCCGCTGCCCTTGAAATAGAAGTCTAAGCAAACAAAGCTTCCCTATCAAATACACTATATACCGATAACAAACAGCTGAAAAAAAAAGATAAGGAAAGAAGAAAAATCAGAACAAATCAGTTAAAAATCTTACGATTAGCTTATTCGGGACGGGTCCAGGAAACTCGCACGAACCCACTGCATCTCGTGCTACTTGCGCGTGTCCGCAAGGTCACACAAAGATTTTGGCCCTGAAATAGAATGTTTGTGGTGCTGTTTTTGTTCTTAATTTTTGGGTCTGTTCACACCTTCTTCTTCAGGAAAAAATTTACAATATTTATGTTTAGCGTTTCGCGACATTACGATGTCAGTGAGGAACCGCCGACTGAGTCTGAAGTTTTGGATTGTGTCCGGAAAATGAAGAATGGAAAGGCAGGTGGAGATGACAACATCACTGCTGAAATGCTGAAAGCTCTTCCTCCGTCTGGGATTCGTGAAATGACCAACACCATCCGTGCCATATGGATGAGCGAAAGGATACCCGATTCGTGGAGACATGCGATCATCGTACCTCTTCACAAGAAGCTATCCGTCACGGATCCTAAGAACTACAGAGGAATCTCTACTTCGTGTCATGTACAAGGTTTTAGAACGTATCATTCTCGAGCGACTTATCAAACATCGTGAAGGAACGACCAGAGATGAGCAAGCCGGTTTTCGACCTGGAAGACCGACCATCGACCAAGTGTTCGTCGTGAGAAGAGTAATTGAATCGTGGCAGCGGTTTTCCGAAGCCATTACAGCTTGCTTTTTGGACTTTGAACCCGCGTTCGACTCTCCTCATCGTGATCGATTGCTCAATGCTCTGCGAGCAGATGGAGTCCCGGAAAAGTATGTTCGGTTAATCGAGGACATGAACAAAGGAACAACAGCAGCAGTTCGTACACCTGTCGGATTTACGTCAGCTTTCGAGGTGAAAACAGGAGTAAGGCAAGGAGCCGTTGCAGGACCTTTTCTTTCAACTTCGCCGTTGATGACATCATGCGTAGAGTTGCAGAACAGTTTCCTGCGGATGTGATCCTAACACCATCAGGACGCTCCCTTGTCGACCTGGAGCACGCCGACGACATTGTGTTATTCGCTGAAAACAACGCAAAACTGCAAAGGATTGTGAACCTCGTTTCGAAGTATGCCGCAGCCTATGGACTTCGTCTTCGTCCCGACAAATGCAAGCAGATGTGGGTCTCTCAGAGGCCTTCAACTGGAGTTTGTGTGGACGGACAACGTATCGAACTGGTGGACGATTTCTGTTATTTGGGCTGTTTGCTGAAGAACGATGGTAGTTATGCAGCGGATATTCGACAACGATGTGCGAAAGCTACGTCTGCATTCAATTCTCTAACCAAGTGTTTGTGGTCTACCACCATCGCGAAGGAAGTCAAGTTGCGCGTCTACCTATCCGCTATTCGCCCTATCATGATGTACGGATCGGAGACGTGGGCAGCACCGAAAACGCAGAACGCAGTACATCAACGCTTGACACGAGGGAGGTGCCAGCATCTCCTAACGCCATCTCAAGCAGCAATGGAAAGTCGACTTCGACTGCTCGGGCATATACTAAGAAGAACGCCGGATCGTCTCGTACAACACGCTTTAAAAATGCTTCCAAATCCTGTCTGGAAACGGCCACCTGGGCGTAGGCGAAAGTTCTGGACGGATGTGGTTAAAGAGGATTTAAAGTCACTCGGCATCGAAAGACAGTTCAGGCGCGATGTTTCGTTTCGCAGGAAATGGAATAGTGACAGCTGGATGGAATGTGTTCAAATTGTGGCTGAAGACCGTGAAAAATGGACACGGCTGACTACTAGGACGGCACACCTCGGTGAAGATGCGGAATGACCGCGTCAGGCGAAAGCCAACCGATTAAGTCAAGTAAGTAAGTCAAGTTTCGCGCAAGTGTTCTCCTGCAACTACAAAGTCGTACACGGAGCAGAAACAGCAGAAGAGCCGTAACAATCAAAGTCACTACCTGTAATGTGATTTCAATAAAAAAACTAAAAGCAGTTCAAGCCAATCACTTACAAGGGAAGTATACAAAGCGTAGGTCGGATCTGCCAAAACTACTAGTATCGTTAGTATCTCGTGTGGCTCAATAGTAAAAATGCGCAGTATCACTTCCCGAGCTGCAGGGTCAGAAAAGTTATGAGCATTTTTCCAGCCTCGCGAAAAGGCGAGTGTACCCATCAGGGATGTGCGTAATAGAAATTTGGTAATTCGTTAGTCGTTAGTCGTTCAACCGGCCAAAACCCTCGTTAGTCGTTAGTCGTTAGTCGTTAAAAATCCGGGCTTTGAAAACAAGCACAGTTGAGGCAAAAAAAACCTTATGAATAGAAAAACAGGAAGGCATGAAGAGATGTATGGTCTGCAAATCATTCATGGTCATTTAAGACACAAATCATTCCTTGTTAGAGAACCTACAAACGTACTGTACTTCAAACGGCAAACCTACGTATACATAATTTCAAATATGCGCGAAAGCCCATTACTTGGGAGTGTGTGTCTATCAAATTTTGTCATTTTTCGGTAAGAAAAGAAACAATATGGGAAACCGAGAAAATCTCAAACTCTGTTTTTTTTTCAGCGCTAAATTTGCCATTCTGCATTATATGATGTTATTTGAGATCTACCTGGTGGTGACAACACAGAGGCCCGTAGTAAACCCGACAAAAAATTCAGTTGGGACTGACTGAGTCGAAGTTCTGAAAAGAACTCAGACGAGGTGGCACACATTTCAGACGTGTGTGTTGAAGGATAGTGACCTAGGCTGAGTGAGACAAGTCAGCAACAAACAAGAATTCAGTCAGAGCTGACTGAGTGGACGCAGTCAGCTCTGACTGAATCCCAGGTTAGAGATGGAAGAGATAGCGTGGCCATTGAGGAGACACGTCTGACTTTTTTGAGGAGCGACGGAGCAACTTAATCGAATCAGATGAACGTTGTGCGTTTTCGCGTCATTTACAGAGCGATGGACGCAGTCGCGCGAATATTGGCGATTTAAAATCGCACTCAGCTCTTGCTGTTTTTGTTTATTCCTCTGGTTACTCATCTGAACGCTTGCCACCCTCCTCGGCTGCAGCTGATTGGTCGGCGGGCATCGGCTGCGTGCGGCGCGCGTCGCTGCTGGCGCATTGCCAACGTCGTCGTTTCGAAAGCTCCCATCGCGTCCATTCTACGACTTTGTTAAGAAATGAGGAAACATACACAAGTATGTGAGTGAGCCTCATTTGTATACTAAAGCAATGAATAGGATGCATAACAAACAGAAGTGGGAGGGGTGTAAGGAAGTGAAACCATTTGGCAAATCTGTTTCCACGAATCACATCTTTGCCTACTGGATCATACATCCTTGTCTACTGGATATATGGACTAAGATACATGCTGCTATGCTCAAGACGTCCCTTTGCTACGACTCACATCTTAAGGAGTAGGAAATTGAGAAAACTTTTCAGAGGTACTGAACGCTGAACTATAGGTGCCCTAGGCACAACTTTTAGAAACTGCCGCCAAAATGCAACATCCCTCATTAGGCTGGATTCTGTGCACAGAGTTTTGCACCTTCGCCCCCCCCCCTTCCTCCAATCCTACCAATGGGTTAGTCTGCCACCGAGGAAACTGTGCGTGAAGAGCTTTTTCCTGAAGACGATGATAGAATAACATCGGTACTGATGTACATCTCTTGCTGGGAGGAGACTATCAGCCCATTTTATCGCCGTTGGCCTATCACGTCAGCATTTGCTGGTCCTGTGATAGGTCAGCGGCAGTAAAATGTGCGGGGAACCCCCTCCCAGTAAGAGATCTAAATAGAATCATAACATCTCGCTGGACAACAAAACTGCCACTGAAATGAAAAAATGTGATCTGCTCGTGTGGTATTGGAAAGGCTTATTCTCCAATCATTAGAATTCTATTAACGTTGTGTGATTATGTCGTTTTCATTCCTATTCACTCCTGAAATAATTTAGCTAGGTGTGTTCGCCTATTCTCCCTGTTGTATTCATCCTGTTGCTTCAATTACAATAGCTTACAGTTGATCCCGTTCATGAAATTGAATCAGGGTCAGAATTCGGGCGAAAACTTCAGAGCCATTGGATGACAAGCGATGACGGCTGTGGCGTTGGCAATGCGCCAGCCAGACGCGACGCGCGCCGCACGCAGCCGATGCCCGCCGACCAATCAGCTGCAGCCGAGGAGGGTGGCAAGCGTTCAGATCCTTGTTACTTCTCTTTTCATTTCTCTCTGCCGACTTCGGATGCACTCTTTTCAGCTCTGAACTTTCTTAACTTTCAGCCGTATTACACCTGCATTAACGATTTGTGTGAATTTGAATCTCTCGTGAACTCACTTTTTATTTTCTTCTATCGAGCTATTTACACTAAGCGTACAATTTCGTTTGTGTTGATTAAAAAATATGTAGCAGAATGTCTTCATACTATCTGAGGTTTCTTTCAGGAACGCTAAATACGCTTGAAGTTCGCAATTTGGGTGAGCTTTTTTTAGTTCCTTTATTGGCACTTTTCCACTTTCGGACCCCAGTGATTAAGAAAAATTTGCTCAAACCTAGAGCGGAGAGGGTTCGTTTGGAGTGCTGAACTCGAATAAGAAAAGTCCGTTTTCGATTTTTGTAGGATTGCGGTGGGTTACGGTTAATAATTGTACAGCAGTAGGTCGGTGTTCTAATTGCTGAGACTACCAAGATGGATTCTTTGACACGCCTGTTACGAAACCAATATTCTTTTTTTCGATCGGAACACATGACGGATTCGTGATCGGAATCCTGGAGGTCGACTCGTTCGCGCGGTATTTTTCACATAACCTCAAACATCGCACCCACACGCAGTTAACCTCCCCTCCGTGAAACAGGAGAGTTCAGGGACTTAGGAAGTGTATCTTCCGCACAAAGTCAGATTTTTAATTCAAATTTAGCCGTATGAATCAGACCCGCAAAATCTCGGCGCCGACGAGTTCCGGCGTTATCATCCCTGACGAACCCCTCTTTGAGAACAGTCATTAAGGTCGGAGATTTTAACTAAACTATCGTATACTTACCGTACCTAATCTACCGAAAAAAAGTAAACAGGTCTTATACAGTCGGCACGAATCGTACTGACACTTTGTGTTCCTTATTGTGTGTTGGCGCAAACTTGGTACGCACATGTTAGAAATATGCACCGAGTTCGCGCTAACACACTATAAGGAACATAAAGCATCAGTACGACTGTATTTGTGTTCGGAACAATGAACCCCCCCCCCCTCCTATATAGTGTGGGCGAATATTTTTATAACCTCTGGTCTGAAGTTCGAAAAGTGGAATAGTGCATCTTTATTGCTCTTTCGTTCAAAAGTCTGGTTTTGTTCAATTCAGCCGTGCTTTTCTTGCAGAGCTGAAGTATTTTCAAGCAAAACTATAGGCGCAGGTTGAGCTTCAGCGGGTTGAGCAGACTATCTCCGCGGCGCAGCGGTCTAACATGACATCGATCGATGTTCATGACTATCATTACCTCCTCGCTTGCGTACGTGCCACGTGTGTTCGTCGCGGCTACCTCTCAACCAGTGATCGATCGTATACCATAAACAAAACGGATTCTAGCAGCCGGGATCTTGTGTTACCGTAACCCTCGCGTTCGCGGTGGAGCGGTTATCGTATCAGCGAGCGCCTGCATCGCACCCAAGTGGGATTTGAGGCTGAGATCAGCCATTGGAAGTGTTTTTTTTCTTCAGCATTCAGGTGTGGATATACTATTTTGTGTGAAACTGAGGATTATGCCGATTCTTGAAGAGCTAGATACAGGCCATAAAACGGCCAATGTCTCGCCGTCGACTGCGTACCACGCGCTGCGCGGCCGCACGTGCGTCGGAAGCAGACGAGTTTTGGCCGCCGCGCGAGGAGTTTCACGACGCGCGGCGGCCGAAACGTCACGCGCGGCGGCCAAAACTCGTCTGCTTCCGACGCACGTGCGGACGCGCAGCGCGTGGTACGCAGTCGACGGCGAGACATTGGCCGTTTTATGGCCTGTATCTAATGAACCCATGTCTGGGTTGCTTTAGCGATTTCCGCAGGTATTATGGGTTTCGGTACAATTTCCCTCGTTGGCCCACCGTTTCTTATCTTCTAGGGGTCCATCTAATTATGAACTGATTGTTGGGCTCGCGCTAAACGGCAGGTGTCTGATAAAGGACAAAATTTAAGCGATGATTACTTGCCCTAAAAACTTAAAGCGTACCACACAAAAAATTTTCTGTAAGCTTACCGAAAAATTGGTTTTCGCAGTCATTGTTTCTTTGGCAGTCTAAGCATTTTTTTTTCGAGCAAATTCTCAGATATTGTGTTAAAATCAGGGTTGAGCACGGTCGCAACTCTGCGCAAGGGATGGTCGTAAAATACAAGGAGAATTTTTGAGAAAAAAAGAAATTCGGGGGGGGTCGTACGATTTGATCAAATTTTACCACGAATTCGAACTTTTTCCAGCTTGTGCATTTTAAACAAGTTTAAGGAATTTCTCATCTCTGGAGGGGGGTCGTAAAATTTTGGAAAATTTTCAAATTTTGCGGTCAAATGGGGAGGGAGTCGTAACTCCGCCGAAAATTGGCGCAACGGACTGGTCAAAATGCGTACGGACTGCGAAATCGTGGACAAATGTAAGGAAGGGAAACCAGTCGATCAAACGCATGCTTGGACACTCCTTGTGATAAAGAATTCGATATTTGAAAAGCACGTTCCTGTGATGGAATTTGCGTTCGTGAATGAATCGATCGTAGTAAAAGTACTCCTCCGTCATCGGGCAGTGCTTCTTTAGTTACGTAAGGTGCAAAGTCATTGCAAATATTACCGACGGCGAGAGGTTGCGATCGACTTCACTCGGTGTTCAGACAAAAACACTCCCAGTGGCTGATCTCAGCCTCAAATCCCACATGGGCGCGTTGCTGGCGCTCGATAATACGATAACGCGCACCACTGCAAATGCGAGGGTTATGGTATCACAAGATCCCAGCTGCTAAAACACATTTTGTGCATCACAACGCCTTGAAGGTCCTCCCCCCTCCTGAAGGGGGCTCGCTGACTCTCTGCTCCCTCCTGCATGGGCGTCCATTTGGCGTAATCTTACTCGATGACAGGTAAAAGCGCTATAGCTAGGTCCGTGTCTTGCTTATTCAAGAAAAAGCATTTAAATCTCATCCACGGCCAGCGCAGGTGGCCTAAATCTCCGCTGGCGGTATGTTAGGCTGATCAGCTGCACTTTTCTCTTGGCCTGAATTGATTAACGGGCCGGCGCACGCGCCAGCCGCGGGTGAGATTTGAATGTTTTTTGTTTGAGGAATCAAGCCACGAACGTAATTATACGTCTCAGGGCCAAGATGGGTTGCGAAATTCAGCAGCGAGGGCGGGGGGGTCGCAAAAGTTTCGGCCCGAAAATGAAGGTTAGGGGGAGGGATCGCGAACATTCTCCATATTTTTGATCACCTAGGGGAAGGATGGTAGTATTGCTCAAGTTTTAGACGCTTAAGCTGGACTACTAAACGAATTTTTGGCATCTGCGACAGTTTTAGTAATCCAATATAAACTGCCCGGAAATTGCCTCTCGGGGGGGGGTCGCTCGAAAAAAATTTGGAGAACAACTTGGATGGTGGGGCCTATCTTCTACCCCCTCTCTCTCTGCTCCGTCTGCGCTCTCGCTTTTTGGCATAACGTGCGACACCCGGTGAATGGCATGCATCGGACCGTGGCGCGTTCGCACTCGGATGAGGCATTCAACCGCACTTAAAATAGCGGGCAATTATTGACTGGAGAAAACTCCATAGCTCTTCTCGTACTCTCTTAACTCTTGGTTACGCGGACGCTGTATTCCCTGTACTACTGAGGTAGAGGGTGTATTCTGCTGCTAGGTGTTTTGATTGATCTTCTAGTACGAGCTCCATGAAATGGAATTGGTTTCAGTCAGGAAAGGGAGGAGAACGTCGTGTGGTTGGTGCAGTTATGTAGCGGCACTCTGTGGCTCTAGATGACCGTGGACTCGAGGCAGGCGTCAGCACGGAGTATTTAGTGGGAACAGATGCCTGGGAAGTAAGTTATTGTGAAATCTGTTTCCGATTTCAGCTATATGTGTATTTGGGCACGGAACGAACGTGTGCTCTTGAGTTTTCTCGCTATGAAGCTTACCCCTCCCCCCCAACCCTCAGATTCTTAAAATTTTTATAGCAGGTCCGTTCGTTTTGGAGTGTTGACTCGCAACTCGACCCACTCTTATTTCATGACAACGTAAAATTCGTTCGTGTTGGAACGTCTGCCTTCTCTTTTAAGCTAAACTTGCTTTTAAAGCTTTTGCACCCACGTCGAAGTTCAATTTTCGATAGACGACCGTGTGGGGCAACTCGCTCCTTTCGCGTAAACCGTTTTCGGATTTACGGTATGACCTGGAACCCCTTTCCTTGGATTTCAAAATCACCATAGAATTTTTCTCCAAAATCCGGAGTTTTTGCGACCTCTCCCCGAGACACAATTTCTTCATAAAATCGGAGTATAAGGTTCCTTGAATTTTCGAGCCCTCCAGTTAAATCAACACAATCAATATATTTGATTACTGAATCAGACGCCAAAAATTCGTTCATAGTTGGGCTCAGGCGTCTAAAAGCTGAGCAATGCGATCCTTTCCCTCGGTGACCAAAATATCGGGAATTTTTGGGATATCTTCACCAAATTTTAATTTTTAATATGATTTTTTGCGTTCCCCCCGAAACCTTCATTCTCGGGTCGATTTTTGCGACCCCCCTACCCTCCCATTGCGATATTTCGCAATCCCGCTTGACCCTAGTTAACGGCTTGTCTTCAAGTTGGTCTCATTAGGTAAATAGAGTATTCATGTTCTCACCCTATCGTTTACTATTATCTCGGGTTGGCGACAGCGTTGGATGTTGCTGTATTTCAAAAGATCCAGTTCTGAATGAATTTACAGGCCCTAAACCGGCCAAAGTCTCACCGTCCCCTCCGTCCCCCGCGCTGCGCGCCCGCACGCGCGTCGGAAACAGACGAGTTTTGGCCGCCGCGCGACGAGTTCCGCCCGCCGCGCGACGTTTCGGCCTCCGCGCTGCGGCCGAAACTCGTCGCGCGGCGGCCAAAACTCGTCTGCTTCCGACGCGCGTGCGGTCGCGCAGCGCGGGGTACGCAGTCGAGGGTGAGGCTTTGGCCGTTTTATGGCCTGTAGCTAATGGGAATGTGATTTTCAGGCGTCCAATGCTAGACCACAGAAGGAGAACTTTACCTTGACATCGACTACACATTCCGAGGTAACTAATTTTTTTCTATTTAGTCTAGTGATGTGGTTTTACCACATTCACTTTTCCAATTTATTCGGACGGCTCAATTGTAATAGGCTTCAAGAAAGACCCAGGGTAAAACTCACGCTGTGACGGTAACAGTGTGGATCAGGAGGGGTTCACACTACTCAAAGCCAGCGAGGCACGCGCGTGACGCGCAGGCTTGGCGTTAAAGTATGAATACTTTCCAAGCGAGTTACGCGCGAAAATCGTCCATCCATCTAGCCGCTATTGAGATCGAAAATCGAGAAGGAGGCCGGGACTGTGGTGGTGGCTGGAGGGGGTCTGGCCCGTGGTAGTCTCTTATATCTCGCTTATTTGGAGGAGTTATGATCTCGCATTTGACATGTGTTATACTGGAGGGGTCTTCTACACAATTACACGAAAATATCAAACTTATATCTGAGGGTGTACTGTGCCTTTAAGGCGCTGAACACGATGCTGGTGTTATTTTGTCGATTGTCTGAGGCCCATTGTAGGTTGTGGTAGGCGTAATGCATTTTACTCGGCGTAACAAACCTTAATATTTCGAGAATCGATACTTGAACAGTGAAACATCGCGTTTTTCGCTCTCCCTACAGCTCCTGGGGCCGGATGCATCAACGCGCCGGGTTGGGGCAGTCGGCAACTTCGACGATCGCAGTGCGAGGGCAGTAGATCATCTAATAAACCGTGCCCCAGCAGTGTTTTTCGCTGCTCTAGCTGCCCCCGCCTCCTAGCTGGGGCGATAGGGGCACGATTGATTTTGTGGTTTTCAAAACTTTCAAGGGCGCAGACTGCCCAGCCCCTGCCACAATTCATTCTGTTGATGCATTCGACCCCTGATTGGGTACCCTCAAGGTAGAAAATGTCGAAATGATGAAAAAAGTGGTCCATGTCACGAAGGTAGTTTTTAGGTGGGTCTATGCTTCAGTTACCATCAGGTTTAGGGCTTGTGCTGAACAGTTTCAACAGGCAACGCGCTCTTCTCCTTCTTTTTCTAAATCTGTCATCCGTAATGAGTCCGTGAGCTCTTCATATTTTTTAGTGTACTGTTTTTTTTCAGATTATTCGTTAATATCGGTGTGGTTTTTGGGTCCGTTTGGAGTCACCGTCTCCGGAAATTGCTTCTGGAGCATCGAAGTAAGTTCGTATGAGCTCATCCGTATTGTTTTTAGTGCTTAAATGATCAGATCATGCGCACCACCCATTGCGGCCTGAACATTCCTTTACGGACAATCAAGAATACCACAAGCGGAAAAAAACTTCCAGATTGATGCGGTCGGTACCATCTGGTCCAGTAGATTCCGCCGATTGAGAGCTCAAAGAGGCAGCAGCCTTTAATGTGTCTGCGCGCTCAGCGTTGTACGATCAGGCACAGAAGAGACGCAGAGGGAATGTTGCTGCCTGTTTGGGCTCTCCATTGAAGGACTTGATGGGAACAGAACACTTGCATCGTTACGTAATCGGTACGCAGAGCGATGAGGTGGTTACGCTTTCTCTTTATCTGATAGCACGTACTGTTAGTACAATTTTGGTACGCGGGCGGGCGATATGTCGCTTAATGTTGTGGCGCCTGAAACTGTTCTTATTGGAACGAAATTCCGATGTGCACTTGCGGGCAACCGCTGTTGCGGCACGCAGCTCGAAGATAATTGCGCTGAGACAAAGGTTAATTGTGCTGCCTGCTCTAACAGCGACTGTTGGCATTTGCAGACCGGCATTTCGTTCCGATTAGAACAGTACGTCCCATTGTTTAAGTGGGTCTCTAGTGCGTAAAGACACGTCCGCTGTTGAGATTCGCCAACGGGATGGCGCCTCTTATTTCATATGCGCAGCTGCGAGCCTTCCTCTTCACCAAATTTTGCGAAAAAGTTTTTTAGCAACTGTTTTGCTTTGATTGGCTGAAGAATTTTAAATGCAAAACCATATTTAGATTCTGAACATGGCTATCAGGCAGTCTCTGCCTGATTTTTTTCGTACGTACTATCGTTCTCCGAGCCGAATTCGGGTCCGCAATTGCGGACTACGGCTGTTGCATCATACGACGCGTGATAATCGTGCTGGGAGAAGGGTGAATCGTGCCATGACGAAGTGGTCCCATCACGACTAACACGTGTCGCATTATGCAACAGCCGTAGTCCGCAAAAGCGGAATTCGACCCAAAAGACGGTAGTACTTTATGAATCAAAAGTTCCCTATATTTTTTCATAAGCTTTGATACTTCCGGTATTCTACCTTTTTGTCATCAGCGGTAGGCGAGGTGTTTATCACATATCGCGGCGATAAAAATACCAAAAAATATGCCGCAGTAGGTCTGTAACGCTTCCTGAGTTTGATTAGGTGGCTGATACACAGATGTGGGCGAAAAAAACGAAACGAAAACGAACTGGTTTCAAATGAGCGCTTTTGCGAGTTGGGTGTGTTCCGCGACGACGTCCCTATTAATCTACATTGTCGGGCAGGGCAAACTGGGCCGCATTGATGTGGGGAGGAAAGGGTCACTACGGAGCTGCCTAGCTGCCCTTTATCCCACACTGACTGCGCAACTCGCCCTTACCGACTGTGCGGAACCGTAAGGTATCCCCACGTGAAGGCGGTGTAGTATTCAAAAAGGTGCATTGAACTTGCTGTAGTGTTCAACGCCAGCGACCACTTCTCACAGACTTGTGACGTAGGCATGTTTCGCGGTAATCGCTGACTCGTGTTGCTTACCCATCCCCTTTCGCGTTATTCATTAGTCGTTCGCACAACGGGACCTCCTAATTTTGCAGTTTGTGAAAAAAATGCTCGCTGCTGTGGGGCTGGCCTAATTACGTAGGTGTAAACTGCGCATTGTCATCAATAAACTATACAAGCAAACTTCGCCGTCTTTATTTTTCACTTCAGATATTTCCTTATCGGTGATATATTTTAGGCTCTCTTCTCATCATCTGGACAGAGCTTCCGACGAAGCAGTGCTCTCAATGCCACCTACGAACTGTTTTGGGATGAAATTTTGAGTCTTTTCTGTCCGCTGTAAATGTGATAAATGTTGTCTCTCGCCTTTTCCTTCCATAACCAACATTTTGCAGTGACATGGTCTGTTCCCATTGAAGACCAAGGAGCATGTACCTCAGTGGGCGTTATCAAAGGTTATCAGTCGCACAAAAGCTGACTGCAACATACTGCATATTTGGTAACGAAAGCAATTGCTGGCTGACTCTAGGTAGGAGTAGTGTCCTGGCAAATTACTTGTGACCAAAGCGACATGCGGCTTGGACTGTAGACTGAACCCATTGCCACTTCGATTGCAGCTTCTCCGTATGAAGCATAGACGCTAGGTGTGCAGTAGTCCCACGTTTTCTAACCAATTCTGCCGCCATTGGAACCGTTCACGTTTGCATGACAAATTCCCGAGCTCAGTGCTTCATTAGCTTACCTGTCACGTTTCGAGCTTCGATTAGAGCCACTTCCTCCAGCTTTTATACTCTATTTCAGTCGACTCAACTTTCCGAGGACGGAGAGAATGGTCGAATTCATTAATGCTGGCATTTCAAGGAAGGGTGTTGTGCCACCCTTTAGCGCCAGACCGAGGAAAAATTACTGGGGCTTCCAAAGTGGCGTCTTTGCAAAACACTCGCTAGAGCTTCTCAGAAGAGGTGGGTGTGCTCGTGGGACGTCGCAGAATTAGCGGCATGCGACGGAAGCGACAAGAATGATCGATTAGATGTGTCCGAACATTATTGTCGCCGCTTTAGTTGCCGCTCGCTGGCAGTGACGCAAGGCAGTCGCAGCGTCAAAACACTGCGCTGTCCCTTCGTCGCCCACGTTGCTAAATGTAATCGATAGTGCATCACCAAGCGCTGTTCTTCGCTGCGAGTAACGCCGCGACTTCAACTCTGCAGACCCCTTAGAGTCGCGGCGTAGGTTACCACTCGCTGGCAGTGACGCAGGCCGACGAGGCGTGAAAACACTCTGCGGTGCCCCCTCATCGTCCTTCACGCCGCGTTGATCGCCCCATAGCCGAATAGAATCGATATTGCATCGCCCAGCATTGTTCGTCGCTGCGAGCAACACTGCGACTTGAACTCTGTCGACCCTCTTACTGGTTGTGGTTGTGCGGTTGCATATTTCTACCGAACATACTGTAGGTTGCGCCACAATCGTCAGAAAAGTGGTATTTTTGTCCTGAATTTTGAAAAAAAAGCACCGGAAATGTTGAGATAGGGTAAATTCTCCCCCACCACACATTATCAATACACCCAAACCCGTATACACGCAGCAATAACAAGAAAAAGTGAAAAATTACAAAACAAAAAAAAACAGGTAAGTTCTTGGTATCCGTGGTAAAGACTTTAGCAACATTGATAAAGGTTGAGTGTTGGGGAACATTCACCGCTTTTCAACGTTCCCGATGTTTTTTTCCAAAATTGAGGCAAAAATTACAACAATCCGCAACCTACAGTATTATTAGTGGGAAATACGCAACCGCACAATCACCTTTTTCGGTTGCCGTGGACTCTACATCCTAACAATGTGTCAATTAGCGCACTGTTGTACTGACGATCAACCACTGACAAGAGAAACTGTTTTTCATAAAATTCGTGAGAACGGAATTTTCGAAGAAGTGTTATAAAAAAAGGAGCTGAAAAGCAAAAAAAAAAGTCGTACTCATGTGAAGTGCTTATAGAGTAGAATAGAGTAATGAGCGCCTAAATGACTTAAGCACCATGGTTCAAATAAAAGTTGATAATCATTTATGCTATTTGCACATGGACAAATTTATATTTGAGTATATGTATAATGTATCCTTTTGCGATTTGTAGTAAGAATACTGCCCAGAATAGCGAAATCTGTGAATTTCCTCACAACCCTGAACCCTAAGAAACACTACGCAGCTGACCATTGAACGGAATTAATCAATCGGCGATTTCAAGTACGGAATGGTTGTGTACTGATCCGACGACGAATATCAGGGGAGCTCACTCGTCTACCGCTAAAACCCATGTGAAATTGTGTCATGATTTCGAGATAGAGCAAGCTGTTTTCCGCCTTATTCTCGTCGAGAACGGCCTCCATACAAGCGATTAGCGGCGGCAACTTGTCGACGATAGATAACCGTGACCACTGCCTTTAAGTGTAGCGGTCGACCAATGACCTGCCGATCGCTATAATTTCGGACTCGTCTGAGTCGAGTCTGAAACTTTTCGGGCTCGTCTTACCTCTCACTCAGTTGACCTTGACTGAGCGGCGGGTTTACTACGGGCCGGAGAATTGCACCGCCTTTGCACTATTTGTTCTTTGCTCAGCGTCGCGATCCGAGCGCTTGCGTGGTTCAGGGCTTGTTCCCATAATGGGGAAAGGTCGGAAGAAATTAGCACCCAAGTTAAAATTTCACCCCTGAGAGGTCTCAGCACCACTTTATGAAAACCCCACATCTCGAATTTATGATGGAAAGTCAAAGAACGGCTTCCTTTACAATCCAATCATCGGATACAGTTCCCGTCGTTGGGCAATTGTGGCCTGCAGGCACCGCTCCATATTATCACCTCTGATAGTGCACTCTGCAAAAATCTCCGCTGGAGCCGGTCAGCGCCCGAACAGGTTCAGTGAGCCTACCATAAAGTAGCGAGACCGACGCGAAGTCGCATAAACGCTGCGCCTACCCTTGCGTATCGTTCGACTGGGATTTTAATGTGGGGGTTCCAGAACTGCGAAGCAGTGTCAGTAGAAATAATAAATACTATAGGCTATGATTATTTTCTACCATTCACCTAGAACATCCAACAGGGCAATATGTATTAATTCTGGTGTAAGGCTCGGGTTGGAGCGCGATTTGAATGACTATTGGCCTTCTAACGAATTTTGGGATTGCTTACGAAAATATTTTTATTTCCGTTAGTCGTTAGTCGTTAGTCGTAACACCCAAAAAGCCCGTTAGTCGTTAAATTCGTTAGCCGTTAGTCGTAATTACGCACATCCCTGGTACCCATCAGTCATTTTTTTTTCGAAGTTTCAAAAAATTCCCTGAGATTTAGCTCAAAACTTGTATGTAGGGGTAATCCAGGGTGGTGAACACGATCCTGGAGTCAATTTGTCGAAAGTTTGAGGTTTACTGTAGGTTACGGTAGGTAACATGTCATTCAGGGACCAAAACCCGCCTTAGTATTTTGAAAGTCGACAAACGGATGTAAACTCACCGTAATCTATCGTAATCTGCAGAAAATCGATGAACGGACTCCAGATTCGTGCTCAGCACTCCAAATAACCCTCAAAGAATGATTTTGAGACACTTCTGTCGTGGAAATCCAAAAATCTGAAAAGTGGCGTTTTCCCCTTGAAATTTTCCCCGGTTGGGAAGCTTCGAGCGAAATCAGCCGAACACTTGGGTGAATCTACTAAAAACCCACAGATTCGTGATCAGCGCCCCGAAAAAACCCCCTCTAAGAATTTTGAGTCAAATCTGGAACACTTTTCTAAAACGCTTCCAGAGCTCTACTCGGTATAAAAAAACGCGCAATCAAAACGCTATCAGGCTGGACAAAGTATGAAAAATATGTGCCTTCACCCACACTTTTCTCAGGGTGGGGGGTAGTTTTGGGCGCTCAACACATTTATGAGGTCCGTTTCCGGATTTACCGAACACTAATGCGCTTTTTGGGAGGTGCAAAAAACACAAAAAACTACCTTTTTAAGCTTGTAACTTCTTGGAGCCTGCAGCACGGGGCTGGATACTGCGCAGTTTTTCACTATTGATCCACAAGAGATACTAGCGACACTAGTCGTTTTGTCAGATCCAACCTACGCTTTGTATACTTCCCTTGTAAGACATTCTGCGACTCTGAAATATCGCTCTTCAGATATTCGGAAAAGCAATCATAAACCCTTGTTGGAGTCCTACTACACAGAAATATTACACCTTTGTGTGAAGCTTAAGTTACAGACTGTAGAAAAACGGAAGTTTTTGTGGTTTCCACGCATGCGGGTGCGGAGCGGAGATTAAGGACAGCGAGAGAGCGGAGGGCAGGCAGAGACAGCAGCATCGCGCGCGCAGCATGCAGAAGATGCACACTAAATACAAGACAAATCCTACTACCAAGGAACTAGAGAGCAAGCCGTTGGATTGTCTTGAATACTCTTTGAAGTAAGTTCAACATGACCTCGTCAAAATAATCTTCTTTATTTCCAACCATTCGGCATTGCTGTAACAGCAAAATACTTCCAGGAAAATATTCATGAAGTCGCTTTGCCATAATACATATAACGGGTTTTACGTCCACGACTCTCCCTCCTGCTTCACTCACTACTATCGTCTCGGTGCATAGCCGTGTAGTAGCTCGTTACCGTGTTTGCAACACCGGCTAAGCCCGTCTACTTAACACGTACGCGTGTTGACAGCGCGGCTTAAATCAGTCGACACGATGATTGCGGTCTCACCACGGGTTACGGTCAGTGAAGAGCGGGAGATGACACTTTGCGGCCTCGTTTACGCACACAAATAACCACAATGCGTGCTTTAGTCAATACACAGTTCAACTCTTAGTGGCTAAAGCAACCAGAAAAAGCGCTAATGCAGAAAATTGTTAGAATAGAAACAGTGGATGAATTATAAGAGCTTCTCGTCCCTAAAATACATAATAGTCAAACATTTCCATGATCGATGTCCTTAATTCGTACAACTGACACCACCTCAACCATTAATTAGCCGGACAAGGACCGGGCATTCACCGGTTTGTCACCAACTGCAGCTGCTTACTCTATTATTCAGACAGTTAACACGACCATTACGGTGCAACACGTAGCAATTTCTGCTCAGTGGAACATCTATTCAGCGAAACTGGCCCGCGCCTCATAGTTGACAGGAGAATCTTATTTTACTACGAATATGAGAAATATGTAACTGAAGGACGATGGTAGTTATGCAGCGGATATTCAACAACGATGTGCGAAAGCTACGTCTGCATTCAATTCTCTAACCAAGTGTTTGTGGTCTACCCCCATCGCGAAGGAAGTCAAGTTGCGGGTCTACATATCCGCTATTCGCCCTACCATGATGTACGGATCGGAGACGTGGGCAGCACCGAAGACGCAGTTGGAAAGGTTGGATTGCACGGAGAGGAAGCTTTTTAGGCGTTTGCTTGGATATTTATGGCCGCGTGTATGCCATAACGAAGACCTTTACAAGGAAATCGACGCAGTACATAAACGCTTGACACGAGGGAGGTGCCAACATCTCCCAACGCCATCTCAAGCGGCAACGGAAGGTCGTCTTCGTCTGTTCGGGCATATTTTTAGAAGACCGCCAGATCGTCTTGTTCAACACGCTCTAAGGATGCTTCCAAGTCCTGTCTGGAAACGGCCGCCTGGACGTAGGCGAAAGTTTGGAATGGATGTGGTTAAGGAGGATTTGAAATCACTTGGCATGGAAAGGCGATGCAGGCGCAATGTTTTACTCCGCAGGAAGTGGAATAGCGACCAATGGATGGATTGTGTTGAAATTGTGGCTGAGGACCGTGAGAAATGGACACGGCTGACTAGTAGGACGGCACACCTCGGTGAAGATGCGGAATGACCGCGTCAGGCGAAAGCCAACCGTTTAAATCGAGTAAGTCATGAGAAATAACTGGTTTATTTAAGAAGCCTGACCGCATGTTATAGCTAACGAGCGCCGAGTTTGCGCCAACGCACAGTAGGGAACATAAAGTGTCAGTTGCATCCGTGCCGTGTGTACATAGATCCGATCTCCCGCTGTCACCGATCGAATACAGCTGATTTCCAGTAATCATCCTCAAAACGCATCTCAGGCTTACAGCCCACCTAGTTTCCAGCTTGGTCAATTTAGCAGCTGCGTGTTGTTTTAGCGAATGATTTCGATTTTCCGATTAATTCTAATACTTGGCATGTGGATCAAATACACGCCGCGGGTGTGGCTAAAGAGCAGTTCGGCTGGCACACGCGATGCGCGCAATGGGAAAACGCTGCGCGCGCGTCGTCCTTGGGGCGCATTAACCGAGGGGCCTTAAAAAGTAGTTGTTGTTTCATTTAAGATGTTCCCTTCACTAATTTTTTGCATTCTGTTCATATTGTTGTTGTTTCAGAGTCTACTTCGAAAGCAATATCGTCATCTCCCATTCCGCTCCGAGAAGCAAACAAAAAACTTTCAAAAAACCTCTTTAGAAAGTGCGATTCCCACTGAAACGATTGCATGAGAAGCATTGCGTCCCAAAAAGTACATTATAAACAAAAAACATGAACAAAATGTAAAAATGATCATGGGGATGGTTGAAATGGATCGACAGATACGTTCTTCGAGAACCGCGCCCCAAGAACGCTGCGAGCGTCGCGTGTATCAGCCCAACTGCTCCTAAGCCACACACGCGGTATGAATTCTATCCACAAGCCCTAATATTTCCTCAGAGCCGAAATGGTTAAAACTGTCCTAGGTATCAAACATTACGTGAGGGGCAAGGTTACTACAGCTGATGAGAAAGTAAATTTCTGTCCAATCACAGAAGCGCTATTGCAACTTATTCGATTATTCGAACATTGAGAAAAAAATCAATTAATTGACTTTGGCATTTTAATGATCAGACGAAATCCTCCTTTTTATCAAATATAAGTACCTTCCAATGACTCTAATGTATGATAATGAGTACTTTTGACACCATTTCGATCATGAAGAGAAAATAAGATTTATTCGAAAAAATCTATAATATTCGAAGCAACACTCTACTGCTTCGGTTTATACTCTGTTTATCTTCGAACTGCACAAAACACGGTCCGCCAATAGTCCTCTAATTGGCCCGCTAGTACCGTAGTGTACGTCCAAGACGCGTTCTCGGCACACCCGAGTGGCAGGGTGGGCGGCCGAGTGACGGCATTGAGGAATCGATTGCTCTGCACACCGGGTGAACACCCGGGTCTGCCGAGAACGCGTCGTGGACGTACACTACGGTACTAGAGGGCCAATTAGAGGACTATTGGCGGACCGTGTTTTGTGCAATTCAAGATAAACAGAGTATACCTGATACTGAACAGACCAGCACATTTCACCTGATACACTGTGGTCTATGACCAAAAATCTCCGAAAACTCCTCAGAAATCGGCGTTCATGTAAAAAACGACATTCTTAGCCGTATAGCAATTATATTCTTCAGATTTACAAGCCTTCGATTTTTCATCTCAAATTCAACTAAATAGGAACACTCTCAGAAGTAGTTTTGGTTAAAGGAAAAGACAGAAGGTTCGAGAATGTATTTGTTCTGAGCCGGAGAGGTGCGAAACTTTCTGTTTTCTGCCCATTTTCGGTCAATGCTTCTGTTTTCTGCAAAAGCGGGCAAAATTCGACAGAAAACAGATAACCCATTAATCTTAGCGAAAGTCTAGCGAAAGTGGTTAGCAAAGACTAATCACCGATACGTTTCCATGGTCTCTTCGTAGAGATTATTCCATTGAATAGACGAGCCTGCGGAGGTAAAGTATCTCGAGCGGTTGAAATCCCACTAGCCGATAGCGTCGCAAACACTGCACTGCCCAACGCAAGGATCGCGCCTCGTCCATTCGCTAGACTAAACACGACGAAAGTCCTTTACAACCGTAGTGCTGGAAACGGTAGTCGACATCGAGACATAAACCAATGAGCAGCCTCTCTACAAGTATGCCTTGATGACTACTCGAACGCGCTAAGCATCGTGGAAGATCCAGCGTCCTAACGAACAGTCAGTATTCCATACTTGCAAGTCTTAAGAGTGGTAAACGCATCTGCCAACACGGCCTGTAGTATCTCTTGTGACTCAATAGTAAAACTGCGCAGTATCCCGTCCAGAGCTGCAGGTTCCAAGAAGTTACAAGCTTAAAAAGGTCGTTTTTGTGCTTTTTGTACCCTCCAAAAAGGGCATTAATCTTTCGAGAATCCGGAATCGGACCTCATAAATGTATTCAGCGCCCAGAACTACTCCCCTGAGCAAAGTTTGGGTGAAAGCGCATTTTCCTTACTTTATCCAGACTGACAGCGTTTTGAACTTGTACGGATTTTCGGTTGGGCGTTCATTTATACCGATTACAGGGCTCTGATAGAGTTTTAGAAAAAATGTTCCAGATTTGACTCAAAATTCTCCCAGGGAAAGGGGTTTGGGGGCGCTGGTCACGAATCTGTCATTTATTAGTCGATTTTCCGAAGTCTTCAGCTAATTCCGTTCGAAGCTTCCCAACCGGGGAAAATTTCGAGGGAAAAACGCCACTTTCGAGATTTCCGGATATATATGTCTCGAAATCGCTCTCTGAGAGTTATTTGGAGTGCTGAATACGAATCTGGAGCCCGCTTATCGATATTTCGCAAATTACGGTAGTTTATTCAAAATCTCAGATTTTACTAAAAATTTGTATACGGGGGTTGTTCAAGGTGAAGAATACGAATTTAACGTCCTTTGTTGATTTTCAAAATTTTAAGGCGGGCGTTGATCCCTAAATGACATGTCACCTACCGTAACCTACAGTAAACCTCGAAATTTCGACAAATAAACTCCAGATTCTTGTTTTCCACCCTAGATTACCCTTACATACAAGTTTAGGGCTAAATCCGAGGAAATTTTTCGAAACTCCAAAAAAAAATGCGCTTTTGCCTTTCCATGAAGCTGGAAAAACGCTCATAACTTGTTCAAACTTGCAGCTCGGGGCGGGATACTGAGCATTTTTACTATTGAACCAGAAGCGTTACTAACGATACTGGTCGTTTTCGCAGATGCGTTTGCCTTTCTAAACACTTCCCTTGTTAGTCAAAATTAGATCGTCAACCGGTGCCCCCTTTGACTTGTCAGAAGAGTTACCTCTTGTAGGAAAGCTGGTGCCGAGCGCTTGGTACCGACCGCAACGCAGTAATTCACATTGGTCCAACTCTTTGAATGCTGTACCTTCACCAAATCAGAATAGTCATTGTTATGTGAAGAAATTCAATAAGCATAAATGTTCAGCAAAATACAGTTTCTATAACATTCAGGAATGGTGAGATATGATGCCTACGTCCTGAGACAATCTCACGCTAATAGCCGAACAGTCTGCGCCCAGTCCCGCCCAGCTCAACATAATAACAACAGCTGTTGAAAATTTGTCTCCTGTTGTTATCGTCCTTGGATTTTGAATAAGAAGAACATCCTGATGAAAATCTGGCCACAGCTGCTGATCCTGGAACTACAGCGGTCGGGTTTTCTGATCAGCTGCTAGCTACTCAAACTCTAGTCTTTCCTTTAGCTACTAGCCGAACAGCTGTGGCGAGAATAGCAACACTATTGGTCACGAAAAATGGGAATTTTCGGGAAGTATACGAACAACTACAAGGCTACTGTCGCTAATTTCTTTTCTCGAGGTTCTTCATCTACCTCTATTGTCTAATGAGCTTAGGTTGTGTAAAATTCGGTTTATTCCCTGTGGCTGCAACTGGTTCTCCACTTATTGGCAAATCAAGAAGCTACTATAGCTCTTCCGTGTGGAGCATATAATTCGACACGTGTAGTGGTCGGTTAAATGCCATTTGCGATGGGCATCGGATTCGGCGAAGGTGGTGATTTTTCGCCCCGGGTTCGCGCTCGTCAGCCTACCTGTCAGGCCTTGGCCTAGCCCTTTGGCCGAAATGAGGTGGTTTTTCCCAGGCAATACACATGCTCACATACCTCATTGAACACACATCAAGCACGCGCGCGCGTCTCTCTTTCGCCGGGGTGATGGTCGTCATTACGCGAATTATCCGCTATTCGCCGCACCTGATTCTTCTCCATGGCGACAATTGGCCGACCTCCTCCTCCTCATCTCGCACAAATTATTGGATGATACGGTACATTTTGCATGAGAGAGTCGTTCCAAGGCATTTAAACTATGCCATCATCAGCGATAAATGCCGAGCGGAAAGCGTTCGTACCAGAAAATCGGCATGTCAGACGAGCGAAAGGATATTCTTATAGTTCTACTAGAAGATACTATACCGCACTTTGTATTTGGTTAGAGAGCGCGCAGGATGCGTTCTCGCGCCTTTTTCGATCTTTCTGATTAGCTGGTTTCAAACTCAACTTTGAGCAAAGCTGGGACGATATTTATGAACTTGGATTTGGGAACTACCTGATGGTGTAACCTTTATAGGGCTTCGTTGTGGACTTAAGAATATTGGAAATAAGCCAGGTTTTGAATTACGGTAAAGTGGCGAAGAGGCGCCTCTATAGTCTCTGTCCCTTCGTCATGGTAGCGTAAATCGAAACCCGGCTGATTGCCAAACTCTTTTAGTTTTCAACGAAAGTCCCAAAAACGCTATACTTTTGTTTTCCGCAGGATGAAATCCCGCCCAAAAACACCAAACGCAACCGCCGTTCAACACGCACACCGACCGCGTGAGAAGAAATTCGCATTCAGAATTCACTTCCCATCTGAATTCAATTCTTTAACCAAGTGTTTGTAGTTCACACCATTGCAAAAAAGTGAAGTTGCCCGTCTACCTATCCGCTACTGCCCTATCATGATAAACAAACCGGACACTTGGACCGCATGGAAGTCGTTGATCCAAAGGTTGAAAAGAAAGTAGGCGTAAGCACCTCCTAACGTCTTTTTAAGCTTCTCCAGCGCCAGTGGTAGATCGAATCCGGAGGGAATTAGATTATACAAGAAGGTCTAACAATGAAAATCGTTATACGCGTAGTTCAAGGTCAGCAAAACAAATTAAACTCTGATACCGCCGTAGTGGGTTATGCAATCGTGCCTCACCGGTTGCGTGCGGTAGTGGCATGTGCTCACCTCTGCTAGATACCCTGTGAGAGGATAGATATTTTATCTCTGATGCATTCAGCGACTACTAAGAGTATTTTTCGATTCCAGATTATCTATCCTATCGCAGGTCATTTAGCACGAGTGAGCACGCGGCGCAACCGCACGCAGCAGTTGAGGCTCGCTAACGTTGTCCTCTTCGGCGATGTCAGAGTTTACATAGCGAGCATGCGAAGTGCAGAAATTTTGACGTGAGTGGGATTCGAACCCTGGTATCTCGCCTGTCAGCCTCAGCCCGTCACCATTACGCCAAGAATCCTACGAGAACTTCGATTAAGCTCAGGGTGGCTTTTTAACTGGCTTTTTTACATATTGCTCAGAACTTCTCCCATAACTCACTACAACTCAGTCAAGTGGGTTATCTGTGGCGCTGATGGCAAAGATGAGGACCGTTTCCAGTATTTCGGAATTTTGTGGCAGGTTACGCTAGGGAGAACGACATTTTACTACTAAAGCAAATCGCTTCGGACTTATACCTTCTCCATAGCTGAGTTTAGACCGAGGACTTTTACAGTTTATGCTACTTTTAGCATGGGCAGTCTCGCTATGTACTTCACTTTGTTCAACTTGCCCAACGCCAAAATGCTTCTCCTTCTAAGCGCAAAGCCATCACGGATATTGCAGATCCCGTTACACCTGAAGCACCAAATAGGCGTGAGCGTAAAGTAATATATTTTTGTTTTTTTTTCATTTTTTCCGCTACAAAATGAGACTTTCACGGCGCCTTTGCGCTAAATTCATTTACTTCGATAGGCTATAAGAGCAAAAAAGTGTAAAAATTTGATACGAGCCCATGCGATCGTCAAGATAACTGATCAGGGATGTAGAAAAAACATTCAAAATCGAAAAACGAAAAGAAATCGGTCAAAAGGTTTTTAGGATGCTTCGCTATACTACTACACTACATTTATGCTTTTTTCATTTTTTTTTGGTTTTTTCCAGAAAATAAATACCAAAAAAATCTCAAAATTTTTAAAAAATGGTGAAAATCCAAAAAGCCTATCTGCATCAAAAAAATTCGGTCTTGGAGCGAGAATCTCACTTTTTCGATCGCCGAAAATTTTGCATACATCCCTGATCCCGATCATTACCCCATGAAGAGTTTGAACTCTTGCGAGAAAATCTCAGCAATAAAATCGGCCTTGAAATTGCAGAGGGTAAAACATCGGTTCGGAGATGTTTTTTGTGTGTACGCCTGTTTAACTGCGGTGATTGGTAATTTTCTCCGTTTGAGACCCCACTAATTACAGACCGTCTCAGTCGTCTGCATACATCAGGCTTGTTCAATTAGTTTTATGTAATTGCAACGCGAACAAGTTTATGGCGGAAAATTGACGAGATGAGAAAAATCACATACATGCATCAAAGATTTTCAACCTCTTAAAGCCTCAATACGGTCTGTAGGTCACCGAAGCATAACTCAATCAATCGATAAAATCCTATTCAAATCATATTTGTCAATTGTACATGCATATATAGAACGTGGATATAATTTGCCGCAGCGGCAAAGTATAAATTGGCCAAGGCGACTCTAGCGGATGAGACAAAAGAAAAACAAAGATCACAGATCACTTCACCAAAAACACAGAAGTTGGAGGCGTTCATCATTGATTTGATAGATCATGATGATGATGGGGATGAAAACGAGGGCCGTTGGGAGACAGCTGAGTAGTTATTGTCATCGCGGTGGATGGAGAAGGACTCTGAAGCGGTGGCGACGTGCTGGCGTCGTCTTGGAGTTGTGGCGATGTTGATGGCGACGGAGCAGCGCCTTCGACTCTAACTCGCTTGTGCTTCGTTCGTCGATTTTGAAACCATACCTTGACCTGAAATGGCATGTATTACTCGAAAAGCCCAGATTGGTTAAGTGGTTATGAAACGTTACTGCGCTGCGATGTGACTGAGCTGGGTGGAAAAAAGCCACGACCAGTCACCACAAAACCAGCACTGTGGCAAAGCACTGTGATTTTCTAATGCGCATAAATGTAAGCGACCCAGAATCCGTTGACAGGCAAGAGAGACAAGTTCAGCTCAGGCGTTAATGATAAGACCCCTCTATGAGGCTGATATCAATCTTTTATCCGAGCCACACCAATGCGTGACAAAGTCAGCACTGAAGCGAACCGCTCTGTTTGGATAACGTACCGAGAACTAGGTGAATTATGGTGATTAAGCAAAGATGACTCTAACACAAAGGTTAGTCCTGTTATGAATTCACGGGAAACCTTTTAGAAGGAAAGCTAAATCTTAAAATGGTCACGCACAAGCGCGACAAAGTCAGCATTGTGGCGAAACTTTGTAACCAACGAACAGATCGAGAAATGGGTGGTTCAAAATGTTCAACTGTGGGGCGACGCAAAGGTCCTTATTGACCCACCAGATCAGATACCCATTACGACGGTGGATTGTCTGCTATCATAACCACGCCTATGCGTGGCGAAACTCAGCATTGTGGCGAAACTCTGTAACTCCCTGACAGATCGAAAACTGTGCGGATCAGCACGTTCCAACTGGAAGGCTACAGAACGGTCACTATTGGCATGAATGATCGGACATCCGTAATAAAGGTAGGTTTCCTTATATAGTGACCACGCCCAAGCGCGACGATATCAGCATTGTGGCGAAACTGTGTAGTTCTTTGATAGACCGAAAACCGGGTGGTTTGAGATGTTTCAAGTGGGAGTCGGCATAAAGATCACTATCGACACAAATGATCAGACATCCCTTCTAAGGGTGGTCTGATACTATAGCCACGCCCATGCGCAACAAAGTCAGCATTGTAGCCAAGCGCTATGATTAGCTGATATACCAAAAATTAGGTGTATTCATACCTATACTGAGATGACTTCAACACAAAGATCACTCCTGACAAGACTGGACGGAAATTCCTTCATGAGGAAAGCTACATCCTATAATGGTCGCGCACAAGCGCCACAAAGTCAGAATTGAAGCCAAACCCTGTAGCTCACTGTTAGGGGCTGATTAGAGTCCCACCACTGAAAAGCGCGGCAGCATGCAATGGAGGAGTATCGATCATGGGAGGTCGCACGATGAATTCCCCTCCATTGCATGCTGCCGCGCCTTCGAGCGGTGGGACTCTAATCAGCTCCTTAGCCTGAGAACTGTGTGGTCTAGAACATTCCAACTGGGCGACGAAGCAATGTTCATTATTGACATGAATGATCGGACAACCTTAATAGAGGTATGCTCCTTTATATCGTGGCCACGCACAAGTGCGACAAAGTCAGCATTGTGGGTGAACTGTATAATTCATTGATGGGCCAAAAACCGTGTGGTTTAGGATTTTCAACTGGGAGTCAACACAAAGTATTGGGGACTGAGATATGGGTGACACAAATGATAAGGGATCCATTCCAAGGGTGGATTAACTACTACCGTAGCTACGCCCATGCGTGACAATGTTTCGAAACTCTGTAACTAACTGAGAAACAGACAAGTGGGTGGTTTAAGACGTTTCAACTGGGAGGCGACACAAATATCACTATTGACATAAATTATCGGACCTCAGTGATAAAGGCAGTTCCCTCCATATCGTGGCCACGCCCGAACGCGACAAAGCCAGCATTGTGATGGAATTCTAAATTTCATTGACAGACCGAAAACCAAGTTGTTCAAGATCTTCAAACTGGGGGGCGACGCAAAGGTCACTATTGACACAAATGATCAGACATCTATTCCAAGTGTGGATTAACTGCTATCATAGCCACGCCCTTGCGCGACAAAGTCGGCATTGTAGCGAACCCTGTAACTCACTGACAGACCGAAAACAGGGTGGTCCGGGGCCTTCCAAAGCGGTTACTATTGACACAAATGATCAGTCATCCATTCCTAGTGTGGATAACTGCTATCATAGACACGCTCATGAGCGGCAAAGCCAGCACTGTGACGGAATTCCAAGTAAACCTTCCCTAAGAAAATCACCGTCCTCAGCTTTTCCTCTCCCCCCCCCTACTTTCATTCAGGAAGAGACAACCGGCCCAATTGAGCGCTCACAGCAAACATTGCGTGAAATGAAGACGATTCTTTGTCGCATCGCGGCGACTTCTCACCGCATTGCGGCAATGGCGCCGCTGTTGACAGTCTTTCCGGTAGCGGCGCTGCTATCTACCGCTATAATAATGACACTTGAACAGTGTAATCGCATCGGGTTACCGTATTCTTTTGTGACGCGCTCGCGCTAGTCGCGGATCAACAAAGCCCCGCCGACAATCTGCGTCGATCATTGAGATGTCAGTGGAGAAGAAACTCGACCAAAGCAGGCTTTTAACGACTGATGAGATACAGTAGGCATACGGTAGTGGTCAATTTGGTCATAGAAAATCTTGGAGGACTTGCCTGTGTTTCAGAAAGTGCCAGTCGATTTGCGAGCTGCTTCCGTTCCGTTCCAACCACGTAGTGATTTCCTTCGAAAGCTCGCTCCAGTTGCAATAATTGCGACGGTGAGAATGCGGTGCGTATTCGTTTGCTCTTCCGGAACGGTTGCAGGAATAAGCCAGCTGCCACTTCACCTGAATGTAATAGAAATTAAACACAATTTTGCGTCATTTCACATGCATCAAAAGATTTTTTTCTCTTAGTACATGTAAAAGAGAAATTCACCTAAAAATCAAAACATGCACCCTATTTCTCGCAGCGAAACTTAGAAGGGTTCATCGCGTGCGTGTGTGCACGTATGCTGCTTCTCCTTCTACACCACACTCTCTCGCTCTCTCCTCTCCACTTCTTCTGAACCTCTATCACAAAAGTGAAAATAAATTAAAAGTCGAAGAAAAAACGCACAGGAACAAGTGAGAACGACTAATTATGGGTGTCCGCCCGCCTCCAATCAGCGAGATTTGTATGAATGCCCGTTTGATCATTTTTTATTTTGCTGTCATAGTGGCCGTTAACTACTGCTAGAGACTATGAAATACGCTGACGCTCGTAGGATTTAGAAAAGAGGCGGACGCGTTTTTGCGATTTTGGCGTCCCTATCGAGAACTTCTTTCGAAATCACCTTTTTCCCGATCTGAAAACTTTTTTTAAGAATTAGGTGCAAAGGGTCTCATCTAAAAATATAACGCCTGCCTAAGTTTAGACTTCAACAAAAAAGTATGAGATGTTATTTTTAAGTCGTTTTACAGTACACGAGGTGCTGATTAGCAGCATACCGTATTTGTAAACTGTATGACACATTAATAATTTCACGTCAATTTTCTTTCGTTTTTAATGGAGCCCTAGCAATCATTATACCGCTGATTAACTCGTCTTACCAGGACCTTACAGGCAGGGTTATTACTCATGAGAAGGTAGATATGGTCGTCACAAAAGTGAAAATAAGTAAAAAGTTGGAGAAAAAACGCTCGAGAACAAGTTATTGTTCGGCGTCCGCCTGCCCCCAATTACCGAGATTTCTTGAAATGCCTATTTTGTCATCTTATACTTTGCTTCTAAAGCAGTTGCTGATCCTATCTAGATACTACATACATACTAGTTTAGGAGCAAAATAAAAGACGGATAAGCAATCATTTATGCAAATATCGTTGGTCGGGACAGGGGGGCGTGCGGACACCAGTAATTAGCCGCTCTACCTTATCTTTGTGCATTTTTCCAGCAAATTTTCCTTATCACTTATATTCACTTTTGTGATGAGCAAATATACATTCTCATAAAGAGAGCTCAAAAATCATTTTTCCTCGTGAACCCTGCCTCTGAAGGCACAGTCCAAGCTCGTTGGTAAAATTTGATATTATGGTTAGGCCGCTGTATGCGGCAACCCTGCTATGCGCGGAATCTTAAGTCTTCAAAATATGCCAGCAGAATCGAGCACCCCTTCCCTCCGCCCACTTCAGGGTTTCCGGTCTCAATAGGAACGAGAAGCAACATGGATTTTGATCAAAATTAACGTTCTCCGATTTGTTTTGGGTCTTGTTTTATAGTGTGGTCTGCATCAGTGTGATCGCTGTGAACGACGAGAAAAAAGGCGCGAGACAACTCGTCCACGAATGTCTCGTTGTTTGAATTCTTAATACTTTAGGGGCCATTACTCCGTTCGTAGTGGGTTCTGAGAAATTCTGCGGGCGCCATTGTGGTCAACGGGAAACTCTTCCCAAGAGAAGCGAAAAAACTGGAGAGCCATTCTGAGGTTCATATTCTTCACTTCGGCACTGCCGTTCAGTCCGCAAAGTGCGCTTGATTGCGAAATCGTGCTGCGGCGCGGTTGCGAGTATCCTCAGACAGGGATGTGGGATCACCCGGGCGGGGGGATCACCTGGGCACCAAAGGCCAAAAGTGCCCGGGTGATCCCACATCCTTGTCTGAGGATGTTCGCAACCGCGCCGCAGCAAGATTTCGCAATCAGGATGCACTTTCCGCACTGAACGGCAGTGCGGAGGTGAACTGTATGTGCATTTAAATATTTTTCAAGATGCAAAAAAATCAATTTGAAGGGTGTTATTCCAACAAAAACACTAAAAAACGCGAGAAAGCGTCTTCGCACGCCTCCTGACCAACTACTACGAGTTGCCCGCCGGAAAAAAGCGACGCTCATAGCGTGGCACTATGGAAGCAAACCGCAGTCTGTAATTCGATTAAAAAACCTGTAAACATCCGGTAAGCCCCAAGTATGAGTTCTGAAAGCTCATTCGTGATCAAACCGTATACCCAAAATAGAGATTTCGAATAGAAGTCAGTGTAAACACAAATCCTTCTCGTCATCCATTCAGTCGTCATCAATCCCCTTGACCAGATCCGCTAGCAAACAGAGCAATCAGCGCGTCTTACATTACCCTATTGGGAAGGGAAGGAGTCTGTCCCCGGCTGCTAAGTGTCTTTGTAGTAATCGCAGCGTGTTTGCTGATGAGGTCTGTTTGGATCGGGTGAGAAGTTCTTGCTTAACCTGCAGATTAGCGCGTTCCAATACCGTATGTATACATCCGTATAGTACATAGCTGGCTAGTGCCATGTATCTCATAAGTGCTTAACTATGTCAAGTGGTCTTTGTTAGCTGCGAACAAGTAGAGTTCAGAATAGTCTAACTTAAGATACTGTATTAAACTAGGGCTTGTTCAACTCAAGCCCCGATAGTTTTGAAAAGCTTAGTGAAATTTTCCCTCATTTCGATTACCCTGAGGCAATAAGGTAACTTCGGACACGGATAATTGATACCCAGGTCTATACCCGCAACATTGAAGACATGGTTCTCTAGAACATCGCGGAAAGGGTGAAACAAGTCCTGATTGGGTTTCGCTCAAAGGACCTGGCATTCGGATGTTCAGTATTCAAACGTTTCACCTTGATTTCAATTCTTCCTCCCCCTAGTGCTGACCGATTGACACTCATGATTATTCCCCTTTTTTTAAATATTAGCTGATCATTAGCTGAGGTAGTGTTTATACAGTCGGCATGGGTCCTAGTGATACTTCGCGTTACCTGTTGAAGGTTGGCGCAAATTCGGTGCCATATGCTTTAACATAAGTTGACCGGGTTTGCGTCAAGGCTGTACGTGCCGCAGATCGACAGCATAGAACTTTTACCCAATCATTTTTAGAGATTTCAATAATGTTTTATTTTATTTCACTATATTTTTCCAGCTTTTTTTTTACTTTTATTGATTGCTTATTTTATCTCATAATTCATTTCGTCTTTAGGTCTATCAAACAGAATTTTTTGTTATGTTGTTTGATTTTTTTTTGAATCCAAAAATGTGTTAGAGGTACGAAGTTGTCATGAGTAAATACTGAAGCCAACGAAGTATTCGTAACCTTCCGAAGTTTTTATAAAGTTTGACAACAGGTTACATAAATAAAAAATTCGTAGTATTTTGCATAATAAACATTTATTCGATAAGAAAGCAAGATCAAACGAAAACATCATATATAAAGTACGGTAAAACATTCAGAGCTATGTATAAAAAAATTATTCTGAAGTAAAGTGTTAAAAGAAAAAAAAATGAGGTGGCATTATGATAACCTCGGGATGAAAAAAAGCTCTAACACGAAAAAATTAAAGAAAATCAAAACAAAAAAAACCGTGTCAGAAAATACGAACGAAGGTTTTGTAAAATAAAGAATAAAAATAGGGTGTGCAATAGGAATTTTCAGTGAAACAAGTAATGCAAAATTATGAGAAATTGAAAAAAAATTAAATATTGACGAAAAAAAGTTTTAAAACTCGAAGAAAAGTAGATGACGTCAGTGATTGAAAAAATCTACTTCTAAAATCGATGAGAAAGCATTGAAAGCTTTGAAAAATTGCAATCAACGAATGCTTTCAGATCATTCCTTTACCCTTATTTTGCTATGGAGAACTTTCTATTCAGATTTCCGTCATTTATGTATTTGTTCTTTAGAGCGATATTCCATAGATCTCTATTCAAACCATTCTGATAGCATCATTGTCTGATTATTAGATTTTTTACAAAAATCTTACTTCCGAATATTGAGAAACTTCGTCACATATATGTAAGTCGAAGTACGTTGAAATAAAATATTTCTTTGGGACACTCGTGATCCAATTCAGCTTCAAACAAAACTTTTTGCCCAATGATACATTGTCATTTCCCTGTCTGCAATTTCGCAGGTGATTCTCGGCTCCGAGCCACACCGAACGGGAACCGGAGCCGCCTGACAGCTCATCTCGTTCTCCGAATATCCCGGGCCACCGCTGTTGCTGTCTGGGCTACTCCAGTTAATCCGGACAGTAACAGAAGTGGCACGGAAAGCAACAGAAGCCGAGCCACAGATTGTGAGAATGAACCGAACTGTCAGGCGGCTCCGGTTCCCGTTCGGTGTGGCTCGGAGCCGAGAATCACCTGCGAATTTTCAGACAGGGAAATGACAATGTATCATTGCACAAAAGGTTTTGTTTGAATCTGAATTGGATCACAAATATCGCAAGAAATTAGCCAAGTTCTGAGGCAAATCGATAGCTTTTTGGAACTCCGTCATTTATGTACTACTTATGGCGATATTCCATAGATTTCTATGCAAAACAATTTTCATAGTATCGTTGTTTGATAATATTTATTTACATTATAATTTGTAGCTTTTGAAGTCAATTTGTAGACTTTTTTCTAGAATTCCATCATTTAGATATTAATGATGGTAATGATGGCGATGTTTAACATGAATTAATTTTCCCCTCTAGGAATTCTAAAACTGTACAAAAATACCATAGAACAAATTTCATATCGTCATGTAATTATGAAAAATCTCTATACATATCAATGTTTTTCCGAAAATTTTCTGAGACCAAATCCCTCTAAATATGCTGAAAAATCAAGAAGTTTGTCCGTCAGCTAAGGCAGTCCATCGATCGTCCCGCAGGTTCTTGTTCCTTCAGTTCACCCCACTGTAACCCTATCGTATCGAGCGGCGTGAAGCTTCCTTCGAACAATAGAAGGAGTCTCTTAGGAAGCCGCCGCCACCACACGATCGTATTCATTTCTTGTGCGTTGGCTGCACAAAGCAATTTGATGAAAGAACATAATTCGCAAAAATTAGCTCGATTTTGTAAAAAAGCGGGAAACACAAAAAATGGTTATTGAAAAGTTGCAGACCATTGAGGAAGAGCAGCACTCTTGTGAAAAATACATGCTGTCCTTTTCAGAGCGGCATTCCGCTCTGCAGTTGCAGACAACCGCGGTTGCGGCGAGCAGCACGTCGATATTCGTGGTCCCGGCACGATTACCCCCACGATCAACGTGCTGTGTGCTGCAACCACGGTTTCGCTTGGAGTGCAGAGCGTAATTTAAACCCGACAAGGACTGTGTGTCAACATTTTAAAAACTCTACATTGAATCACGAAGATTTCATAACCAATCTGCGGTTCACGGGCAGCCGTATCACAGCAAGAATATCGACTGTCGAGCGTGTGGGGGTGACCCCGTTATGAATGAAATCTGTCGTTTTTCCATAGCAGCATTCGCCTAGTTCTTCATTTTTAGCTCTCATCTTCCAACCCCTTCTTTCCCTTCTCTTTCCGCGTTTAACATTCGTCAAATCTGGAGCGTAGGTACAGTTTAGACTTTAGTATTTATATGTATGTTTATATATCCAACGTTATTTTCATCGCTGCGACTCAGAGAGAACAGTTCCTACTACACACAAACCTCTGAATCTCAACGCTGTCAGTAAGATGGTATCTCACTTTATCGAAGAAAATCAGCGGTCAAACTTGATAGTTATGAGTGTTTGAGGGTCCTCCATCCATTGAACCCACTGCCGTGTAATTTTATCGATTTTCTGAAATAATCGATATTAATGATTCTTCGCAAAAATCAATAAAAACTGTGGAAGTGGATTCCATCGATAGAGGACCTTCGACAACCCCTGAACCTTCCGTTTCGCCTCTGCTTTTTCACTGTAGATGGAAATAACCATCGCACTGCTAGCGTTGACCTATGAGATTCAGAGTTCTGTCTACTACACTTGATATTCCTCCTGAACATCTCTGCATCCTAAAATCCATGATAAAGACTGACTGCAACAGGAAATTTCACATAAAAAAACAAAAGAGAAAAAAATTCCTGAAAGGGTTTTTTTCTTTATTTTAGATGTTCATCGCATTTCCTTTCTAAAAGAAGTGTTTTCGAACAGAAAACTTAACTCATCAAAACTGCTGGGATTACAGAGACAAAACATTAATAGAATAATTTTACTATAAAATTTGAAAATTAAAGTGTCGTCAATCTCTGGTTTGTGGAAAGCCGCGTCGCTGCCACGAGCGCGCGTGTCGAGCGTGTGGGGGTGATCCCGTTGTGGATGGAAGATCGATAATGCGCTTATTTTCCCTATTCTCTTTTCTCTTCGTATAGTTTATTTGGGTAGCTAGTTTATATTTACTGTCTACCGCAATGTTAAAAAACAATGTGCGGTTGCGGTCACACACTAAAACTACGATGGAAAACCTGGCTCTTTGTCAGATTTCACTATCGATCGACAGCACAGCTGATTTTCCGGGTGAGTTACAGTTTTTCTTTTTTTCTTGTCTGTTTCGGCATTATTTTTGTTTTTAACTGTTTAAATATTGCGAATAGAGGCTATTCTTAGTGCGTGAGGGATTTTAGCTGTTTGTTCGAAAGCTCGAAGTGTCTCTTTTTTCGAAAATCTGTTTTGATGTCGAAAAAATGGCAAATTTATCTCGCACACTAAGAAAATTCCCTATTCGTAATATTATAAGAGTCAGAAACAAAAATGAAGCAGAAACAACCAGAAACAAACATGAAAAAAAGAAAACCCGTAACCCACCCAGAAAATCAGCTGTGCTGTCGATCGATAACGAAATCTGGCAAAAAGCCAGGTTTTCCACCATAGTTTTAGTGTGTGTGACCGCAACCACACCACGTCCTTTTAACATTGTGGTAGACTGTAAAATATAAACTAGCTACCCGAAGAAACTATACGAAGAGAAAAGAGATCAGGGGAAACAAGCGCATTATCGATCTTTTTATCCATTACGGGGTCACCTATACACGCTCGAAACGCGCGCAGCGACGCGGCTTTCCACCAACCAGAGACTGACGACACTTTGATTTCCAAAACTTATATGAAAAATGTTCTATTATTTTTTGCCTCTGTAATCCCTGCAGTTTTCATGAGTTGGGTTAAATTTTCTGTTTGAAAAAACTTTTGTCGGAAAAAAATACGATGAACATCTATACCCAAGAGAAAAAACCCTTTCAGAAAGAAAATTTTTGTTTTTTTTTCTTTCGTTTTTTTGTGAAATTTCCTGTTCCAGCCAGTCTTTATAAAGCATTTTAGGATGCAGAGATGTTGAGGAAGAATAGCAGGAGTAGCAGGAACTGTTCTCTCTAAGTCGCAGCAATGAAAATAACGTTGGATGTATAAACATACATATAAATACTGAAGTCGAGTGAGGTCATTTGATTCCTAGTCGACTAATACAGATGCTAAAGAGTCATTTGGAGATTTAACCGCGCGGAATCGTCAACTTTCAAATTATTCGAGAATCTGATCAATCAGAAACTTAAATTCTTGATATACAAAAACCGAATATTCGAAATTCCGAATCATCCGAATCGTCACCTATTGAAGAACATTCGAGTTGTCAAAACACATATAGGGAAAAGCTAGAAGTTCATTTGAGATGAGTGGTATGGCGTCTCTATGACGTTGTTCATAGTTCCGCATCCGAGCGGCGCAGAGAGGTTAAATTCTATCATATCGATCGTGCCGCGGAGTGCGATCAATATTATAGAAATACACTGTGCTGCGCCTTTCGGCGGCGGAAACGTAAACGGCGCCTTATATGTTCTATAGCAGAGTCGATCTTGACGCGTCGCATGATCACCTTGGTGCGGTAGGCATAATTTATACTTTCGCCGCAGAGTGGTCCTAACAAATTGATCAGGCGCCTATACACAATCGACGAAGCAAGATTACACTTTGCCTGGAGCAACAGCGACGCTACATGGGGCGCTGTGCTTCGCCTCCCGGCGGCGGAACTATACAGGGGGCCTGAGTCTTATCAGAGTCCCAGAACGTCCTGATTTGCGTTTACCGTTGCGGCGAGGCATAGTCATGGTTGAAGACTAAGCAAATGAAAAGAATCAAATAAACACATATTTACGATGTAAACGTGAGTCCCAAATATTTGGAAATTGAAGAACGCAGCTATGGCTGTGCCCATTAGTTCCCATAAACCTGATAAATATTACTTTCTTCAGACTATACTCCAAATCTGAATTCCTAGAAAAAAAGCCTAAAAAATAAAAAATACAAAATTTTAGTAGATTGAGCAGACGCATTGATACGACATATCCGGATAGGTCTGCCCTTCAAGGGTAAAATAGCATCTGTAGATTACACCTTTACCATCTATGAGTCGCAGCGACAGACGCAGCGTCTATGTACACTCTATCACTCCGAGCGAGTCCGCCGATAGAGAGGAAGAAGAGACAGGAACCTTGTCTCTGCGACTTTGTGCTGCCTCAGTATTGAATGGCTACGCGCGGCAGAGACGCTTAGGAAAAGTTTCTGCCTCTCTGGACCCTTCATTGGCAGGCTGCATTAGAACAGATTGAAGAGGAACTTTTTGGGTTTGGGGAAATTGAAGCCGCGGAGTCCCTAATTTTCACGAACACATAAGAGCTTGCTCATGTCGCTGCGGCAAAGTATGTTTTCGACTACAGATCAGACAGATTGACGGTTGAAAAGGAGTAATTGAAATCCAGAACTTTTTTAACCAGCTTGTAAAGATTGTCCACCCACGCGGTCAGCGCGCGCGTTGAGCGGCCGTCGCGAAAGCATTTTCTCGACGATCCTTTCCACAGCTGTAACCAGCTGACTGGGATACTTTCCACTAATCGTCTAATGATCCTGGAAATCGATTTCTCCAAGTTCGAAAAATTTCTCCACGACGGACGCTCGTAACGCACGCCGACCGCGTGAGCGGACAGTTCCTTCCGAACAGACTTTAAGAAGTTTGGTTTTTACTCGATCTATAACACATTATTTTCTACCACGGGCTTTCAGGAGTTTTCAGTTCAACAAAAGCCTTCGGAAAATTTTGAAGGACTCCTCGCCCGGCACATTTTTTCTTTACTCTAAGTTTCAGTGAAATTTTCGAAATCACTTCCACGTTTCGAATTCTTTACGGGCAAAAAAAATTGGCGGCTGATACATGTCCTGCTTGAAGACTTTATTATGTTAATTATTACAAGGTTATGATATCCAAAAAACTGCGCTATCCAGACTTCTGAGCTATTTCCATGCACCGTTTGCTGCTTTGCAGGAAACCCGCCTCAAGGATAGACCCGTCATCAGCGTCGGAGAGTACACCATCTACTGCGGTAACGCTGACGATAGGAGAGTGGGAGGCTGTGCAATAGCTGTAAGGAAGGATTTCAATGGTATGGTGAAGGAGTTCGGCTCAACGTCGTGTCGGAATGCATTCGTACGACTGCGGGATCACAGAGGATTCAATCTGTGGATAGTGAGTGCTCATGCGCCCACTGAAACCGCCGAAGACAATTCGAAGGATGCGTTTTATGAGGAACTCAATACGTTGCTGGCCAGGATACCTTGTCAACATGCTGTTGTCGTGGGGATTGACGCAAATGCGAAGATGGGACTTGATCAGGAATCCGAAGTACTCGGTAAATGGTTCACCCAGTGGAGCAAACATCGGACAATGGCTACCGCCTTGTCGACTTTTGTGAACGCAGTGGTCTGATTATTGCATCGACATTCAAGAGGAATCATCGCCGCCATCAGCTTACGTGGCAGGGACCAACCCGGCTATCTCCAGAAGAGCAGCGGAAGCGGAAGATGACAACTTTGAAACTACAGCTTGACTATGTCCTGACGAGGAATATTCCAGTATCTGGACATTCGAAGATCTAGAGCTGTGTGGGATGTCGCATTCGATTCGGATCACCGTCCTGTTCTGTTGAACTTCACTGCGAGGATTCATAAGAGGAAGCGAGGGCTCCAGCCTCTCCAGAGGATTGACATGACAAGTCTCAGAGATGAAGAGTGCAGAAGGAATTTCCGACAACGCGTTTCTATTCACATCGGAGTACGGACTAAAAGAAACTTTGCGACGCGGATTCTTTTGTCAAGTGCATCCAGGACGCTTCGAAAGAGGCACTCCCGGTTGTACAGCCTAAGAAGAAGTTCGCCTACGTCTCCAGAAGAAACAACGTCTACCTACAACAGAGTATGTGCTCTCCGAACTGCAGGAAACTTCGTGGAGGAGAAGCGTCTGAGGAGGAAGTTGCGTCGGCAGCTTCAAAGTGACCGCGAACGAGAGTGGACGTGTAGAGCTAAGGAGTTCGAGAAGGGTTGGGAGGAGAAGAATCCGAGGAAAGCCTACACGTTGCTGCGACAGTATAGCGGGAAGATGAAGAGATGTTCTCCTGTCTTGAACACTACCAATGGAGTTGCAGTTGGTGATGCGACGCTGCCAATATGGAAGGATTACTTCAGTTCACTACTGAATCGTCCAGCGCCATCAGTACCTAAGCTCCCGCATGTTCAGAGAGCACATTACTATGTCAGTGAGGAACCGCCGACTGAGTCTGATGAAGTTTTGGATTGTGTCCGGAAAATGAAGAATGGAAAGGCAGGTGGAGATGACAACATCACTGCTGAAATGCTGAAAGCTCTTCCTCCGTCTGGGATTCGTGAGATGGCCAAGACCATCCGTGCCATATGGATGAGCGAAAGGATACCTGATTCCTGGAGACATGCGATCATCGTACCTCTTCACAAGGAGCTATCCGTCACGGATCCTAAGAACTACAGAGGAATCTCTCTACTTCGTGTCATGTACAAGGTTTTAGAACGTATCATTCTCGAGCGACTTATCAAACATCGTGAAGGAACGACCAGAGATGAGCAAGCCGGTTTTCGACCTGGAAGATCGACCATCGACCAAGTGTTCGTCGTGAGAAGAGTAATTGAATCGTGGCAGCGGTTTTCGAAGCCATTACAGCTTGCTTTTTTGGACTTTGAAGCCGCGTTCGACTCTCCTCATCGTGGTCGATTGCTCAATGCTCTGGGAGCAGATGGAGTCCCGGAAAAGTATGTTCGGTTAATCGAGGACATGAACAAAGGAACAACAGCAGCAGTTCGTACACCTGTCGGATTTACGTCAGCTTTCGAGGTGAAAACAGGAGTAAGGCAAGGAGCCGTTGCAGGACCTTTTCTTTTCAACTTCGCCGTTGATGACATCATGCGTAGAGTTGCAGAACAGTTTCCTGCGGATGTGATCCTAACACCATCAGGACGCTCCCTTGTCGACCTGGAGTACGCCGACGACATTGTGTTATTCGCTGAAAACAACGCAAACTGCAAAGGATTGTGAACCTCGTTTCGAAGTATGCCGCAGCCTATGGACTTCGTCTTCGTCCCGACAAATGCAAAGCAGATGTGGAGTCTCTCAGAGGCCTTCAACTGGAGTTTGTGTGGACGGACAACGTATCGAACTGGTGGACGATTTCTGTTATTTGGGCTGTTTGCTGAAGAATTGCTGAAGAACGATGGTAGTTATGCAGCGGATATTCGACAACGATGTGCAGCTTCGTCTGCATTCAATTCTCTAACCAAGTGTTTGTGGTCTACCACCATCGCGAAGGAAGTCAAGTTGCGCTGTCTACCTATCCGCTATTCGCCCCATCATGATGTACGGATCGGAGACGTGGGCAGCACCGAAAACGCAGATGGAAAGGTTGGATTGCACGGAGAGGAAGCTTTTTAGGCGTTTGCTTGGATATTTCAGGCCGCGTGTATGCCATAACGAAGACCTTTACAAGGAAATCGACGCAGTACATCAACGCTTGACACGAGGGAGCAGCCAGCACCTCCTCACCCCACCCCAAGCAGCAATGGAAACTCGACGTCGACTCGACTGCTCGGGCATATACTAAGAAGAACGCCGGATCGTCTCGTACAACACGCTCTAAAAATGCTTCCAAATCCTGTCTGGAAACGGCCACCTGGGCGTAGGCGAAAGTTCTGGACGGATGTGGTTAAAGAGGATTTAAAGTCACTCGGCATCGAAAGACAGTTCAGGCGCGATGTTTCGTTTCGCAGGAAATGGAATAGTGACAGCTGGATGGAATGTGTTCAAATTGTGGCTGAAGACCGTGAAAAATGGACACGGCTGACTACTAGGACGGCACACCTCGGTGAAGATGCGGAATGACCGCGTCAGGCGAAAGCCAACCGATTAAGTCAAGTAAGTCAATTACAAGGTTGCTAATAAATTATCTCGCATTCCAGGCATTCATTCATGGGTATTCAGATTATTCATTTAGGGAAATTAGCAGCCGTATGAATGATAAAGACCGTGAAATCGGTCAAGTGATTGAGAAATGGTCGTGACACATTTCCCCCAAGTTTTGGAACAAAAAATGAACAAAAAAAGTAGGAAAATTTAAGCACTTAAATGCTCTATAACTTAATAATAAGATGAATACTTACAAGAAGAGTGTGCTAATTATATGAGGAGTGATTTCCAAGAATTATTCCATTAAAAGAAAATTAAAACGAAAAATATATAATGAAAATACAGCAGACTTTTTGCAACAGAAAAAATTCACGATCTGAGTAGTATAAATAATAAGTGTACATCATTGGTCCGCAAAAAAACAACAGGCTCATTAAGTCATAGATATAATAATGAGCAGAAAAATACCCTATGTAGCTAAATTACAGTGATATCCAAGGACGATAGGCTATCTACGCCAAATGTTGTCTCGGTAATTATGCCGCATGAATTGAACTGAATATATTCAGCAACCTACCGAATTGTGAGGAGTTCGCCTGCTGTAACAACTCGACCCATTGTTGTGACCAGAGTCGGCTTTGACTAGACGGTGAGTCGGATAGTCCGGTGAGGAACGGATTTGCAGACGCCATCTGCAATCGCGGATGTGTTAGGCTTACTTTCCAGGGTAACGAAATTATGTCCAGTAGCCTATCCACAGGATTTGTAGAGAGTTTAGTCGAAAAACGCGATACCCTTTGGAAGACCATCAAAACGGTCGAGCTCGCGCCATGCACTCGTCTAACACTCCGAATGATTAGGCGATTCGAGGGTGGTGTTTTCCAAAATATCGAATGAAGGAATTTCTGGTTCACTCACTTTTTCTGAAAGCTTACGCCTATACAGCTGGGAAATATTTCAGTGATTTTCGTGAACGAATCCTGAGAGATCTTCCAGCAGATATGCTGAAAGTTTGAAAAAACTGAATAATTCAAAATCATTCAATTAATCCAACAACTGGTTTGAAAGTTTTCGAATGAATAAATTTCATGGAAAATGCTCTTTGAAAGTTCCGAATGAATAAGTCTTTATTTCGATTGATTTAATGCACTCAAATACTGTCCACTATTCGAATTGATTAGATATCTCAATCTAATCAGTGTATACCCAATTTTCTAAATGAATAGGAAAACTAATGAGCAACTTCTAGTGATCGAATATTCGAAAAATGTCAGGTGAAAATAATTCAACATATGGGAAATTGTACATTCAAAATTTGCTAATAAGCTGAATAATTTAAACTCGTGAATCAATCGTTTATTCGATAAAACGAATAAATCAACATTCGGAATATATTGAATCAGCGCACGTGTGGCGTAGCGGCAGCAGGCGCCGCATTCTCTGCAGACTGTAGGGGGTTCGATCCTCGCCCACGGCCGACCAAACCTCCTATCCCTCTGGGATCGATAAATTGGAACCAGACTAATCTTACTGATTTTAAAACAGAATGACCGCTGCTATGTAATGGATAAGCCCGAAACACATTCAAGCCTCTACTATAACGAAGTCGACCGTGTGAAGCATCCCATCCGGCAATGGAGACGCCGAATCATCAATCTCTTTTTTCTTTCTTTTTTCCTCTCTGCTACATTGAATCGACCTCCAGGATGAGTGAATATTCAAAATCTATCCGGAGAAATCAAATATTACGGGGCACTTCATTCTATTTGGGAAATGAAATTGGTCGGCTTCTCAAATATTTGGCTGGTTCCCAAAAACAAAAATATCCGATTTTTTCAGTATTCGGCACATTTAGGTGACGAAGTTCAAATATTCAATCACAAATGTTCAAATGAGCATTCAGAAATCTCCTTTTTTCAAAATTTGTATGAATGTTAAAAAACAAGACCCTTGTAGGTGTTAATCAAACAAGAAACAGTTTTGAAACAATCTTCCAAAAATGATTTTAAAAATCCACTTTTTCGAAATTACTAAAGGACCTGATTTGAAAGAATTTTCTACTGAAATCTTCAAAAAGGTCGTACTCGGATAGCCCATCAATCGGAAATTGAGAACCTGTCACGGAAACGATTCATTCACCCGAAAACTCGCGTCGAATGAGAATCTAAAGCGCTCCCTCTTGAATGAAAAAGTTGTCTGAGCAAAATCGGAGGTTACTTGCTGATTTTCTATTCTAGACCGTGCCAGGCACTCGTCTGACAATCAGCACTGTAGAGCGCATGATTAATTGTACAAAGACCATATAAATCAACTATTTGGTCGAAAGCCATGTACATAAGGGTGACTTGTAGTTTTCTGAACTTCTTAACGAATTCCAAATCTTGCAAAAACTTTTCTTAAGGCTTTTGACCTCTGTTGAAAGTAAAAACCTTACTTTCAACAGGGGTCGAAAGTTGGATTTTCTCAAAGTTACTCTGCTGAAGTCCGAAAAGTCTGAGGAGTATGTCGGATATTTTAAAGTATTTTGAAATCTCGTCTGTTATAAAGCGATTAGTGATTAGTCATTTTAGAACAAAAACTCACTAGTTAGTTGAAAAAGTACTTGTAAACGGCTATTGCACAAGGTTCGAGAGCTGTTTTCAAGTGCTTTGTGGCATGTTTTGTATGCAAAATTGGTTCTTGTTGGATCTTTTGGTATTTTTCACACTCGAGAAGAAGAACAAATCAAGAATCAAAAAAGTAAGGCACAGCTTTATGCTCGTTACAGATATTCAAATATCTTAAAATCAGTTTGGGATTCCATAGCCTCTACAGAAATTTTCCGGATATTCTGCACTCGAAATATAACTCACTATTATCATAGCCTTACCTGTACATGAGGTAATAATACATCAAAGTAGGAAAGTGTCTGAGCAATTGGAGCCGATGTGGCAGTCACCCGCTCGTCGGGTTGCTCACTTTGACCGGCAGAAGTGGTCGCTGGACTGTCCACTAGTCGATCAATTGAGAAATTCAGGGACATCTCAGAGTGTAGAAATACTATGCAGTAGTAGAAGTGGTAAGGTAGGATAGTCTTTCAGACCAGATTGCTGTTGATGACTGGAGCTGACTGGTTGTAATGGATGCTGTGGGCTTTTAGCGCGGTGAGTACCGCCTTCTAGCCAAATATTCTGTGGCGGGGCGGGGCGAAGCACAGACTTCCCGCGATGCTGATTGGCCAGTCGCCGAGCAGCGACCACCGCAGTGAAGTCCACCGTCGGCTGTCATCAATTCCTCTCATCTTCACGGAGGTCATCATCACTATTCAAAGTCTAGGGCTTGGGGTGGTGTTAAATGACTTTGATTACTCGTTTTATGGATTGTAGTACCGTTCGAAATACAACTTTGTGTCAGTACATTCTATAATCACAAATAAGCCATCCATAGGTTATGAGAAATCACAATAGTGCACCATTTTCAACGTCACTGCAGCGTTTTCCTGTTTTAATAAGACTTTTCAACTTTTTTATAAGAACAAAACTATAGGAAACTAGCCCTGAAACTTTGGGACCAGGAAACCGCAAGAAGTCATAGTGACCATTTCTGAGTTGGGCTCCGCAGAAAAGGTCAAGGATTTGGCATTGCTCTAAAATGTAGTGAAATTGTTTCATTAGATTTGGCTATCAGACAGATTTTCTAAATGTAGTGAAATAGTTGAATCGATTTGGCTGTTGTTGGTATATGAAGATAACATAATCATTAAATGTAGTGAAATTGTCGCAAACGGATTTGGCAGAAGCTCTATGAATTATCACAGTCAAATCACGCGTCAGAAGGTCCTCTGGCGAGCGAATGAAGACAGAAAGAAAAAAAAATAAACCTCAGTCAACAATGCTGAACGAAACGTGGCCTTATGGGCTAGAAATAAGGTTCTCGAATGTTATTCTGCCTTTTCAGTGTAGCTCCCACTTAGGTACTAGACCTTCCCTCTTCCCTCACTGATTAGATAAAAATCACGAAAACGAAATGTAACACAATTTATTAGCTACTGACGCTATGTCTTCGTGTCCTCAACGCTTTCACGATCTCACATTGTATGGAAACGTTTTTGCTGCTAGACTTATTCTTGTTCTCATTTGGTTCAATATGCGCTCCAAGAAAACCACTTCTGACGCGTGATTTGACTCTGATAATTCATAGAGCTCCTGCCAAATCCGTTTGACAATTTCACTACATTTAATGATTGTGTTATCTTCATATACCAACAACAGCCAAATCGATTCAACTATTTCACTACATTTAGAAAATCTGTTCGATAGCCAAATCTAACGAAACAATTTCACTACATTTTAGAGCAATGCCAAATCCTTGACCTTTCAGTGGAGCCCAACTTTCAGAAATTTCACTTTACAAGGGTTTCCTTCTAAAACATCGTCAATCTCTAAAAGTCAAGTTGTTGTTTTTTTTCGAAAACATAGTGGTAGAAATAGAGGAGACAACCGCTCCATTGCTAAGACTGCAAGATAATTGCTGCAACGCGGCTTGACCAACAAATAGATGCAAGGCATATACTTTTTGAATTTAAAAGTCGAAAAATGAAGAAATGAGCTTCAAAATGACCCAATTGTACAGGTTCTAGGCACTATTCTAGACGGGGGCACGCACCATTCAAGACAGAAATGAAATGAACGGCTAATTTCTTGAAAGTTGGGCTCCGCAGAAAAGGTCAAGGATTTGGCATTGCTCCTAAATGTTGTGAAATTGTTTTATTGGATCTGGCTCTCAACTCTGATTTTTCAAATGTAGTGAAATTGTCGAATTGATTTTGCTGTGATGATACTATATGCAGATAACATAATCATTGAATCTAGTGAAATTGTTGCAAACGGATTTGGCAGGAGCTCTATCAATTATCACAGTCAAATCACGCGTCAGAAGGGTTTTCCTTGGAAGCGCATATTGAATCGAATGAGAAACAGAATAAACCTAGCAGCAAAACGTTTCTATACAATGCGAACCGTGAAAGCATTGAGGACACGAAGACATAGAGTCAGTAGCGAGTAAATTGCGTTAGATTTCGTTTTCATGATTTTATCTCATCAGTGAGGGAAGGTCTGGTACCTTATTGTCAGTGGGAGCTACACTGAAAGGGCAGAATAGCATTCGGAAACCTTAATTCCCTAGCCCATAAGGCCACGTTTCGTTCAGCATTGTTGACTGAGGATTATTACTTTTTTCTTTTTGTCTTCATTCGCTTGCCAGAGGACCTTCTGACGCGTGATTTGACTGTGATAATTGATAGAGCTCCAGCCAAATCCGTTTGCAACAATTTCACTAGATTTAATGATTATGATATCTGCATATAGTATCATCACAGCCAAATCAATTCGAAAAAATTTCACTACATTTGAAAAATCAAGTTGAGAGCCAGATCCAATAAAACAATTTCACAACATTTAGGAGCAATGCCAAATCCTTGACCTTTTCTGCGGAGCCCAACTTTCAGAAATTTCACAACTTTTTACCCTTCTACAATATCGTCAAGCTCCAGAAGTCAAGTTGTTTTTTTTTCGAAAACATAGTGGTAGAAATGAAGAAACAACCGCTCCGCTGCTAAGACTGCAAGATAATTGTTGCAACGCGGCTTCCTACAAATAGATGCAAGGCATATACTTTTGAATTTAAAAGTCGAAAATGAAGAAATGAGTTTCACAATGACCCAATTGTACAGGTTCTAGGCACTCTTCTAGACGGAGAGGGCACGCACCACTCAAGACAGAAATGAAATGAACGGCCCATTGGTGAGGCTACCAGTCGAAGTATTTCCTGCAGAGCTCTAATAAAAACAATGATTGATAGCGCAGTATCAGGCCTCTTTTATCAGAGTTTTCCATCATTTCTATGAGTTTTTGTAGCTTGAGCCCCTCTAGTGAAAGAAAATGTTGAAGGGCCCATGAAAAACCTTCATTTGTAACGAAAAGTCAATCGGAACACATTGTAAATACGAATTTGAATTTCGCGCCAAAATCATTTTCGGAGTCTTTCTGCATGTGGAGTTCGTGCCGTAACCAATTTTTCCTGTTATCTTACTGTCGCACCAACATTCTAGGAAAAAGGGCTAGATGACTGGTGAGAATTGGTGGCGGATATTAACCTCATCGTCCAACGTTTTTGACTCGCCAAAGTTTTACCATTGTGGTCTACCGGGCTCAATCATGAAATTGAGCCTGAAAATGGAAATTGATTTCCAGCGCGAACGATAGTTAAGTGCGCCAGAAGAGGACTACCGCAATCTCAGGAATGATGTTATTCGGCTCTCGTAAACAAATTTGATGATACCCAATTGATCAATGATAAAGTATAAAAAGTAGTGAAGAGCGGTGTGTCTTGATTCACACACTGTCCTTCTCTAGGGGTCAGCAGTTGAGGATCTGCCTGGACTAAAAGCAGGAAACATCACCACCTGTAGGGAAGATGAAGCGAAATCGGAGTCAGAACTTAGAAAATTTTAGAGCCAACTCGAGTGAGATTACGGTAGCCCTGTTCTGGCGGACTTAACTATCGTTCTTGTAGATTCGGAGGCCTGGCTTGCATACGGTGTCCTGAACATTGAACTGAGGTCCTGCACACCCCTACTGAGATCCAGCACACATTCCTATAAAGTCCTGCTCATCCTTACAGGGGTCTTGCACACTGCTTTCATGGGATGTCCTGCACACTCCTACTCGGGATGTCCTGCACACATTCCACGAAGTTCTGAGTCATCCTTACAGAGGTCTTGGCACAACTGCTTTCTATGATGTCCTGCACTGACTCCTACTAAGGTCCTGGCACACATTCCATGATGTCCTGCACACCCTCTATTGGGGGTTCCTGCACACGCTTCATGATGTCCTGCACACTCCTACTGGGATTGTCTTTTGGCAAGACATTCCAATGAAGTTCTGATCATCCTTACAGGGTCTTGCACACACGTTGTCATGATGTCCTGCACACTCCTACTGAAGGTCCTGCACTACATTCCATGATGGTCCTGCACACCCCTATTGAGCTGGTCCTGCAAGACGTCTGTACCAGACTGATGTCCTGGGTAATTTTACTAAGGCCCTCACACACATTCCATGACGTCCTGCTCCAACCCTACTGGGGTCCACACACATCGCTTCACTGATGTCCCTGCACACTCCCTACTTTGATGTCCTGCACACATTCCATGAAGTCACTGCTCATCCTTACAGGAGTCCTTGGGCACATGTTTCATGATGGTTCCTGCACACTCCTACTAAGGTCCTGGCACACATTCTACGACGTGTCCTGCACCACACCCTGATTGGGGTCCTGCACAGGTCCCACTGACTGTCCTGGGTGACAGCTCCTACTGATGTTCTGGGCACACATCTTCTACGATGTCCTGCACACCCCTACTGGGGTCTCTAGGCACAGGTCTCTATAATTGTCCAAAGCACACACTTCTTACTGGGGTCCTGCACAGGCCCCATGATGTCCTACACACTCCTACTAAGGTCCTGCACCACTCCTACTGAGGTCCCGGGTGCACACATCTCTACTACGACGCCCGTCCTGCACACTCCCTACTGGGGTCCTGCAACACTTTTGTTCCACTGATATCCTGCGCACTCCTACTGAGGTCCTGTACACAGGTCCTGATGAGACTGTCATGCACACATCTTCCATGATGCTGCACACCCCTTATTGGGGTCCTGCACACACGGTTCCATGATGTCACTGTGTAATTTTACTAAGGCCCTACACACATTCCATGATCGTCCTGCTCCAACCTACTGGGGTCCTGCACACACGCTTTCATTATGATGTCCTGTACACATCCTACTGATGTCCTGCACACATTCCATGAAGTCCTGCTCATCTCTCTACAGGAGTCTTGCACATGTTTCTATGGCGATGTCCTGCACACTACTAAGGTCTCTGCACACATTCTACGACGTCCTGCACACTCCCTACTGGGGTCCTGCAAACCAAACACCCATGATGTCCTACACACTCCTACTGATGTCAGCTCTGCACACATTCTAGCCGGATGTCCTGCACACCTCACTACTGGGGTCCTACAGCAGTTCTCCCATGGGATGTCCTGCACACTTCTACTGGGGTCCTGCACAGGCCTCCATGATGTCCTACACACTCCTACTAAGGTCCCTGGGCACACTCCTACTGAGGTCCACTTGCACACATCTCTACGACGTCCTGCACACCCCTACTGGGGTCCTCGCAGACGATTCCATGAGTATCTCTGGGCTTTCCACTCTTGCACTGAGGTCCTGTACAGGTCCCATGCAATGTCATACACACTCCTACTAAGAGGTCCTGCACACCCCCTACTGTGGGTCTCTGCACAGGTCCTAAGGATGTCTCTGCACACACTCCTACTAAGGTCTCTGCAACACTCCCACTGAGGTCTCCTTTGAGTCTCACAGTCTACCATGACGTCCTGCACACTTTATTGGGGTCCTGCACAGGTCCCAAAATGTCTCTTGGGCACACTTTACTGAGGTCCTGTACTACTCTCTTACTGGGTGGTCCCCTGTGCACAGGTCCTATGATGTCCTACACACTCCTACTGGAGGTCCCGTGCACACTCTCTACTGAGGTACTGCACACATCTCTACGATGCGTCCTGCACACCTTCTACTGAGATCCAGCACACATTCCCATGAAGTCTCTGCTCATCCCTTACAGAGGTCTTGCACACGTTTCATGATGTCCTGCACACTCCTACTGATGGGTCCTGGCACACATTCACCTAACGAAGTTCTGATCATCCTTACAGGGGTCTTGCACACTTTGTTTCATGATGTCCCTGCACACCCTACTAAGGTCAGTCCTGGCACTACATTCCATTGATGTCCTGCACACTTCTTATTGGGGTCCACACGCTTCACTGATGTGCCTGTGTAATTTTACTGGGTCCCACACATATCCCTATGACGGTCCTGCTCCTAACCCTACTGGGAATACTGGTACACGCTTCACTGATGTCCCGTACACTCCTACTGATGTCCTGCACACGATTCCATGTAAGTCCTGCTCATCCTTACAGGGTCTGCACATGTTTCCCATGATGTCCTGCACACTCCTACTAAGGATTCCTGCACACATTCTACGACGTCCTGCACACCCTTTACTGGGGTCTCTGCACAGGTCCCATGATGTCCCTGCACTCCTCATGACTGATGTTCTCTGCAAGTGGCACATTCTACGATGTCCTGCACACCCCCTACTGGGGTCCTACACATGATTCCACTGATGTTCTTGCACACACTTTACTGGGGGTCCTGGCATTGAGGTCCCCATGATGTCCCTTACCACTCCCTACTAAGGGTCCTGCACACTTCCTACTGGAGGTCCTGCACACATTCTCTACAGACGTCCTGCACACCCCTACCTGGGGTCCCATGCACACGTCTCCATGACATCCTGGCGCACTTCTACTGAGGTCTCACTGTACAGGTCCCCATAATGTCATACACACACTCCTACTGAGAGGTCCTGCACACCTTTACTGGGGTCATGCACAAGGTCCATGATACGTCCCGTCACACTCCTACTGGCTGGGTCCTGCAGCACTCCTACTTTGGAGGTCCTGGCACACATATCCTACGACGTCCTGCACACCCCCTACTGAGGGTTGCTGTAGTTCTCCACGACGTCCTGCATACCTTCGTATGCTGGTCTCGCATTTAGTCAAACTGACACTGTCAGCACACCCTGCGACTTGACTTCTTGATCTTTGAAAGTGCGCATGGTACAAACACATACGCCACGCTCAAACAACTCTTCCTCCCGTATAGCGGTCCTGTTCCAAGTTTTTCAGACGTTTAGGAGTACACCAAATTCGCTAGATAGCAAGGTATTTATGGTGAGTCTCTAAGAAAACAATGACTGATACAACGCGAAAAACCCGTCTGATTTTTATAAACTAATCTTGAGAGAGGCCGGTTTCCGAGTTTCCAAACGCTCCGTTAGGGGCCCAGGAAGTCATTATGGTGAGTTCGTGACAACCGATATTTTCGTGCATTCCTGTGGTCTGGTTTACATCTAGTCACAAATTTTCGAGCGATTTGGTCCACGCCTTCCCAAAAATGGTTTTCGACGGATGCGGGCGAGGTGGAGGCGGGGCAGAGGCGGAGGGTGGAGGCGGAGGCGGAGGGCGGGAGGCGGAGCGGAGAGGGCGGAGGGTGGAGGCGGAGGTGAGGCGGAGGCAGGAGAGGAGGCGAGGCGGAGGCAGGCAGAGGCGGAGAGCGGTGTTAGAGAACTGCTTCTTTGCGTACTTTGAGAGGTCACTTGTAATCTCTGAAAGCAGGGACCAGTTCTGGATTTGAAAAGCAAGTTGCACACATATGTATTTTCTTGCAAAGCGCGTCCTGAATAGTGTACAGCTCATACTCTCTGTTGATTTGGGTGAATAGGCTCAGGTGATCTCATTGTACGAGGCATCCGCGCCAGGAAGAGATCAAAGCCAAATTCTGGTGAGCGCCTTCATCACCACAACCCATGAGGCTACTAGTCGAGAAGTGATTTCTGGCAGAGCCTCTAATTAAAACAATGATTCTGGATAGCGCTGATATCAGCCTCTTTTATCAGAGTTTTTCATCATTTCTATGAGTAAATCTTGGGTGGCCCCACCACTGCTCTAGGATATACCCAGGGTCCCAGCCTGCTCTAGCCAAACTTCACCGGTTCATGCTTGATATGGGCTCTCGTCTGCGCCGGCCCATATGTCTCGTTTATTCCGGAACAGGAGGAACGTATACGTTAAAGCGCAGTGTTTCACGGGATGAATATCGGACTCAAGTTCTACGACCAAAAAATGGGATTGTTTTCGGTCGTGAGGTAACCTAATAGGTGAAGAAACAGCGAAGAAAACTGTCCAGAAATAAGTCAAAATAACGGCTTAATTCAGGGCGTGGACGGAGAATCATGGGCCTACTGGCTGATTTCTGTCAGCGCGCGCTAATCGTGAAATCTGCGTGCCGAATCGGTAATGCTAATTGTGGCAGGACAGGTTGTAACTTCTGGCACCTGTCATCGAAACGCGTGCGGCGCCACAAGCTCTGTCCGATCGGGAGACGGTGACCGGGATAGGTAGGCGCATCGGGAGGAGCTTTCAGAAGCCGTTTCAGTATCGCAGCATTTCCTGGGCCAGTTTTCGTTTGCCTTCTTTGGGACCCTATCCTCTACAGCACTCTTAAGCCAACTTCTGAGGAGTTTCACACTGAGACCTCGAGAACGAGGATTTGTCGTGAACACTGGGCCTTTTAAAGTGCAAGCGAGAAGAGGGCCACTGCAACGTCTTTAGGAATAACACCATGTTATTCTGGCCTCTCGTGAAATTGCAAATTGGATGATTAACAAAATTGACTAAGGGTAAAGTATAAAAGAGGCTGGAAGAGCGAGTGTGTCTTGATTCCTACTACTGTCACTGCTCCAGAGGATCAGCAGTTGAGGATCTGGTGTATGGACTACAAAGCAGGAGAAACATCACTCACTCTGTAGGAAGATGACTAATTCGGAGTCAGAACTTAGGAAAATTTCTTGGAGCTAACTCTGTAGTGAGATTTGATGGTAGCCCTGTTCTGGCGGACTTAATCATATCGTTCTTGTAGATTCGGATGCTCACTGGTCTGCACTACGGTGTCCTGAGATCTAAAACTGGAGGTCCTGTACACTCCTTTACTTCTGAGATCCAGCACCTTTTACATTCCATGAAGTCCTGCTCATGCCTTACAGAGGATCTTTGCACAGTCGTTTCATGATGTATACCCTGCACACTCTTACTGGGATGAGTTCTGCCCACATTCCCACTAGTTCTGCTCCATCCTTACAGAGTCTTGGTACATTGTTTCATGATGTCCCTGTACACTCCCTACTAAGGTACTGCACACATCTCCTTGATGTCCTGGCACACCCCTATTGGGGGTCCTGCAAGGTTACTGTTCTATGATGTCCTGCACACTTGACTTGCAAGGTCCCACACACATTCCACTGACGTCCTGCTAATCTTCTACTGGGGTCCTGGCACACGCTTCACGATGTGTCCTGCACACTCCTACTTTGATGGTCTCTTACACATTCTAATGAAGTCCTGCTCATATCTCCTTATAGGGGTGTTGTACATTGTTTCTATGATGTCCCTGCACACTCCTACTAAGGTCCTACACATTCTTTACAGCGACGTCCCTGCACACTCCTACCTAGGTCCTGCACACATTCTACGACGTCCTGCACACCTCTACTGTCCTGCACAGGTCCCTATTGATGTCCTGGGCACACTCTTACTGAGGTTCTGGCAACTTGACATTCTTACGACTGTCCTGGCACGACCCTACTGGGGTCCGTACACAGGTCCCATTGATATCTCTGCAAACTCCTACTGGAGGTTCTGCACAGGTTTATCTTCTACTGACGTGTCTGCACACCTCTACTGGGAGTCCTGCACAGGATCCCCACATGATGTCTCTGGGTACACTCCCTACTGGGAGGTCTCTGCAAGACATTCTACTAGACGTGTCCTGTACACCCCCTTCTCTGGGGTCCTGCTGAGGTCCCATGGGATGTCTGCCCTTGCACACTCCTACTAACGTCCTGGCACACTCCTACTGGGAGGTCCTGCATACATGATTCTGACGACGTCCTGCACACCCTCTCACTGGGGTCCCATAACATTGTCCCATGTGATGTCCTGCATACTCCTACTGGCTGGGTCCTGCACACTCCCACTGAGGTTCTGGTAATCACACATTCTACAGACGTCCTGCACACCCCTACTGGGGTCCTGGACAGGTCCCATGATGTCCTGGGCACACTCCTACTACTAAGGTCTTGGTACACGTTCCATAATGTCCTGGCAGACTCCTACTGAGGTCCTGCACACCCCTACTGGGGTCCCCGGCACAGGGTCCCATGATGCTCTTGCAGCACTCCCTCACTAAGGTCCTGCACAGCTCCCTGCATTGGAGGTCCCTGCACACATTCTGCTACGACGTCCTGCACACTCCCTACTGGGGATCCTGTGCAAGGGTCCTCTAATAATGTCCTACACACTTACTGGAGGTCCTGCACACCTTGACATGGGGTCATCTCGCAATATTCCCATGAGTGTCCCTGCACAACTCCTACTGGGGGTCCTGCACAGGGCCTGCATGATGGGTCCTGCATGACCACACTCCTACTGGGTCCTCCCCCTACACTCCTATCTGGTAGGTCACTGGCACACATTCTGACAGACAGACTCAGCAGACACCTACTGGAGGTCCACTGCACAGGGCCCATGATGTCCTGCACACTCCTTACTGGAGTGTCCTGCACAGGCATCACACCGTTCTCCACACCTTACTGGAGTGTCCTGCACACCCTCACTGTGGGTCCTGCACAGGTCCTATGATGTCCTGGCACACTCCCTACTAAGGTCCTGCACAATCATTATCTTTACGACGGTCCTGCACACCCTTACTGAGGTGCTGCACATCGTCCCATGATGTCTCTTCCACTCCTACTAAGGGTCTTGGCACACGGTCCCATGATGTCCCTGCCCACTCTATACTACGGTCCTGTGGCACGTTCCATGATGTCCTGCACACTCCTCACTGGAGGTCTTCCACACGCTCCACGATGTCCCTGCACACACCTCCTACTCGAGGTCCTGCGCAGGTAACAATGGATGTCCCTACACACTCCTACTGGAGGTGCCTGGTGCAGGTACAAAATGATGCGCTCTGTGTGCACACTCCTACTGAGGTCTTGCACAGGATCCCATGATGTGTCCTGCACACTCCTACTGGAAGGGTCTTGCACACGTTCTGCATGATGTCACTGCACACTTTACTGGAGGTCTTCCCCATTATACGTTCCATGATGTCGCCCTGCACACCCTACTGGAGGTCCTGCAGCAGGTACAATGATGTCCCCATACACACTCCTACTAGGAGGTCTTGCAACACGTTCTGATGATGTCCTGCATACTCCTATTTGCATTGAGGCCCTGCCACACATTGGCCTCTTACCACGACGTCCTGCACACCCTACTGGAGGTCTCAATATAGTCAACCGACACTTCAGCACATCTCTGCGACGCCTTCTTATCGATGGTGCGCTTTGAATCAATATGCGCCGCGGTCGTAGAGCACATCAACCTCCGCACAGCGTCCCTCTCTTCCAAGCCGGACTTTGCAAAGTGCCACACCACCCTGGGAGAGCAAGGTGTTTATATGGGAGTCTAAGAGAAACAATGACTCAGATACTAACGAAAAACCTGACCATTTTATAAACTATTCTTTGAGAGGCCGGTTTCCCGAAGTTTTCACAATCGCCCCGTTAAGGCCCAGAAATAGGTCATTATGGGTGAGTTCTGACAATTAAATATTTTCGTTATTCCCGTGGTCCGATTACCTCCCTAGTCACCTAAATTTTCGAGGGTTTGATGATGGTCCACGCTCTTCCAAAATACCTGGTTTTCGACGGACGGAGGTGGAGGCAGGAGGCGGAGGCGGAGGCAGAGAGAGCATGACAGTGGAGAACGTTTTTGCGTACTTGAGAAGGTCATAACTTTGATAAAGCAGTGACCAGTTGGGGAGTGGTGTGTGTTAAAGTTTGCACACATATGTAATTTCTTGCAGCGCGTCGAATAGTGTACAAGCTCATCTACCTGCTGTTGACACTGCATGGAATAGGTGGATCTTCATTACTTGGCAGACATCCAAGCACCTGGAAGAGGATCAAAGCAAATCCTATGGTGAGGCGCTTCGCGCTCACCACAATTCCTAATGGAATGTACTTCTTCTAGAAACCATTTTTGAAACAGAAAATTCCAGGCTGTGCCCATCGCAGCTGCCTAGGCCCACTCTGAAAAAGTTTGAGACATTTTTCTCTGGATTTCATTACCTTTATTGCACCCTCTGCCCATAAGCACATCATTTTACTGAAAGTCAGCATTTTCCGGCTTTGCGTAGACTAACAGCGTTTTGGTGACTTATACTGGATTTGCAGTTAAAGCGTTACATTGCACCTGGGGAGGAGCTCTCGAAGCCTACTCAGAGAAAAAATTACTTTAGAATTTTGAATAAAAAATCTCATCTGGGGGTTAGGTTGGGTGCTAATCACAGATCTGAGGTTTGTGTTATCAGATTTTTTCCGAGACTTCCGACCATGTATTCTCTTTCAATGGATTTCCATCAGGGGGAGAATTTGGCAGCAAATCGCGACATTTGACAATTTCCGGAGTGCTACTGTAGATTATAACAAAATGTTCTCTGCTGAGCTGTTGGAGTGCTGAAACACAGATCTGATTCGGTTTATCGACCTTTCTGGCAGCTTGATGGTAGATCACTGTGGGTATGTGATAGTTTAGTCAAAAGTCTCAGATTTGTCTCCTGGGTCCCTATGTGGGAGTTATTGTTGAGTACTGAATGCATAAAATTCAATTAATCACCATTTATTTGATTATCTTGAATATTGAGGTAGCTTTCGCCTCCTGAATGTATATGTTACCTACATCTTAACCTACAGTGGAAACAACAAAATTTAGGTAAACAAACCCTGATTCGTGTTCATCTTTAATTTCCTACATTTATGTTTGCAAAATCCGGAGACAAATTTAAAGCACCCTAAAAATTCCATAGGTACCCATACCTTGCCGCGTAGCTTCAAAACAACGCTCTTCATAACTTTTTTTAGATTGGGTCTAGGCAGCTGCGATGGGCGCTATATTCAGAGCTTTTGTCCGGAAAATCGTTCTAGAAAAATTGAGCTCGACTGGAATGGATTACTACCATTGACTTATTGTGGTTTCCCTTGGCTGAGGACGGTGCCAAAGGCCGCCTACGCGCTCGTAAACGTGATTGAGATAACTACGGGTAGAATGGTATGGCCGGGATTATGCAACGCCTACGCATTTAGGTGACAAAACGACCTACGATGCCAGCTGCGATGAGGTTGGTGTTCGCCCTGGTATTTTCCATGCCCCTGTAATTGCCCACTTTTCCTGCAACAGATAGGTTGCTGGGTCATCTGCAAATCGGATGATGGTGGTGGATTACCTAACAAAAGAACCACGCACACGTCACTGACGGCGAAGATGGCCCAGCCAATTGCTGCGTTCAGATCAAAATGGCGAAGCTCTGGGGGCATTAACGCAAGGGCAGGGGGCCAGCTTTTGCTCGTGTAACGGCACGTAGGTGCGTTTTTTGACTACTTTAAAATGCGTAGGCGTGCTCACTGTAAATATGCGGTTTCGATTCACATTGGTATCCCGGTGGTTTACGAGCGACAATACTACCTTCTGGCACACTGTTCGCGTATCAAAATCGGCTTTTCTGTTTATTTTTGCCTATCTTGAAACCGGTGCCATTCACAGATCCGAATGATATTTTAGAGATCGTACAGGACCTTCTGGGAAATGGAGTTATGGTCCACTGGAATTGAGCTAGGGAAAATGGTGGACGAGTTGTCCGAGGCTTGTAACTTGCGTCTTTTGCAGCCAATGTGGGCAGAGCCTGATTCACAGAGATAAGAGAGAAGCTGGAACATGAAGGGAAGAACAGTTGCTTGTGATCAGCAACCATCGCTCATCTCACGATCTCTGAAAGTGTTCCTTTGTTTACCACAGTCCGAGGGCAGAAAGAGGCAGAGGCTCGCATACAATAATTTGCCCACTTTTCTAAGCCGTTCTGCAGCTCCTGAGTAACTTACTATTCCCAGTTGCTTTAGACGCTGTTCTGCTTCTGACGAGCCACTTCAAAAAACTTGCAGCCTCCCTTACCAGCATGACTATAAGCAAATTTTCACATGAAGCATAATTATGATGTGAAGTGTTTCTGTCAAGATTCAGGAACAAATCTCTGAATGGTATTTTTCAAAAGGCACCTAATCAAAATCTACAAAGGCTTGAGGGTTCGATTCTTTCACTTAGAATTTACGTTTTCACCTCATTCAAATATTCCAGACTTCCTAGTTCAGACAGAAAATTCAATTTCCAGAGACTTTACAAAGGCTGGTCAACCTCAGAGGTAATTTTTGATATTTTGAGTTCCAGTCGCTGTCTATAACAGGCCTGCCAGGTACGAGATCTCAATTCAATCAAATAAAAGAAAAAGCTATACGGAAAAAGTCGACCACGCCCCATATGAAAGTAAAAATGGACATTCACTGTGATTTCCGACCAAAAATAAGTCCAGCCTATTACAAACTGCTGTGACCTACTTCCAGAACGATGGCTGCGAATAACACGAAAATATGGAAACGAGACAACTCGTCCGCGAACTGCCTATAGTTCAAAATTCAAAATTGCACGAAGCCGTACGAACAGTTCGTAGTGAGTTCTGAGCGACTCAAGAGAAGGAGGGGAGACACCATTATTGATCAGCGTGAAATATTTCTCGAAGATAGACAGAAAAACGGCGTCGATTCTGAAACTTGGACTGTGGCTTCATATTCACGGTAGGCCTTCAGACATGAGTTTTGCTTGAATCTCATGTATTTAGAGCATCAAACCCCCTCCTGTGTCTTTGTCAATGACGAGATCTTTTGTATCCTCTAAATAAACAAGATATGAGCGACCACCACCCAGACCCGCCCTCCTCCGGCTCTTCCACATGGACCAGACCTCTCTGTGACTTTCAAAGACTCTTTGGTGGCCTGATGGATGGATAGACCCTGTTTTTCGCCATGCCGGTCTGTCTCTTCAAGCTGGGCTGTCGTCATGAAGCTGCTGCCTGTGAAAGAAATTCCAGCTCTGAAATGACTCATTTCTAGATTGCCGCCCTCAAAATGCATGCATTTCAAGAAGCCATAACTCTGTTTGTAGGAGGTTTGTTGAACAAATGTTTGGTGTTTTTGAGTATTTAATGCCTTTTTATGGCACAACAGCAATCACCCATTAACGGTGCATAGTCTGAAATAGCTCGTCAGCATTCAATCCAGGGTTAAACTGAGATCTTTAAGAACAAATTTCAGATGTTTTTGAATAGTTAAAGACACTGTTCTGTGACCAAAACAGCTTTTCTGTATTTTGCCTATCTTGAAACCCGTTATTCTAATTCCAATGATGCTTCTGGAATCATTACAAGACCTGCTGGGAATCAGGGGTTATGGTCCTTCAAAAATTGAGCTAGGAAAATGGTGGACGAGTTGTCCGAGGCTTGTAACTTCCGTCTTTACTTGCAGTAATGTATGCGAGCTGACCTAAGTAAAGAGAAAAAGATTGAGAATGGGAAGGGCGAGCAGGGACTTTCAGTCAGGAAACCATCGCTCAACTCACGATTTCAGATATGTTCGCTTTGTTCACGATCGAGGGGGCGGGAAGAGGCTAGGACTTTGCCCACAACGGCGGGGTTTGCCCACTTTTCCAAACCGTTTGGCGGCTCCTGGGTAACACTCGTCCACGTTTTTCAGTTGCTGTACTGCTTCTGAGAGCCCACTAGAAGTGGTTGTAGCATGAAAAATTCGTGGATAGAAGTTTATCGTAGACGGTGCCTTTAATGCCTTTTTATGACATCGAGAACGATCAAATTTATTCTCAAAAAGGTCTCAGCTTAATTTAGTTCAAAGCCAGATTTGGCGCACCAGATCACTGCGTTAACGCAGGTTATTATTGCTGTTGTGCCTACACGGTTCATATATGAATAATTGATGGATGCATAGCAGGATATTAAGTGGTGTAATGGCCAACTGCCTCTCGCCTGGAAAGCGTGCAATGTGGGTTCAGGAGTCCTGCCCGACATCTGAGTTTGCGTTCAGCACTCAAATCTGGAACCAACTTGTGGTCATATACCATGTCATAAAGGCATTAAATGTTTAAAAGAAAGCATAAAAATTCTGACTACATAAAAGGCCACTCCCAGCTGCTGGATTTTGGGCTGCCGGTTTGACCTTAACAGATCATGCCCGTTAACGTTGGTGGATTGCTGTTAATGCCTACACAGGATGTGTGAATAACCAAGGAACGCAGGAGCAGATTGTCGGTAGTGTAATGGTAACTACTCTCGCTCAGTCAGCTTGATAGGATGCCAGTTTCGATTCCTGCCTGACACCTAAGTTTTGTATTCAACTCAACAGCAACCTTGTGGACATGAACATTTTTTTTTTTTTTTTTTTTTTTTACACAAATACCAATGTGATGTCGTGTCTTGGTCCTTCCCTTTTAAGTAGACTTATAAATCTAAAAGATTCCTGCTGGGTCTCTCTCTGCCTTCAAAGGCGACAGCATGATATCAGCATGGATCATGAGTGAGACTCTACTGCGTTTCCCCAGTGGAGGTTCAGCGCAGACTCAGTGCACCTATGTTACCCAGCATATGGCACCGAGCTTGATAACAACCGTCATTAGTGGGCTATAAAGCCTCTACACAGGATCCATTCAGAATCTATATGAAACTCGTTCAGATAGGGACCTCAACTGACTCAGCTTTTATTTTCTCATAGAGCGCCCAATTCGTTGGTTGCATCAGCTAACCGAGGCTAAAAGTACCGTATTGGAGCCCTATTGAGCCAGAGAAACATGCCTTCTCCGCCCATTTTTCAGTTCCTGCTCTCGGATACGACTCGTTCAAATGCGGCTGATTGCTCGGATACTGTCATTTTGGCTAGATTTAAATGTGCTTCCTACCACGTATGCGTGCTAGGCAGGCCATGTGGCCGGGTTAATGTTCAGTCTGACATGACAACCGCGACACTGCAATTCTCAACTTATCTATTTTTGATCAGCGAGGTATAAACATTGTGTTATTTGTTGTCCGTCAAGTGAAGTATGAACGCAGCGCTCAGAGTCTATTTTCTTCAGCTATATGAACCATTTTGTCACTTCAACGCTAATTTGGCAGGACCTGAGTGCTGCAGGTGTAACCCTCGTCCACTTCAATACATGACAAAGGACAACCTATTTTTTAATTTTCGTTTTTGTCTGGTTTTTGTCAGTTTTGGATACTACCATCTCGAAACCTTCGGAGATTAATCGCATGAAGTCGATATCATCATTTCCGAGTGGGTATGCCGCCTTTAATTTGTTCTTTTTTCAAAGCACCGAAAGATTAAAACAGTTTGAAATTAGTGCGCTTCATCGAATACGTATGTTTTGGTGCTGAATGAGGAAAGTACAAAATCTGCCCTCTCATTAATTCCCTAGTTTTCTTTGGCTCCATTCGAAAATCCGAATGTCCTACCTTAACCGAAACAAATTGACTTCATTCATGGTATTTTAAACATGAGAAAATTGTAAACTTTATAATGATCTATTAAGAAATCTCTGTGTACATGCTTAGAAGTTCTGTATAGCTTCTTAGTACCCTGGATCGATCTTCCCTCACACTCCAAGTCAATCAACAGACCCTCTGCTGTATCGACGTAACAGGCTGGAAACCTACAATAAATTGTAGTTTTGACGCTCCCAAATGAGCCTGAGATTATCCCTACCCGTCTATCAGGGAAAAAATACCTGGCATGGAGCCGTCTTGAAAAACAGATTGTTTTTGTTGGATTGTCTTGGATATCCGTATTAAAGAGGCGCTGTGTATTCCACCCCTGGCTTTGTGTTCTAAGATGTTATGGCAGCAAAACGAGAGATGTTTGTGTTTCTTTTCACCTAGCAAAACGCGCACTGGTCTTTAGAGAATCCTCAAGCGGACACCTCATAATCGTGTTCAGCGTCTAAAATAACCCCCCCTTGACAATGTTTGGGCCGATTTTTGACATTATTGAGTTTGCCTTCTTCCCTTGTGATAGCTACACAAAAACTGTCATCAAAATGAAGAGAAAATGAAGAAACACCAAAAAAGAATGGAAAAAAGGAAAAAGAATGGAGAAAACAGCTTTAATGCAGCTGCGTTGAT